>JAOUZG010008446.1:4140443-4245058 GCA_026289955.1 Argiope argentata
TTTCTACCACTTATTTCATGTGTAATTAATACATTTTAAATTTTGAAGTAACCAATGATAAATATTTTTACAAAAATCATATTTACTTGCGAATTTATTTATATTTCATATTTTTCCATTGAATAAGTCAGTAAAATGTCATTGCTTGTGTTTGGATGGTGGAATTTATGTTTCCACCCCTGTAATAACTACAGCCACAACAAAATTTTAACAAAAATACTTTTTTTGGTCATAAATGAGCTTATTATTTTCAAATATAACGTAAAATGAAAATTTTGAATGTAAACAGCTTGTGCCCGTTAAAGGGTTAAACAATGTGACATTGTGAAAATGATCTTTTTATTAATTCATAACAGTCATTTACCTTTATCTTACTAAAGAAATGTAATACTTGCAACCCAATCCCATCTGAGTGTGGAATGATACCTTTCCAGTCTGCCAATATGAGGAAATGATCGCATGAATAAGCAAGCCATTGTGTTGGAATATCTCTTGTCACATTACGCTGCATATTAGTGGGGATAAAATAACAAATTTTCCGGTAAACGATAGACAGGAGTGATTTGAATCGTTATATATCTGTCACTCAAGAATTCAGTTTAGCGATAAATTTATTAACTATTATATAATGAAAGTTCCTCATATGACTATGACATCCTGATAGTAAATTGATGAACAGAATTTAGTATTGAATTGATAAGCGGGTTATTTTTAAAATATCGTATTCAGATCATTAAATAGCAATACGATGTAAAAGTATATTGGCGAGATTATTATTGTTTAACAACTTTTGGGCATATTATATTTGATATTTTTGTTTTACTGCTTTGTTTTATATTTAAAGTAGTACACTGTCATAAAAAATTTAAGTGAATTTGGCATTTGTTGTAAAATGTAAATTTTGTTTTTGTTTAGGTATCTTGAAATAAAACCAAATTTCCTTTTGAAGAAAAAGCTCCAGTTAGGTAAGTCATTTTCATCAAAAATTTTATTTCATTTATAGCAAAGCAGTAGCTGATTATCTTTCAGAAAACTAAAAGCTCGTATATTCGCATTAAACCTTTATTTAAGTTAATTAATATAAGAACTCATTGTAATTTTAATTTTAAACTGGTTTCATCCTTAGTACATAATCAACTTTATTTATGAAAAAGGAATTTTTCATGATACTGAGCAAAACAAAACCTCCATTTTCTTACTTCAAAAAAATTATTTATTCATATAAACTCGATATATGGCTAAAAATAGGTTAATCAAATAAATATTCTAAAATAATAATATAAACTTAAAGTGATGCCTAAATAGAGAAATAAATATCGCCATAAAAATAAACTATAGAAAAATGTAGCACGTGAGCAAATGCAAATTTAAGTTAACTTTTAAAATATAATACATTTAAAGAATTAATTACATAAAGCACGAGGGTCATCTTCTATCAAGCTTTTCTTTAGTCTCAAATACTATCCCTCAGGGGCGCACTTTCTTTTGGTGCGACAGTCTTCAAGACCCCGAGACACCCCAATCTTTGACCCTCTGTCATATTACCCTCAAATCCATCTTCTACTTTTGGCTTTCTTTTTCTTTCCTCTTGGGTAAGCGTGGGAGCTTTCTATGAGAAGCTGTCGCTACTCTTGCTTTTAGAGGGACAGCTAATACTACCAAAGGTTAGCCGCGCGTGGCGACCAGTAAGTTTCAAAAACAAAAAGAAAACCACTTATTGATGGATTATATACACATTTGTATCACACTTTTATCCAGTGACCGCGTTCTGAAGAGAAGACCTATCGACAAAAGACAAATTTTAGTAGAACTCATTATGCTCTGTATGTGTATACACATAAGATCGATTGAAACTGTACAGATTAAACTAATAATTTTCTTTCAAAATCAGTTATTCTCTTTAACCATATCCTTCTACATATAAATATTATAGGTACAACCTAAATTTAGAATTTTACTGAAGTTATTCTATCCTTGCCATTAACGAAAACCTTTCTCTACTTCATATCCGAAATTCGTGTACAATACAATTCTTCCATCAATGCTGTCTTCATGAAAGTTCAGTATACAATAGTTCTTTCAGGTCACAATAATTAAACTTCAATCCTATTGGACTTCAATTTAAGTCTTACTCAGAAAGGGGATAGCTTTGTCCACTTTGAATAATGTTTAGCTCCAAGGCCCATTCCTCAGTTTGAAGACTGAAGATAATTGTTCTTAAATGCAGTTTCTCCTCGAACTACCAAAATTGAATAGCGTGGGATATTCGGCGAATGTATTCAAATGAGGCGTTTGATGTTGAATAGCACTTTCTTAGAAATTCTCATTCTCTGACGTCGATTCAAGATTAAGAAGAGTGTCGTGGTATTCCTAAATTCTATCCAACTTCTTAAGTTAGTGTTGAAATGAAACTTTTGAATAAAGCCCTTATTTGTCTCTCAAGATTTATTAAAGGCTATTTGATTTATTAGATGCTCCAAGATATCTTTCGGTAATAACATTCATAAACACAGTAAATGGCCGCTATTTTACATGTAAACATTTTATTTTAATAAATTATTGATTGGTTCATTTTATTTTATATGGATTTGTAACTGAATAAATAAGTTATAAGTAATTATATAGGAAAAATAAAAACTAGGAACTTCTTTATTTTTTTATAGTGATAAAGATGTTTCCAACCACTCTATAAAAAAATGCAATGCTGTATTCATATTTCAGATTTTGGAAAACAATAGAAACGATTAGAGTCTTCAACCTTTAAGAAATAATTTTGGATTAAAGTCTGCAATAAATATTTTTATTAAAAAGGAAAAAGCAATAATTAATACAAATAACTTGTGAACATAAAACTTATGAAGTTTTATTAAAACTCGACTAAATTACTTCTGATGCTTGAAAAGGAAATATTTCTTCAAAATTCACAGCTTTTATTGTCATTGCTAGAAATATAGGTAAGTTATCTTTTCATCAATGATTTAATTGATTGCATCAAAAGATTACGCTTAAATGTCATGAGTATTTCAGTACAGCATATGTATAATATGGAGTAACATAGTTCTGTCCTTGATTTCGAATACATTTTTATTTTTATTTGCATATTCTTTAACAATATAACACATTCAAAGCATGGTTTTAATTATTTAGAAAGAAATAAAAAATTTTCTTTCTAAATATTTCTGGAACAAATTTCCAAGTATATTCCCATACTTCATCGAATCATATTTATTTTCGTTCGTCTTTTCTTAAAGAATTTTAATAAACCTTTTAGATACCAAATACTCAACCCATGTCAGATGATTTATGTTTTTGAACACTTTTGTTGTTCTCTTTTCTATGCTGTAGCATTCCAAGTGGCTTAGTTTCTTTGGAGTTAGAGCATAAAAGTGTTTGAAATAAAGCGTCACGATTCTTTCGTAAGCAAAGAATTCGGAAGAGAAAAGCACATTTCATGCTGAGAATCGGAAACATTTCTACCACTGCACAAAAATAGGTAGAAGGCTTAGAATGCAAAAAAATGAAGACGGCGTTTGAATCTTTCGAAAATGGATAAAATTCTTTGAGGTTTCTCGAATGTCAGTTTGATATAGGATGTAGACTTTCTACTTTTCAACTTGTCTGGCTCGATCGCATGCGGATATTCCAGATATTCTTTCACCACTCGCCGATGGCTGCATTTGTCAGAATTTATTTGCAAACCATTAAAATGCTATAATCAATTCACTTATTATTATTATTAGACCTTACAATGAATTATCATTATAATTTCTTGTATAATTACGTAATTTTCTTTATTGTTTTATTTTGTCTTCATTCCTATTCCTCTTTATTATATTTTTAAAAACATGTTATGAATCTACTTGTATTTATCACCTGAAAGATATTTTAAGTGTTTTTAAGAAAACTTCAAGATGTAAGTTCTTCCAATTCAGACTCTACGAAATTATTTTTCGTAACTGTATGAACTATTTCCATGAGGTGTCATAATTATAAAACATCCATTATTTGTATTCTAATGTTTTTTGAAGAGAACCCCTTACAAAAACTCTTGATAGAATAAAGAACCATGTTACCTGAATTTAATAAACTTACAGATTAAAATTTCTAGATCCAATATTGCAATGTCCTGAAAATATTTTTAATAACTGCCTTATATTATGTAATAGTATAAATTCCAAAGAATACTTAATATTATTTGAAAATATTGTATAATATTTAGCAATATTTTCGAAACTCTAAATTTTCAGATATTGCTTTAAAATGTTTATCATAAAATTAATTTTTATTCAGGATATCACTTGGTTATCAATATAAAAAAATTTCTTTGGTAATTTATCTCCCAGATGTTGAATATTATGTCATACTATGCAATGTAAAAATATGATAAATATTTATGCTTATAGGCGCAGTAAATATCAACTCATAACAATATACGTCGATAATAATTTTATATATACGTTGACTGAAATTTTAATTTTTTATATAGTGTAATATTTTATATTAGTAGTAGTAGTGTATTATTATATAATACGGTACAATATTATGCAATATCGTATATATCTATTCAATGATGTATAATATACAGCATCACTTCGCATTGTTCAATACCATGAAAAAATATTTAAAAACCTTGCATTTTACTTTGTTTCAATATTAGAGAAAATATTATACAATGTAACTTTTGAGACGGTTATGATATTTTAAGATATTATGCTCTACTTTTATTAAACAGTCCTAACATATACTAAGACTTCGGAAGTCATGTATCCTGCTACTGTATAGTTTAGAGAGTATTGATTACAGATTCAAAATAATCATCGTTGCTTGACCATAATTAAAAATTACAAAGAACGCAGAAAAAGAAGTATCTTAGAGCTACAAAAAGGGAGATTAATATAGCTGTACTAAATTATGTTTTACCTTTTTCCCCTTAGAAATCCATTATCTTTTGAAAAATTAAAAAGAGTCGAATTGATCAAATATTTTTGGACAATTAACCCAATTATGAGTAACTCAAATATTAACTACGGAACTCTTAAATAAATTTGAAAGTTACAGTAGAAGAAAGTGAAAATTCACTAAAGAGGACTTTATATATTGAATTTGATACTTTCTGTGATACTAAATCTAATATTTAACTTATAATCCCTTATGTTTCTAATGAGTATTACTTCTTAAATTTTTTTTCTTATTCTTTACAATCACAATAAAAATATAACTGTTTTTAAAAGCTGATTATTATTTATATAAGTTTCAATTAAATTAATATCTTCGAGCCATAAAATAGTTAGAAATTCTCTAACAATTAGTTGGCGCTTTATTTTGAGAAAGCAGCTGACACTTCATGACCATTTAAATCCTTTTTTTTTCTTTCATATTTGTGCTTTTCAAAAATATTCAATCGCATTAAATGAGAGATGGTCGTATTAAGTAATATTTTAGTGTTTCTATCCAGTAACTGTTGGTCAAAATTTCACGACTATAGAACAAGAACGGTATACAGAAATTTCATTTATATGGTAGATTAACCAAATCTTAAATCTTAAATTCTCAACACAGCGACAGTGTGTCGTGAAAATTTCTTGGATTATTAATCCAGAAGAAACTAATTAAATATATATATATATCCTTCTTTATTCAAAATATGATTTAAAAATACTCGAAATCTGCAAGAAATACTCTAATGTTAATGGAATGTATTTGAATCATGTTATGAATACTAAATATTGCATCAAAAATATTGCATAGTATATAATAATTTTTTGACATAATAAATTTTTCAAAATATTATAAAATTTACCATAAAAATACTAATTTTAACTTACGATTTCATATGTTTTGAGTTATAATTATTTTTAAAAGATACAATATAACCATTTCCTGTTAAATGTGCCTCATAATACATTAAGAAAGGAATAATAGTGCCACATTATTAAATTTTAGGTGCATAATTTTATGATGCAAGTTAAGTGATATCCAGAACAATAAAAAGGATAAATTCAAGCAAAACCCTTTTTCAGTTTAAAAAAAGTCTTATAAAGGTATTAAGCAAAGATATTTTTTCTGTAATCTAACCTCAAGCAAAAATTTACAAAACAATGAATGAATTAAGTTACAAATTTTAAATATTTTATCATTCTATACAACAATGTTTAATTTTATAAGTTAAAGCATAATATTAATCTAAATTTTATAATTTTCTAAGTATTATATTGCATAGAACATTATGCAACACTTTAAATTTTCCTATATTGTTTATATGAACTACTATGTAATACTGTGAAATGTTGAAAAAACTTTCTATTTTACATTCCTTGAGTATTGGGGACCAAATCTCCGATATTATATTATGATATTCTACATATTTTTAATATTAACTAATCTATTTTCATAGCAAAATAAAAATTCATTGTACTATGGGCTCAAATAATAACTGGTTCTATCCCGAAAGTTAAGAAAGTTTCAAGATTTCGCAGAAAAATGCTTCACCCAAATCATTTAGTTCAGTTTGGCATTATGGGTTTCAGAAAATTTTTAGCTAAGCAATAAGCAATGAATAAAGTCTTATTGGATTATGGATAAATAAAGACTTATCGGAAACCTTTTATCGAGGTTGAGGATTTCGCTGCTGATTTTTTATAACAATGAGTATAACCATTTCTTTTTTCTCTATTAAACTCAAAACCGTCTCAAAATAAAACTGTACCTATGTTCACTATACTTAAAAGAACGCAAAGATTGCATTTGCTATTGAATCAGTAAGAATATTGAATTATTAAAGAATTATTCCATTTTGAATAAAAAGGACTGAATCCACATCACATAATTTGAAAAAAAGCAGTTTTCAAAAAAAAAAGTTTTACACTTGTATTTGCTTACGAAACGGGGATTTTAAAAATTCTTTTTAATTTATAATGCATCATCATAAATATAAGTGAATCTGGTATTAACATTTTTCAAAATCGCTACTGAGTAGTGTCACTGGTATGAAAAGCATATTTCATTAAATTTTGAAATTAATATATTAATTGATAGTTATGATTTGAAAATAGTACAATTGTTTTTTGTAACAAGAATACACTATTGCGTAAAATTAAAAGAAGTAAAATACGATTACAAAATTCAACTGGTAAAAACTTGAAACAAATCAAGTTACATAAAAGTGTGTAAAAATCAAATTTAAAGAGACACGTCTTAAAAATTTAGTACCTTAGAATCCATGAAGTTTTATTTTTCGATAAGAGTTGTTTAAGTTTATATAATAGAAAATATAAAATAACCCCACATTTATTTTTGACTGAAATTTTTATTAATATAAATTAATTTTAAAAAATCTGAATAGTTACATGAGGGGGGGGGGCTTTACTTAAGTCATAAAATAAGTGGTATATTGCTTGATTATTTTATGAAAAGTTTAATGCAAACTTAATTGAAAAATCTTATTGTGTAAATGTTATTTATTGCCCTGTCAAGTAACGAAACCAGGAAATGGGACTTATATTTAAGAAAAATTCTAAGGGAGAAATTATCATTAGTTGAAATATTAAAAATTAAACGCAAAGACTTTCATTTAGGCCTTTAACTTATAATTGAAGAATCTTGTTAAATACTTAGACTTTAACTTATAAATCTAAGATCTGTAATAATTTATAAATGACAACCTCTCACTAAGGACAAAAATTATAATGTAAGAATTAATCATGCTGTTTTCTTCAAAGACGCAAATTGAAAAGGAATTTGAAAGATTTCTAAAAGAAAATTAATCAAAAATTCGTATGAAACAGAAAATTTTGTTCACACTAAGTAATTACTTTAATGAAGGGTTTAAAAATCAAAGGGGAATAAAGCTTATTGAATCCGAGTAGCAACGTAATTAGTAGGCTTTCAACATCATAATTTTAAAACATTTTCGGAAGAAATAAGGAATTGAAAATGAAGCAAATTTTAAACTTTAATTTACAATTCGTAAAATTAAGAGAAAAAGAAACAATCCAATTGTCATAAAATGAAACATGGTGGAAACAAAAGATATTAAGTATGACTAAAGGCATTATATTTGATAATTCATAACAAGTTTCCAAATACATTTGTAATTCGTAATTATTTTAATGATACGTGCTTACACTGAATGTTTTAATTACTTTGCATCTCATTGTTTGCTTCTTGAGCTTTTTAAAGCTAATGGTTGACTAATTAACATTAATTAAATTATACTTTAAAGATAAATTTTACATACTTGATATGATAATGAACAGAATTATGTTTTTTGGAATACTGTATTATAATATTGGATTTCTTTAATTTGTTTTTCAAGTAAAAAAAAACAGAAACCTTAATTTTTTTTTTATAAAAATTGAAAAATTAGTAGAAAAATATGAAAAGGTTGAATTCGGTGATAGATGTCAGCCGCTCAGAAACAAGTTCAGGTTTATAAAGTTGTTTTCATCGGAAATATCAGGTGCAACAAAAAAAAACATTATTTGTTTTATTTTTGCCTCGCATTTGCATATTTTTTATTATTGTAGCTATTTCTAGCTAGCCAATGTGTTTAAACATTTTCCGATTTGTCGTTTTATTCCAAATTTAAAAAGACAAACTCTTCTTCTGACTAAAACTTATTTCAAAAAGGATTGAATTTCAATATCTTTGTACCATTTCTGATTTTCCGGAAGGAATGGCATCAATGGCTATCAACAAGATACTTAATGTATCCTATAATTAAAAAAACTGCTCTCATGTTACCCAAATGATAATGATTAAAGCAGCTATATTTATCACTAAAGTTTTCTAGAGAAAGAAAATTTCTATTTTACTTTTTAGTCATTCTTTTGCAGGGTGTCCCATTGAGATCGCCCAAACTCTGTGCAACCTAATTCTTCAGTTTGAGCACAATAAAATTGCCCAAAAAATTATATCCGCATATTTGGGAGAAATAAACGCAAAAGAAAAGCATAACAGCATATTCAATATATGATGAAAAAAACTTTATTTGTTATTTAAAAAAAATTATTTACAATTATTTATCCATTATGGTGTATTTAACAAGGGAATGTGTTTAAAAAGTTCGCCATGCATTTCAATAGAAGCCTGAGTGCCTTAGAATTCCAGACTTCACAAGCTGTATCATCATGGTATCCATAAAAATCCACGCATCACAATAACTATCAACTAAGTCGCTTTTTATTTTGAGTCTCAATGAGTCTTTTTTACAATTGACATCATTTTTTGAAAAATCCAAAAGCATCAGAGATGGGGATACTAGTGGCCTAAAACTAGATTCCCATGCCCAATCCAGCGGTTTGGGCATTTTGTATCCGTACAATCATGTATGAGAGAGCTGAAATGTTCTGGAGCTTATTATGCAGAAACCCTAGGTCATGAATCTCCCTATGCTTGTGTCATTCAGTAAATTAGTTTATAATGCACGGAAAGTATTAGGTATAAATGTCATATGAACCATTCACGCAGCAGGTATCAACCACTTACGTGAGTGTCAAGTATGCCACGCACAAATTTACCGATCACCAAACATGGTGTCTATGTGAGTGGATTGCATGAGGAATGATCTCTGGCCACATTTGGCAGTTATACTTGTTGAAGACCCCATCACATGTGAATCAGGCTTTTTTCTCTCACAAAATAAGTGCAATGAAGGCAATATTGACTTCCCATTGTTTCAATAACCTTTCACAAAAATTAATTTGTCGCTGAAAGTCTTCAAAATATAGACCTTTCACTGCTGTATATCAGAGAAATATGTAGATTCTCTCTGCCCGTAATAGTCAGTGTAAAATACTACAACTAACATTCAACTAGCTGACTTGTTTGAAAGTGCACAAGAATTTCTTACACTCGACAAAAATTTGCATCTTCCTGTGCTGACATAACTCCTCCTAGCATTCTTCTACCAACATCGTGGATATTGTGTATTAACATGATGAATGGGGACGGGCATATTTTCAAGTACTTCATAAGCCCATTGACTAAATATGATGTCTAAATACATAAATTGAATAAACTATCACATTCAAAGATTACTTGTAAGTTAAAAGTTCCAGCCTGTTAAATACTATTCAAATAATGGCTTAATGTGTTTCCACATCTCATTCATATAAGCTTTGATATGCGCGACGGGTATCTTGAATATCTTCATCTCCAAACATTTGCAAAACCGAAGTTAGAATCTCTAAGATGATATTTTTCATACGCAGGATGTGAAATATTATTTTTCTCGTCGAAAACTATGGGTCTTCTAGGTTTAATTATGAGGTCAGTTTTTATATACTCCAAACAAGGAATATGGCTGTGCAGAGTAGGGCAGTCTTGTTGAAAAACCCTGGGGATACACTTTATAGAAAGTAAGAATATTTTAAAAACTAATTATTTATTTATTATAAAATATTAAAGATAAACGAGTTTTAATTGACTATTATGTAAGTGCAAAGTGAATTTTATCTCATCGTTTTAATTTACAAAAGTTAAATCTCCTTTGTAATGGCATTTGAAAATCCTACAAATGGTACATCCGCATTTCCGATCTCTTTAATTCTCAGAAATCTAGCATCAGGACATTCATTAATATTGAACACCAACATCTCTTTGTCCACCACTTAGTATTGAAGGGTTTGTCTGAGAAGTAAAGTACCTTTTCCCCCGAGCCAGTGATGCCACATTAGGAAGAAAATTCCTCCCTCTATTCAGAGTATCAGACATATCTTTAGGACGTAGTTCAAATACAGCTTTTGAGACATGATTAGAAAATTTTGAAATGCACTCAATTTGATTTTAAAAAATTTTGGTTTAGCTTTGTAAGTGAAAAGGGTTCTCTAAATGTAAATTTTTGTTATAAAATACATTTTAATTAGCATCTCGATTGTTGTAGGGTTCATAAGTGAGCGGTGGTCCCATATGAATTACATAGTACAAAATTTAGCACGGAAATCAACGTGTTAAATGAATATGGATTCGAATCAATCGTTTTTTTTACTAAATTAACTCAATAATTCCTGAAAATGCTCTAATAACATTATACAATATAAATCGCGTATGTTTTCAGGTTTATATCTATTTTTTTTTACTTTTAGAATGAAATTGTTCAAATCAATGAGTGTAAAAAATAAGGATTAAAATAATTTTAAATATTAATTTTGAAATTAAATCCAAATTCAAATTAGCTATTTCTACGTAACATGTGTCCCATATTTCCACTCTTCCCTGTGAAAGAGAATTTTGAACTTAATATAATCATTAACAGAATTGACAGCTTTTTGCATATAATTTTTCAGTATATAAATATAATTCCTCTTTTTAGCAACTTCTAATATCGCAAAAATAATCTCAGTTTCAAAATTGTATTTAAGAACAGATTTCACATCCAGATATCTAATATAAAAGTAATATAATTAGCTACTATAAATAGTTCTTGATCATCAGATTTTCATTTCCTGAAGGTTTCTTCTTTTGTAGGTATGACATGTACCATAAATTGGAAGTATTGGTCTCAGTGTAAGCTTGGAGTATTTTCTAGTTTCCATAGATGGAAAATAAAGCTAACATTAAACAATCCACCATTTTCATGCGAAATATTTACATCTGTATTAGTTTTAGCCTCTAATTGGCAGCAGTGCATATGTTTCAATTTCCAATTTTCTTCTGATAAATATATCAGTTTCTAAACTTTAAAACAGTAAATTAGTGCATACCACTTTGTTTACTTGATTAATAATTTGTTAATCAATTTATTTGTTTTTATACTGTTAATGACAAATGATCACGATTTTAAATTTCTTTGAAACGAAATCCCTTCATACTTAAGATTCCTTTGCAATTTCAATGGACCTTTCACTTTTCCTTGACTAGATAGGGTACAAAACTTGCTCTTGAAGCTTTAAACCTAAAAATTTTTAAATTATTAAATTCGAATATTATTTTACAATAATCTTAATATTATTGATGTCGAACTGATTTCGCAATTCTGGGGACTTTCCTATCCATCTGTACCATAGATGATACATTGTGATGTATTTCTGACAATAATATATGATCACCTGTGGCACAGATCAACGCAAGTATATTAATGAAAAAGTTACCACCATCCATTGATTTTTAGCTCCAATATATATCTCCTAAAATGAAAATATATATAATAATAAATAGTTTTGTTCATGCTTCCTGTTTTCTTTTGTTGTTGTTGTTGACTTTTGATTTAATTTCCTTTTCTATTTGTTCATACTGTAAACCCCCTTTCTGGCAAATTTTTCAAAAAATTTCCCATACTTAAAATTTCTATTCCATTTAACAAATAACATCATTACTTTCTGAATTAGCGTACAGGCACGAAAGCATAATAGAGACGACACTTGAAGAACACAAATTAAGTTTTATAGCTAAAATCTCGGTCTTTCTTTTATTCACTATTCATAAACAAAGCAAACTCAAATTCATCATCACCATTTTGTCAAAAGTATCGACGAATTCTTTATGCTCGAGCTATTGTTATGAAAAATAATGATTTATGGTGGCTGAGTGCATGCAATGTAATGTGATATCAAATAATCAGGCAAACTCGCTTCCACTAAATCTACATTTTTGGGGAAACTATCAAAAAATCTTCTCATGCATTATTAAATGAATGAAATAATAAATTTTTAAAAATTTCATTTTCTTTTTTTTTCTTTCTCTTTTATCAATTTATAGCTTCATACAAAGATTCTCGCTTTGTCTGAATGTAATTGCACTATTTCTTTTCCAGATAGTTTAAGATATACAATTATTTGAGCATATAAATAATAAAATGAATTTTATTACACAATGTTTTGAGCAAAAATTACTCAAAGTTTTTGCAAATATTATTTTAAAAGTTTTAAAGAAAAATGTATATAAAATTATAAGATTAAAAGAAACATCTTTTTCGTACTGTTTTTACATAATTTGTATGGTTTAAATACATAAGATATTTCTATATAATAGATACATATTAATATAAACTCATGCCCAAAAATTAAGGATAATGCAAGTTCAGGAAAAGAAAGAGTCAGAAACGGAACGAATGTGACTTATTTGTAAAGCCTATTTATTAAACGAAAGGTAAAAGGCAAAAAAGATGCTATGTGTTTGATATCATTCATAAAAATCACGATATTATGCTTCCTGTAGTAAATTACAAAAAAATCAACAAACAAAAACCAATATTATAGGATTGGTATGATGGCTAATACATAGTACGTCTTCCAGATGATGCAATTCAATCCGTACAACATCTATTCATGCTGAGCATCAAATTATCGATCTGATCTTGGGGATAATTGCACCACTCATCAAGCAATACTCTCTGAAGTTTCGGTAGACACGTAGGAGAGGACTGATGGGTTGCAACTCGTCGGCCAAGCATGTCCCACACATGCTCTACTGAATTCAAGTCTAGTGAAAATGCTGACCAGTCCATACGAGTGATATCCTCCGATCGAAGGCATTCGTTTACGATATTTGCACGCTGAGGAAGGGGTTATCATCCATAATGAGGAATCATGCTACCATGGTGCCCCAAAACAAACGTACACGACGTTCCAGAAGGATGTCCAGATAGATTTGGCCTATCATGGTTCCTGTTTGAATGTGTAGGTCAGTTCTGCAACAAAATTAATTTTTCCACTAACTATCAATCCTGCACCACCACACCGGTGTCGTTCAATGATTTTCTCTTGGTGGTAACGGGTACCTATAATTCTTCATATGAATGTGAGGCGGGAATCAGACTGCAAGCTGAACCTGGACTCAACGGAAAATATCACGCAAGCCAAGAGTTGTGGTGTCCACAATACATGCTCTCTATTCCAAGTTAACCACAGGAGACAGTTGCAGTAAGTGGATCTCCTCTGGCAGACTTACGAACCTATAGACCAATCTGTCCTAAGCATCAGTACGCGGTCTGCCTTGAAAATGTCGTAAATCAGTAGCTCATGAGACGGGTTTGGTGCTGAGCTCCGTTTGCTTCTGTTGACAGTAACTATTAAATACTGGTCCTCATTCAGCGTTGTAACTTGGGGGCGATCGGTGGTGTAACGTCTACTCCCATTACTATTATCTTGGAATCATTGCCAAAGCCCAGAGAGGAAACTCTGGGCAATTCCAAGTTCTTCGGATGCTCCCACCTGGTTACGCCCCCATTTCAAACAGTCGATAATTCTACCACGTAAAAAATCGTCCAAATGCATCCTTTGTGTCATAACTATGCGATTATTGAACTGAAAGGCTTATAAAACGCTTGCCAACAATTTTACTTCTTTGCCTGTATTCCTTATACATCACTCTCTTAGACTCTCGTCATTGTGACATGCTATTGGTGTCATCTGGTGGCTTCCTGTAATTTTCATATGATTTTTGAAGATGTGTGTAGTCTTTTTACGGGTGATATATGTATTTTTGAGTTCGATTTCCGCGTGACTGAACTATCCTTAATTTATGGATATGTGGGTAATAATGGCATTAAAATTAATGAAATAATAAAAATTCATGCTAATCTAATAAAGTCTTTACTTTTTACTTTTAATATCCTAATTTTTCATCCTTTTAAATGTAAAATATCAATGTTTGAAAGAATATGATACAACATTTTATCTTTCAATCCTATCTTAAGTTTCATTAGGCGGGGAAGCAATTTTACATCAAAGCTTAAGGCTGGTGCCAAAAAAAAATAACTGTTCAGAAAAGTTTCGACATTAACGATTATATTTGAGGAATTTTGTTGAACCGAACAACTAAAAAAACATTTTATCGGATGAAGCATGTTTTGTTTGTTATTGTTGTTGTTGCTATTGTAAAAGAATTGCAACCCTCTACCCAAAAAGAACTCAAATGGAACTTTGCTCGTCTTGTATTATTTACAAAACAAATAGCGGTGTTCTTTTTATTTATCTTGCAATATCGATTTCTTTTCTCAATGCTTGAATATGCAAGTAAAAAAAATAAAGGCAAGGAATGTTACGAGTGATGAAATAGTTTCTTCTTCTTTCCTTAAAAATTTTATTTTCTTTTTTTTAACTTTTTTTGAAGGAAAAAAATAAGAATTACAACTACTAGAGAGAGGCCTCTTTAAAGTTTGCAGTGCTAATCAATGTTCAGCCATTCATATAAATAGTTTTGTCACAAGAGTAATTTTTATGCTTTTTATTATTTACGGGTATTGTTCGTAACAAATGTTTTGGATATTGATGCATCAAAATACTTTTTACATTATAAAGTTTATTTATAAAAAAAATTTATATAGGAATGATATTTGCTACTTGACGATATTACACTGATCTATAGAAACCGCTTTTCCATAAATGAAATGTCAGCAATTAATGAAACTGTAGGCATAAAACAAAGAAAGTTTTGATGCGATTTTTGAAGGGCATGACTCAGAATTTTGTATTTGATTCTAAAACAAATTCACACAAATGTTTATTAATAATTATTTACACAAAAAAAGGTTTAAAGAATGGTTTTAAAATTGTATTTTCCGGAAAAAGACATACGGTACCTTTTTCGGATTTGTATTTGTTACGTTTTTTAAATTCGAAAAAATTCATTAGTGCAGAAATCTTTTGTCTTATCTTGTTAAGATTTTTATGAAATTTTAGAACTTCAAAAATTCTGTTTCCAATCAAGTATTTGTAAAATACTTCGTACCTTAAAACACAGTAAAGAGTAATTTTATTGGCTCTTATTTAAAAGCAATGTGTCGAAAGATCTCCTAAAGAGAGATACCATAAAATATTATTAAATGAGATTTCACTGAAATAGATTAAAAATTATTAAAAAAATATCCTACAATAAACCACATTTATAAATTACAGAATTTACTATAAAATTTTTGAATAACTTAACTCTCGATTATTGAGACAATTTTCAAATATGAGGGGAAAAGTGAAGGACGTCATAAAAACAATGATCTTTATAGAGATATTTTGAACTAAAATTTTCTAAAGCATGATATTTGGTATCCTTCTAAAAAAACTTTTAAAAGGGATTGGATTTAAACAGATTTCAAAAATTATTAAATCATAACAAGAATGTAAACTACCAAGTATAAAAGCATAAGCAGATATAAATAGTTTATATTTTCAGTGTATTTCAATATTAGTAATGGTAAAATAAATACGTTTCATTTTCTATACAATGTAGGTGGTGAGAATCTGTGAACTAAAACGTTTTTAAACTTGAGTTTCAATGGCTTAATACGTGGTGCGGTAAGGAAGTAGATAATATTCTGCATTTAATTTGGCAATGGTGTAACTCAAAATTTTTGAAATGTTATTTGGTATGTAATGATTCATAATACCATGCTTTTTCATTAATTGCTGTCAAACAGTCAAAACACATTTTGTGAAGTAAAAAAATTGAAAAGGAAACTAAAATTCAAATGATTCAGCACAAAACAAGTGGAAAAAATCGCCATAATTTAATGTTAATTATTTACAGCAGCTGGAAATATTTATTTTATGGTGACATAAATTGAGAAAAATAGCTCTTGCCTTCTTCATCTGCAAGGGAGTTTATTATTGGAATTTAGAGTTAAATTTACTTATGAAGTGTAAATAATACTTCAACGAAAATTAATGACCCTTAGAGTAGAAAAAGATTTCCTTAAAGTGTTATTTCTATGAACCTCATATCGAAATACCCTCTGTTTCAGTTCCAACGAATGAATTTTATTATTATGTAAGATAAGCAATAGGATATAATTAAGATATAATTTTATGAGAAATTCTATATTTTTTTTAATTATAGAATATAATTTTTAAATCATTTTCATTTAACATTGTTTCATGTTTGTAAGAATGAAAATTTATAATAAATTTTTCACCAATTTACTTTCTTCACTCCTCATTTGCACGTTTGAGATGACAATACTCTATTTTAATATTTTCTTAACTGAATTATCGTTCGAGCATTTAAGTAAATTAAATTTTGTTTTCGTTCCTATGATGCATGACCCTTAGTAATTGCGAGGAAAATGGGTTTAAAAATGATGAAAAATAGAAAAACATTAGCATAAAGAATTTCTGATGGTTTATGCGGTAGTAAAAATATGTTTAAAAACTTTTTTAATCAGATTTATTGTTGTAATTTGTATCGTAACTTGACAGATCGATCTATCTTAATTTTCCAAGATCTTTTCTGAATTAGAAATTCGAATATTTTATTACGAATTGGAAATATTCACTAACCGTTGTGAAATTTTTAAGTTTTTCTTCTAAAATTTGCAAGAATAATTTCAATTCGTGATGTTTGTTAATCCCACATTTGCAGGCTTTTGTCTTGATCACTGGATTTTAAATTTTAAAAAATCCCCTTTCTTGGAGTTTAATGTAACAAATTACAATTTTTTTATATTTTTCTAGTTATTTGATTTCAATTTTTATTCTTTATTATATTTCCTGATTAATCAATTAATCAATGTATTTCTCCCTTGAATACAGTAAATCAAAAAATAAAAAGCTAGACAGCTGAGTTTTGGAATTTTTGGTCAATACACAAACATTACAAATTTTGTTTAAATTTCTTGAAAGCTCCTTTATGCATAAAGTAATCAAAAATTCAATAAGCTAAATGGATTAAATCTGGTTTATAGTTTTATCCCTAAAATTATTGATATTTCCTAAATTTTAAACTGAATCTATCGCCGGTGGAATTTATATTAATCAGTCTGTTTTTATATATTAGGGGTATTCAAACAGTAAAATGCACTCAAACAATTAGTTATAAATACTTTAGTGACAAGATCTCTACAATCACTATAATGCACATATTAGCATTCTATTTCTCTACATGATCTTCCAGTTGCTAGAGACATTTGTCGAAATGTAGCACTAGTCGTTCGTTGCCCTGACTATAACAAATTGCTCCTCGGTCCTGGAGCCAGCTTAGAATAGCTGTCTGAACTTGATCGTCGTTAGAAGATGAAATGAGTACTTTAAACCAATTTTCCCAAGTCTTGTACAATGTGTGCGATGCCAACCCTAAGATTACTGAGAATGTCTTCCACCAGCTTCACCATTCGTGATGCGCTCACCGTTGTTGGTCTTCTTTGCCTTTCCTCATTGGTTAAGTCTGTCGGACCGTCTTCAAACTGCTGGCACCATTTCACAAACTGGACGTGATATTGCATGTGGTCGTACACTGCCAATATTAAACAAATAATCTCCTTACTCGTTAAGCATCTTGTAAACAAAAAAACGTTCTGTTCTGCGTACTTCAACGTCGTAATAAGTTTCCAGCTGACGCTGCATTTATTTCTCGTACTACGCAGCAACGGTTTTAGATATCCGAATGAAATTGCTGCCATTTAAGTCGGAAAATTCAATTACCATTTACGCAAGCTTTTCTCTTCTTTCGCCCTGATGCCATCTGTGGGAGAACAAGCGTAACTTACTTTTTGAACACCCTTTGCATCAGAACGTGGTATCTCAAAAACTCAGAGCTTGATTGAAAAATCCCAATAAATGAGTTGTATATCAAAATTATATATTTGGCAATTTTTCTAAACACTCTATCAAACCGAAGTAAAACAATACAATGCTTCTCTTCACTATAGTTAGATATCAAACATTAAACAAGTTTTATTATGTCAGTGCACAAGAAAGGCGAAGGGAGAACATACACCAGAACAGATTTACTTTAGCAATTCTAGCAGTACTTAGTGAATAAATGTCTAATAAATGAAAACCATTAAGTCTAAGACTAAAAAACGAAAACAAACTATACCATATATCTTATAAATGAAACTGAATTTTAGTTTGAAACACTTGTAGGAAAACTTTAGAAGTAAAGAAATGCAGTTGTTTTAAATTTGCTGCTTCTCTCTTAATGGCACTCAAATCTCCTTCAAAAATACACAATCTTTTTTAACTATTTTATTGAAAAATAAATCATGAGCTTTTTATTTTTAAATGTCGAAATCTTAAGTTTTTTTTTAAGTTTCTCTGATCGCTTATTTTTTATAATTTTGTTTAATATTTCTTCATTGATCTCAGTTTCTAGACTAGTGTATGATCCGTCTTGGATCTTGAACTACCCATTTTTGGATAGCAAAAATCCTTGGAGGACAGTGCTTAGAGGCATTTCATTTTATCCTCACACTATCTCACGAGTAACTTCGGGAATCTTCATAATACTTCAATGAAATGCAGAAAATATCTGATACCAAAATTTTTCATAATACTTCAATGGAATGCAGAAAGTGTCTGATACCAAATTTTTTTTAATTTTATCCCATTGGCATTCCATTTAAATTCACAAAGAAAATGCACAACGATCAATAATATTTAAGAATCATGAGACATTGTTTTGTAAGGCTAAATTCTTTTATAAACAGAATACAACGTTTTGCCATTACGTTTCATTTCAGCTTGTATTTTTAATTTTAGAAAAAAATCTTATATCTGCTTTTTAAGGCAGTTGGTTTCCAGTGTTGTTGTTGTAGTTTTTGTACTACATTTTTTAAAAAAAATTTGTCATTTTTAATTAAAATGCTATAGCTTTATCAGGGAAATATTTCAAAAACTTTACATCTGTTATCTCTTAGCAATCATCTTGTGAGCCAGCAAGAAAATCTAAATAACTAATGAAGTTATATATCTTAGTAAATTAAACTGAAGGTTTTTCGAATGTGAATTTATTCAAAAATAACTAGATATCGTTTTCTATCTGCCTTATCTAAAAATATGAATTTTTTCTTCCTAGAGAAACAATAACTTATAATTCCATAAAGATTATAATCACATAAACTTAGAGAACTTATAATCCTATGTATTTTGCATCCTATAAAGTAAAATACTTATAGTATTTTTGCATAGTTATTTCCTTATTTAATAGGCTGTACTCATAAATTGCGATGGTATCCATTTACTTCTGGTTAATTTGAGTTTGAAAAAATTTGTCTATTCTAGAATGATAAGATGACAATGTTTATGACATAATAAAACTTTTCCAATTTTCTGAAGACATTTATTAGCTTTCAAAATTATTTGGATAAAGATTTTTAAAACTATTCTTACATATAAGTGGCATTCTGATAGTCTCGATGCTCAGATTAGTGTATATTCAGGAAGTTAATGAAAAGTTTTAGTCATTCAAGCATATTTATGAGGCACCTACTTGATACTTTGAGAAAACTCATTTTAAATAACTATTGACTTCATAAGTGAATAAATAATTGATTATTCTAATGATAAATAATGAATCTTCTTATTTTTCAATTTTTAACGATAAAATATAAGTCTATTGGATTAATTTTCAAATAAATTGCTGTCTTTATCTTCCCGAGGGTGATATATATTAACGAATTATTAATACTTTTATAGTATATATCAGCCTTCTCCTTGATACTGTTGTACCAAAAAGTTTATATTAATGTGTGGCGAATTTTTCCTTTACTTTTTTATGTTAGATCGATAAATTCATTTCATTTCCTATGACAGTAAATGAATGTTAAAGGTCCGAGTTTCTTTTTATCCTGTGGTATTTTTTTTCAGTGATCTGATTTTAATACTGTGGTAATGTTTCGAAACAGATATTTAATTCATGTGTAGCTATTCAAATGTACTTTATAAAATTTTACATTTTATTACATTTGTAACATTGTGTGACTCTAACTTCAGAAGTTCAAGTTTCATTAAGAATAATTAGTTATTTTATTATCTCTAAATATTGTACAGCTTAAACGACATTCGATCCAAACTTTTAATGAATCGTGGAAATCAAAAGGTTTAAACAAAGATATATAAAATGTCCAGTTTCCTAAAGGCTTAAAATCAGCCATTGTTAAGAACAATTTTATTTGAGAATTATAGAAAAAAATATCCTTGAAGAGAAAGAAATTTGATGTAAAGATAATGCTTTTTTGAAAGAGTATTGTTAATGTTTCTAAAAAACATTCAACAAATTTCTACAAGTGAAAGTTACTTTAATTAGCAAGTTGCAGAATCAATTTTGTTGTCAAAGACTGAATATTTCACTTTAATCTGGTAGCTGTTCAATTTTCATAACCATTTGTGAGAGATTTTATGCCACTTAAAACATCTTTCGGTTTCACGAAATTTTTAATCGAATAATATATTAATAAATTGTATCATATACTTGAGGATTATAAATACCAAACCTATCTATAGGTTAAATAACGATGCTTTCATGTTTTATGCCTAAAGCTATACATCTGTAAATAGTAACTTATCAGAAATTATCTTAAGTTTATATTGTAATTATATTAAATGAATTACGCTGAAAAATTAAGTCATTCAGTGCCGTAGATTTGAATACTTACTTTGAAATTTTCTTCTGTGACGAACGAATTATATAGAAATGTAAAGTTATTCAAAATATTTCTGTCAATCACCGGTTTGAAAATGTATTGGAAATGTAAGTCTACTCTTCTCTTCACCTTCAGCGTTTTCTTCTCTCCCTCTCAACAAAAAAAATCTTAATGAAAAACTGGCGCCTCTCAGTTGGCATCCATCTTTCCATTGATTAAAAAATACTCTGTTTGTCCAAGTGGGGATAATCGGTAAGACGATTGGCCCCTCGTAGTTCTAGGTATATTATAAGCTGGTACAACAACTAAGAACCTAAATATATTGAATGAAAGAAATTATAGATATCACATTTACAACTCCTAATTTAGAACTAAAGAGAAGTGTATCAGTTCTAAAGGAGAATGAATTTCATTCTAAAGAGAAGTGTATCAGTTTTTGTTTTTACGAAAATTGGAAAATAATACGGAGAAGTCCGGAAATTAAATGTCAGATTTCTTACCTCGAAACCAGAAAACTACCCGCTGAAATGCAGATACTACTCAAGAATGTAAATTGCGCTTCTTCAGTTTTAAAACTTATTTAGCACCATTTCAATCAATTATTGAGGGTTGAAAATGTGACACTTCTTTACGCTGGTATTGAAAGTTGAACATTTGAAACCCTATAAAATACCGTAGAAATCTTTAATTCAACCCTCATATTCACAATGCCATTACCTTTAATTCAATGTTCGAGGTCATCTATACCACAATATCCATTAATGGTTTCGAAAAACGATTAACATTTTTAAATATTAATAAACAAAAATAAGCAGAACAGAAATAAATATAAAATTAAAACTTGTATCCAAAGTAAACAGAAATTGAGAATCAATAAGGAAATTGTGAAAAATTCTCTCCATCAAATTTCTTACTCATCAAAACAGAGTAATATTTTCCATAATCGCTACAAATGATTAAACAATTATCGATAGTTCTTCTATTTCTCCAGTGGATCTTTTTCTTTCAACAAATAAAAAGACTAAAATCTCTAAAGCTCATGAATCCGATACTCACAGGAATTTCCATTATGTTGGAAAAGTGATTTTTGGGGATCGGTGTCTTGATACTTTGTAATTAGTGAATATTTGAACTAATGAGTGAATAATTAAAAAGGGGGATAGTAAATGAAATCTTACAGATCCCTGTAATAATGAACTAATTCCCGCTATCTTCTTTAAATCAGTTTCATGGCCTAAGAAATCTCTGAAATACCAAAAAGAAAAATTCCATTTAGCATGGGAAAAAAATGTTTCCACATTCTCATAACTATTAAGTATGAACAAAGAGAAAAAGTTTATTTCTTATAACTTTTCACAGTTTATTACTTTCTTTACTGTGTACTTTTTTTATTTCAGAATATTAAATATTCCTATGAAATTTTTTTTGTTATTTGATTTTTCATTTGTACTTTTAACTTTTTTTCCTTAAGAGTACGCTAATCCCCTTTAAGAAAACTACTACATTTTTGAATTTCAACTGTATCATATTATTTATTATAAATTTGGCGCTTACCATAAACCTAGCTATTGCTCAATGAAATTTGTCCATAATGTTGATAGTCAGTAAAATCGGAACAATAAAAGAGTTTTCACTGTCGAAAACCATTGTCCTTCAGGGCAGGTTCCGATTTGCTTGCCAACATATACCATGTATCATTTGTTTTATCTTGTACTAATTATCGAGTGTATTTTAGTTATAAGAAATTTGTCACAAAACTATTTCAACTGTCTAGCATACTGCGCAAATTCGTACGTAAATAAGGATTCTGTTATTAACATTTCCCATTTAACTTAACATTCCGTTTTTACTTAAAAGGAAAAAAATAAAAAAATTGCTTGAATCTGCAATAGTAATTGAGGTTTCCCTCTTTTTTTACTTCTGGTGTTTCCTATTTTTCCATTTAATGGTAAGAATATAAACTATTCCTATGCCAGTTAGTTTAATAATTATCAAAACTGCGCGAATCCTGTGATATCTGGTAAAAAAAAATTCTTAATTCAATAATGCAATAATTTCGATAAATATAAAAACCTAGTATACATATATGCATGTTGTATTTATATATATTTCTAATTTTACAAAAATGTTCGTAACATCTTTATGAAATGCATCGTAATACATTCTGTTTAATTAAGTTTAGTTTCAATGTGTATCTGCAAATTACGATAGTTCTCATCGAATATTTTCACTTATAAGCAAAAAATATATATTTTCTAAGTAACTTCAAAACCTTTTTATTCCTTATATATATAAATTCTTCAGGCTGCAAAGTTAATTAGCTTCTTTTTAATACTTAGAACGATTACAAACCTTTGTAAAGCTGAAAAGGCCAGCAAAAAGGTAATTGACAAGATCAAGTTCCATCCTAAAGTAATTTATCATTTTGACACAAAAATTAATTAAGAAGGGATGATTAATTGATAAATTGAAAAGGCTTGCAAGTTCAATCAAGATAGGTTAATTCAAGATGTTGCAGTGGAAAATAATTGTATTAATTACTTGATACATTTATCTAAGAAAAGAATAAGGATCTGAATAATATATTTTTAATTTCCATTATCTCATCATCAATTAAAATACTTCAGAAGCAGTAAATTAGTAAAGTAAATTAAATGTAGAGTATTCTGTTAATTCAGCTTTTATTAATTAGGTTATCATAATTTTACAATTGGAAAGGATTTTTTATTTCAATCGGGCTCATGGAAATGTGACAAAATACAATGATTGCACAGTAATTGAAACGAAAGAAATAATTCTTTTTTCTTCTATTTAAATCTAGCTTTTTTATTCTTGGCAAAAGGTCTATCCAGTTTTCTTTAGTTCACATAAGAATTCAACACAAAAAATTAATTTAATAATCATTTATTTTTTATTTTATTATTTGCCTTATATCACTTCTTTCATTTAATAGCCAAAAAAAATGCTTTTCATTCGTTCTTATAAAATTACATTTTCTTTCAGAAATTACTGTAAGTTTTCTTTTTTTAAGAGATAAAGCTTTCTGTGATTTTTTGTTTTATTGTAAGATGCTATAAAGGATTCAAAAGAAAATGGAAATTTAATTTTCTTTTCTTAAACTCTATGAATTGAAAAAACAGATAGATTGTGATAAATTAAACAGTGTCAAAAATATTTGAAATGGTTATAGTTTTTGCAAGGAAAATATATCTTTAAGAACAATCGGCGTATGTTTTTCCTAAATAAGTTTTTTTTTCGAATGCGATCGTTTCTATCGCATTGTTATTGTTTTAAGATTATGTATTTAATTATTCAGTTCGAGGTATATTTTCTACTAGTGCAAGTGTATAATTCTGGTGTTGTTTCAAATTAAGGGTTTTACTTTAAGAAACGTTTTAAAAATGCCTCAATATTCAATAACACGTGTTTTTATTATTTATATAATTTTGTTAATCTGTTATATTTCATTTTATATAAGAACGCATATACAGGGTACCCAAAAAAAACGGAACAAGTATATATTTTCCTAAATATTGTACCTAGAACATACATATTTTTTAATAAAGTTTCATTAAATAAGGTGCACAATTGTATGAAAACACTTTGGTATCTGTGACATTTGATAAAGAGTTTTTAAAAATTAAATTTTTATATTGTTGAAAAGTAATAATAATTAAAATGTTTGTTCTTATATTAAGCTATTAGCACAAAAAGTTCACGCTTCATTCTGCAAAATTTGCAAAGATATGCTTATCTATAATTTTGAGGGTCGTACCACAAATTTAGATGAAAACTATAATGATATTCAAATTTCTAGATAAACATTCATTATAACGAAAGTTGAGGAACTGAATATTAAAGGTATCTCATAAAAGTTGTGGAATAAAAGAAAAGAAAAGAAAATGATTTGTGCAGATTTGTAATGAATAATATTTGTAATATAAAACTTCTCAAAATAATGATATATTTCAGTAACAAGGGAGAATTTAAAATGTTGCTGATTTATATGTTATCATAATGTTGACCTTGTTGCAGTTGATTCTTTTCCCGAATTTCTAGCTAACAATTGTGTTTACAAAACGTTTTAGCTATAGAAAATTACAAATGACTTCTCTTGGTAAAAAATGGCGTTATATAATATACAGAAAATGATATTTTTATTTATTTATTTTTCTATTTAGGAGCCGTAAGTTCAGATCTTTTATTCCTAAGAAACATTTTGTTGATAGAGGGAAGTAATTTTAATAGAGACTAAAGCAACAATCGTCAAGACATCACATAGCAAGCAACAAAAATAATCAATCATCAGTAACGATTTTCTAAATATGTGTAATGTGGCTTTTTTAGAAACTGTTAAATTGGGCCTGTTTTACACAATAGTATGCTGAACGGCGAACAATATATTCAGTTAGTTTGAAAAGGTAATATATATATGAACTCTGGTCTTTAACAATACTTTTTCAGATGTAGGTCCAGTTATATAGTTCTCATTTTTACCATACAAATATAAGACCATAGTTTAATACTGAATTTCTTGACAGGGGGATTGCTTACTCAGATCTTCTGAATTTTATTCTGTGTCACTTCACCTGACGTTTGTTAGTTTTTATTTATAGGCGTGTTTATGTTCTTCTATTGACGCAGCAGATCTTTGGCAATAAATTCAAGAAGCCTGTCTTGATATAATAAGTGCGAGTACGCAAATACCGTTAGGAGAAGGCACTTTGTATTGGTGCCGATGTGTTCAATTTGAACAATCAAAATTAAATGAAATTTTATAATTGCCTCATTATGCCTATGCTTCTATTTTATATTCTTTTGTGACATATATTTTCCTGAAAAAGGCACCGAAAGACTCGCTCACACACAAGTCTGAGATTTGGAAAGATGGGATATGTCAATAAATTTGAGTTTTGAAATCTCCGGAAATTTCGCAGTTAGAAAAAGAGAACCTTATATACTTAAGATCAATGCACGGAAAAAAGTTTGCTCAGTATAAAAATTGCAGTTCAGTATAAAATTTAATTTTTATACATATTTTTTTAACTTTTAAAGAAAACAAAATATTTTCATTCCTATGGGTACCTTATTTGAAGAAACTTTGCAATTGAAAGTTATATACTTAATTGCAATTGTTAAGGAAATGTAATTGTTTTAGATTCCCCTCTTTTATATTTTATTAATTCATGAATTGATAGTTTTAAAAAATTCGAGCATTTTAATTATGAAATTATTAAGAAGAAGAACATTTAAAAGATTAATTATTAGCTTTTGATTGCATCTTTATCTCTTATGCTTCCGACATTTAAAAATATTTTTTTAAGTAAAGACACTATATATCAGTGAACCATAAATCGTAATTCATATTTTAAACATTGTATTTTGACAATATCATGTAAATAACAGTTTTATTGATTAATGTGTTTAGCTTTTTAAGGGAAAATACTCTTCTTAAATATTCAGATTAATTTATTTCAAATCGACAAATAATCTATTTTTATCGCCTATTCGTACAAAGCAAATTTTTGTGATTCTAAATCGGCAACATGCTTCACCGAGGGGAAGTAGCGCCATGCATATGTGGATGGAATATTACCAGATAAATAAGACGATTCTTTGTTTCCCCAGAAATGATGATGTGATTATCGCCTATGACGGGTCGTATCTTCCATAGAAGGAGTTGGTGCATGGGCCAGTCATGACTATTTTATGACTGATTTTCACGCATCTGTTCTCGTCAAGGTAATGTGTCATTCAAATAAACCAAATGCCAAGTCTTAGAAGGGGGATATTATTCGAAATGTTCATGTTCCTAACAGGATAATTTAAAAAACAAAGAATCTAAATTAACTAAATGAGATCTTATCGGGAGGAGAGTTCTCAATATAGATGGTCCTTTAGTCCTTATAGCCAGTTTTGTATTTGCTTATTTACAAAAAAAATTAGTTTATTTTGCTGTTACTTTTTAAGATGAATAACAGGTTTTGAAAAGAATAGCATATAATTTATGAAAAAAATACATTTATAGTTTTCGCTGTCATATTCTATATAATGACATACCAATTTTTCTTCCCTATATCAAAGAATATTTCTTATTACTCTCCGCAAGAAACATTCTATAAAATGAATTATCTTAAAATCAGAACTGAGTTCATTGAAATTTATTATTCAAATAAAATTTTACGTTAACTAAAGATTCAATTAGAGTAGAAATAATTTTTTCAGTTCAATATATTTTTTCCAGAATAAATTGTTTAGAAAAAATCTAAATTTCGGCATGCTCTCTTATTATGTACATGAAACTGGAAACTCAAATTCATTTTTTTAAAGGAAACAACTAATAAATCCTTAATTCCTTCATTTTTTCAAACAATCCAATTACATATCGTGTTTGGATAAAGAAATACATTCTTTAAAAGAAATTAATAGTTTTTGACAATATTTGTCTCTTCTTCTTCTTCTTATCTCCATCATGGTCTGTCGGAGTCAGACCAGATCAAATAAACCGTTGATTCTGAGATGGTCGGTGACTGTCCAAGGAGATGAATAAATATCCCCTACACTGAGGTCAAGGCACTCAAGGATGTGAGAGGGAGTGGCCTGGAAGTGTTGACATTTAGGACAAAGGGGAAAGGATTTCTTTCGCTTATAGAATTTAAGACATTTTAAGTGTCCGCTGGCAAGTCGCGAAATGCAAGTATGGGATAACCTATCTCCTGAGATGGAAAGAAAGAAACCTGGGTTAGGACCCTTGTACCAGTTACTTGATGGAGGAACCAGCCAGTCTTTTGTAATAGCAGATTTTTTGACGGAGAAAAGCTCCTGATAGGTCAGCTTGGTAGAAGTTGGGGTATTTTGAATGCAACCCTCTTTAGCCAGTTTATCAGCCATTACGTTGCCGTGAATATCAACATGTGATGGCAACCAGTGAAGATGTATTTGATGATGTTGAGAGATGGTCTTGAGCATATTGTGTATCGAAATACTAGTATGGTCTCCGGCATTTAATCGGTTTTTAAGATGTTGAAGCGCACTGCGGCTATCTGACAAGATCCAGACATCACCAAAGTGATTCTCTTCAGAAACCGCCTCAAGACCAATCTCAATTGCGAGGCAGTCTCAATTGCGAGTTCACTTCTGAAGACAGAGCAAAAGTCAGGGTTACGTTGGAATAAAGAGACTCTGCGATGAGGGGTTTCGATGTAGACCCCACTCCCTGCTGTATTATTGATTTTGCTGCCATCAGTGTAAATTTTAATGTCTGTTTTGGGAATGTTATTGATGATTTCCAAGGCTAATTGCTTAAGGTGGTCTGGAATAAAGTCTTTTTTGTTGACAGGGTCTGTAAAGTTGAAATAGAAATGAACTCTTGGAAGATCTTCAGAAGGGTTTGAAAGGAGGAGTAGAGAATGAGGTTCTACGTCATCTAGATGCAAAAGTTGTTGAGACATAACATGGCTGAAGGGGCTGTTTTTCCTAAGTCTTTGGTTGCATTGCCAAGAGTTTAAATAACTTGACGTCTTATTTTGTTGACCATAGCTGGAGAGCTTACAGTAGTATTTAACGAGATTAGCCTGTCTTTTGAGTTGCAGTGGTTGCAGATCTGCCTCAAAGAGGACAATATTTGTTGGCAACTGAGCCTGAGTCCAGTAATGATACGGGCAGCACTAAGCTGCACTTGTTCCAATTTTTTCAGGTTAGTGATAGAAGCACAACAGTAGACTGGAAAACCAAATTCAAGAATAGGCCTGATGAAGGCATTATGCGTAGATCTGAGAGTAACCGCATCAGCACCCCAATCTCTGCCTGCAATGTATTTCATGAAATTAAGCCTTTTCCTGGCCTTCAAGGTAATATTTTCGATATGTTTATTACAAGTGAATTCAGGATCAAAAGTAAATCCTAAGTATTTAGGATGTTTATCGTAGGGCAGAAACTGACCCTTGAACAGTAACTTCGGTCGGTAATAAATTTTAGCGTCCAATTTGCTGCAAAGATCTATCCATCTGGCTCTCTTAAGTCGGGAGTATGCTAATTTGATCTCTGCATTTAATTTATTAATTTTAGCTCTATAATTTTGTTCTGCGTTCCCGATAAGACGTTTTCTTTCTTCAATAAGAGGAGCTATGGTGTTAGAGTTGTGGGCATAATCCGGAATGTAGCGTTTGATATTACCTCTTGGAATACAAACTTTAGCGCATTTGATCAATATTTTCTTGAAAGTCTGCCAGGAATCTTCGAGGTCGTTTGTTATAGGATTCAAAGCCAGTTCATTATCAACTGAGTCTCTGAAAGTTGTCCAGTTAGCTTTCTTGAAGTTCCAAAAATTTTCATTTGGAAAATATGATTTTTGTTTTTTCTTAAATTCTATAAGAATTGGTAGGTGGTCACTTCCGATGTTATCTAAAACCGACCAGGAGCATTGTGGAAAAAGTTGGGCACTAGTCATTGTTAAATCTAAGGCTTCAGAGGTGTTATAACTATAGGAGGTATGGGTGTGAGTGCCATCATTGAGGAACATAAATTCGTTATCATCTAACATCTGAAGAATGTCTATGCCTCGATCATTGTTATGGGAGCAGCCCCAAGCAGTGTGTTTTGCATTAAGATCACCGATGATGAGAGTGTTTTTATCCATGATGCTGGAAAAGTTTTCAGGAATATGTGAATGACTAGAAGGGTAGTAGATGTTGAATATGTTTAAGAGTTTTCCCCGCCAGGAAATTTTAATGCCTTGAATTTCGAGACCAGAGCTCTGATCATCGGGAACGTCAATGCTTTGATACTTGATATCTCTGATGAGGAAAGCTAGTCCTCCTCCTCCACCAGTAGATCGATCTTTTCTAAGTATGTTGTATCCCCTGTATTTTAATGTTGTAGTACTTTTCAATTTTGTTTCTTGTAATGCAATAATATGGACTTTATTTTTTTCTGAGAAGTCAAGAAGTTGGTCCAATTTGACTCTGTTGGCCAGGGTGGAAATGCCATTGATATTACATTGCAAAATTTTTAACTTGAGCAGCTTATGTGGCGACTGTAGCTTACCTTTCGGACAGGGTCCTCTGCCAAAACCCTGAGAGCGTCCCTGATTATTCTGCGCGACGGACGATGCAGCATTAGAAAGGTGAATCGAACGGCTCATTGGAGTGTAGATGCTTAGATGGAGTATTTGTCTCTTACAATATACAAGCTTTTTGGTACAGACATTTACATTTTATAGTGAATTTTCTTATTTAAAATTAAATTGGAAGGAAATATTATCCTTTTAAAATCTAATTACTAGTAGAACTAAGGAATCCAATAATTTGTCCTTTTCATATAATAATCTAGTTCTTTCATTAGTCGAAAAGTGTTCTCAAAAACTGGATTTATTCTTCTAAAACTTCAAATTGTTATATAAACTACACAGACCTCTAAACTCTAAAGATTATAAATAGAAATTTGTTTTCTTCAAAAGTCAATGTGAAAAGTTTGGAAATAACGAACTTATTAATATTCCTTTTAGAGGCAGTGTATAGTTAAGCTTCTTCTGTTGAGAAATTCTGAAATCACATTGTGACAAAGCAAAGGCGTTAAAATAGAAAATGGAAATTAGATATTACTTCGTCTTTTATTGTCTTCTTGAACGACCAATAGCATCTTTGACTTTCAAAAAGTTAATGATTTTTCTCTAGCGATGGCTTTATTTTATAAACTAAATTTCTTACTAAACCTTGCGCTTCAGAGGAGCGTAGTGGAGATTCTCTGAGTATGTGATAGTAAAAATATTTGAATATTCACAGTTCTTATTACTCAGTTACTCAGTTTGCAATTTAATTGAACATTCAACTAATGTATTTGAAGAACATTAACCTACTTAAGATAAATATAAGTAAGAGAATCGTTTTTTATTATTTATTTCAACTCTCTCTCTCATATATATATATATATATATATATATATATATAAATGTTAAATGATTTTGCAATTACGGAGAAGTTTTATTACTTAAAGTGCATAACTTTGTTTATAATAGTTAAAAGCGCAGTTCTGACCATATGAAGCACAAACGAAGAAGTAGCTAATTTATTCTCTTCGGAATAATTGCCATTTATGTTGATGCATTTGCCCATCCTTGCAAAATACAAGGATTTGATGGGGAAGATTTGGAGCACATGGCATACTTCCCTGGACTTGACACCCGAAAAATTGCATCTATTTAGATCCATGGTGGTCAGAAATTTGGCTCTGATGACAGCTACATATGAGCTGTCGGTATTTCATGAAACGCAGATTTTCACACCGTTTTACGACTGGGACAAGGACATTAACATGAATAGAAGAATGAATTTCATGAAACGCAGATTTTCACACCGTTTTAGGACTGGGACAAGGACATTAACATGAATAGAAGAATGAAAAGCAATAAATTAGTAATACTTTGATTTCAGTTTCATATTATCGTGCATTTTATCTTTTGTTATTGTAAACAAAATTATTTTCGTTATTTAATGACACCCTTTATTAGGTAATTTAGTTAATTTGTTGCATTGACTTCCCGAAAATATACCATTGAATTTTACTCTAAGATAACTTTGAGAAAAATTTTATCTCATGAATGTAGGAACAATTGAAGACATAAAAACCCTATTCATTTCTTTGAAATTTTTCACCACATCAGTTGGAAGAAGTTTTACGTCCGATATTTCGAACGTGCCTCAGGCTTACTTATATATCCAATATTTGGAGTAATCTATTCTCAGTCAAGTATTTTTCTCTTTCAAAACAAAGAATATACCTTCAAGCTATCATTAGGTCACTTCAGTAAAATATTTAAAACTTCTTTAAAAAGAATTTTTTTTAAAACTGCTTGTTAATCGAAAAGTTTAAACTAATTAACGTATTGAATAATAAATCTCATTTTATATATCAAAATTAATGCTTTGCTGAATATATTTCTATTTACTTCCTCTGCCTTGGAGAAAACATTTACATGTAATGTACTCTTACTGAGTAGGTTAGATAAAGAATGGCTTTAAACCGCATCCGAAACTTATTTTACTTTTTTGGGTTAGTCGCAATAAAATATAAAAGTTATATAAAGTGCAATTTTTTGGTAGCCTGGTTATCATTGTTCTATAAGCTTGGAGATCTCTTTTAAAAAGAAGTACAAAATACAAAATCAGTTATAATTGGCAAAAGAATTTTGATTTAAGCGTTATTGCTATTAGTCGTTTTACCATATTAACATGGCTATGGATAAATGACTCTTTGCACATATCTTTTTGGGTGTTAGGATGCATGTTTCCTATTGAATATAGCTGTAAAATAGGATTTAGTCTTATAATATGATATAATCGATTATTCGCAGACTTCAAAATGTAAAAACAGCAATAATTTTATATAATTGGAATGAAAGGGGGGACTCGGAAGATATTCCTGATAAAACTTGGAAAATGTGTGCTGTTAAATTTTCTTCCTTTATTATTAGTGTTCTGACACATTCTATTTCAATGAAAGTTTTTTTCTTTTTACTGTGGCTGGTCGTTTGCTTCATTATTACATAGAACAACTTTTACAAAAAGAATTCCATTAAAGATGAGATACAGTGACTGTATTGGAAATTGAATAATACCTTTTTGTCAGAGCAGCTGTTCCCCAGAATTTCATCAAGCTAGGCTCTCCGTAATTCAGAGGCACATAATCTAAGGAACACTATCCAATTCCTCAATCTAAGTAATATCTTGAATGCGTGGCACAATAATAAATGTAGGAGAAAAATTTCTTATCAGCTTTAAAAAAACTTATTTTAATACATCATAGTGTACGATACTTTTAGGTATAGTTTTTATTCCTTTTTAATACTATATTCATTAATTATTTAAATAATTTTATTTTTATATTTTTAACTTAAAAATGAAGTACTTAATAAAGATCTTTTAAAAATAATTAAACAAATATGCTTATTGAAATGGTCCACTTTAATTAAGTACTTAAATTCAAAATTAAAGTTTATAATAAAAATTACAGGATTTTTTATTTATTCCTTACACTTGTTTATAAACTTACATAATTACATAGAAAATTTTAAAAATTCAATGCTAAGTTGATTTTTAACCCACAAAAGCAATAAGCTCCTTTTTGATTCACAAGATAAACATCGCTAAAGAGTATAACAATTTTAATAATGAAAAAGTGCAAAATTTTAAAAAATATTCATTAAAGCATTTGTCATAAATTAACATTTTTCTCAAATCTCATCCTTTCAGGTTAGATCATAGTAAAATAGCATTTTATAACACAGCTGAAAAAAATTTATCAATGAAGTTTAAATAAAAAGTTTTTTTCTCTCTATCCAGATCGACTAAGTGCGTTGAAAATAAATCAATTCACGCGTTACGCTCATAGCGTTACTTTTCGACTCCTTACTCAAGGAAACCCAAACATGCAAAAAAAGCAGAATATTCGGTATCACGCGCTCTGTTGATAGATAGCACGGCAATTATGTCACCACCACATTCGATTTGTTCATTTTTTTTCTCGATTATTTTAATTTATTGATGTGCAATTTATGAATTATTTTGAATTATGATCCTTGACTAATCAAAAGAACTCATCATTTCAAAAATATATTCCTTAAATATATTTAATATAAAATATATAAATGCTTTACATAAAAATATATATAAATATATTTACCCGCTTTTTTGGGGTAAATGATGAGCAAAACTGACATTTTTCTATTTACATATGCTTCCTTTTTTCCTCAAATGAAACCACGCTTTTTTTTTCAGTGAAACAAATCTTGCTAAAATACACAAAAAGTCATATTTACATATCGTTATGAAAGTGATTACCGCATTTTTACAATTAGTACATATTTTATAATTGCTATTTGTATAGATACACATTGTCTTCTAAAACACATAAAATGCGTTTACTTCTTCCATAAGTTTTTCAAAAAATATTAAATTGAATAATGAATAAAAATGTATGTACACAATTAAATTAAATTATGAGATATCAATCCAAACTTTGATTTCGTGGATGTATTTCTTGATGCATGAATATAGTATGTTAACTCTTATTTTTTCGATGTTAATTATTTTTTTAGTTTTCAAAAAGACATTGTTTACCCTTGAAGACTCAACAATTATCTATATTAATAACTTTTTATAGAACATGTTATGAAATATAAACTGTTATTTTTATAACTCTATTCTACATCAATTCTTTTTAATAAAATAATTTATTTTGAAAAAAATGTCAAGCTAACTGTGTATGCATTTCTAGAATTTAAAGAAATCTATTAAATAATTATGTTTCCTACTATATCTAACGTTTGTGAATAATTGGTATCTTATTAATGGACAACAGTCCATTAGTTAAACTGATATCAAAACTTTTGTTGTTGCCGAAAAAAACTATGCATAGCTTTCATATTTTCATTGCATTGTTATTTGGAGCAGCAATTAAAATAATGGTTTTATTTTGCTTATTTAAAGGCCTATGGCTCTTTATTTATATTTTATTTTCTATTTGAAAATATTTTTAATCATATAAAAATGTACAATTTCATGTCCAATCCACTTTTATTGTTATAAAGAAACAGGAATATAGATTACGTGTATTTTAATTAACTTATTTTAATAATTTAAGGACGAGTAACTTATATTTAAATTATTAAAATTAATCCTTAAATAAATTGTAAGAAAAGTTCTTCAATATTTGGACACTTATAGAATGTTAATATGAATTCTCATTTACTTTCTTTCAAATACATGTGATATATCACTGTTTTTATTTGTTTAATATGTTTATACTTCCTTGATAGAAAAATACAGTCTATAGTATTAAATAACTTCAATAGTTTGCCTCTGAAACTTGCCTCTGAATACTTTGCCTCTGAATCAAATCAAACCTTGTCATTTTCATGGTGGTTTTAAATAAAAGTGTGCCGAGATTCATTCAGATACCTCACACAGGGAGTCAATAGTAATTCTCACCCTTAGTTTTATCTTTTATACACTAAAATCAATTTTATTTGGTGAACCAATTGGTTGAACTCCTAATCTTTTTCACCTTCATCTCTTTCTATGATAAATAAACTAATAAAAACAATCCGTTTTTTAAAATAAAAAAACAGCTGGAATATACCTTGCATTTAATGCTTATCCGAAATCCATTTATCTTCAAGATAAAAAAAAATGTATGGAGAATCTTGCGATGGCACATTTTTTTTGATATAAGATTTTGATAAATAAGAGAATTTTACTTGCTGCAGGCCGAAAGAGAAAAGGCTAAAGCTAAGTCATTTATTCGTAGGTAAGGTCAGCTGGCTGTCAGTAACAGAAGACTTTATAGGTGCTTATTACATTGAAGGTTAAATCCAATTTCGCCGTAAATTCTGAAAGTCCTTGAAAAATACAATAATAATATCTCGGAATACTGCAATAAACGCTTTCGCAAAATTTAATCCTTATACACCCAGAAACAATTTCTTACGGAATCGTGAACTGAACAATTGTTTTAGATCGATTGAAAAGTGCACATCCAAGCTATATTGTACTGAAAATAATCACTTTATTCTAGTAGGAATTTTTAAAACATTTGAACTAGAATTTGACAACAAATATTTTTCATTGTTTCTAAATAAACAAAGTTAAAAAAATCTCTTTTATTTGAAATAGTAATTTACTGTAGAAAAATGTAAAGATAAAACTCTATAAAAATGGTTTATCTGGAATTTCTGGTATGACATAATATGAAATCTTGCATAGTAATAACGTCAAGTTAAATTACATCACAAAACAATAAGTTGCAATGATTCTTTAAAAACAATTAATTCAAATTTAATAAACACACTTTTATTAATAATAAAATAACAGCAATAAAATCAAATTATTTAACAACCATTTTATTAAATAAGTTATTGTGTCTTATTTAATTATCGGTGTCTATATTTAATTTTGTTCAGTTATATTAACGTCCTATTTGGAAGCACCACAAGGGCAGCTTTGAGATGAACATTGTAATTTTGAACAGTGGTCAGGTGGTAACAAAAAAACTTCTACACCGTTCTTTCACTGTCATTTGAATCCGGACATGAGATTTAAGAATGATACAGAGATGCTATTTGTATCCGAGAAGTTATTAAAAATACAAATTTTTGAAGAACCAATTAACGACTTGAAGAATGTTGATAGCAATTGAGTCCTGTATACAAACCACTATTTCAATTTCCCACTGACCTTGAGAAAAATAAAGAGCAAAAATAGCGCTGCTGATTGTCCAATACATTTTTAAAGTGGAAGGAATATATGCCGTTTAAACTGCTAGCAATGTATTTCAACCCACAAATCGCTTCCTCAAAAAATTGCTACTAACAACCTACCCGACACAAATGAGACGTGAGCACTGGATCTTAAGACATTTCCCTATACACTGCGAATTTTTGTTGGAATCGAATTTCTAACTTGAATCAATCCAGGTTACTTGATTTATTGGAGTTTCAAATGAAAGAGCAAAAATCGATAAATATCCTAATTTTAAGCATGTTTCCTTCATTTTTATCTAATAATCTTAAAAAAGATGTTTGTAAATTTTTAAAAATAATTATATTGTCTAATCAATATAAAATAGAAAAATGATAGCAAAATAAGAATATTCAAGATCAGGATAGACTGACTTTTAATTTGTAATCATCTTATTGTAAAGTAATCATTACACCATTCATGTTAAATGCATATAATGATTATCAAATTGCTTATAAATTTCTTCTAGTAATAAATCTTTGTTACACATACTTCTTGTGTACAGCCGACTACCCCACCACTGAACGTAGCAGTATCGACAGGATTTGTTGTGGCCAACTGTGGACTGTAGCAATGTCCATACTTACATAGATCGAATCTGTCAAACTGATTTTAATCATGCTATTACCTTCCCGGGGGGGAGGGGTACCTCAAAACGATGAGGAGAGGCTTTCCGGCATGATGGTTGGATCTCGCCAACCTGGAACGTACACGAAAATGTGGGAGTGTGTCTCCTCACATAGATGATGAGAAATACTTCCTTAGGGAAGGGTCGTACCGTGGCCGGTAATGGCCCTTAGAACTCAACCACAGTTCCCGCCAGTGTTCCCGTTGAGGTGGTCGAGGTCATTCAGCATTTATTATCCGTGGGCCTTCTGCCGAGTCACACTATACATACTATTATTGTGCAAAGAATTAAACCAGATCACAAATTCTGAAAAGTTAAGCAAAACTTTTTAAATAAAACAACTAATTAAATCATTTTCTTCAAAATAGTAAAGAATTCTACAACTAAAAAAATTAATCTGTTACGGACTCACAGAAAATAAACCCATAAATACTTTGAAATGTAAATGCCCGAATGCCTTTATTTGCAAATCAATTAGCTAATTAATTTCATTCATTCACTTACTATCTAAAATCTTCAAATTGTTTTTAAATTTGTACCCCATACTAAAAAAATCCAAGAAGCAAATATCAAAACAAAAACTTATATTTTGTACAGAATTATTTATCAAACAATTATCTCATGAATCTATTCCTCATGATCTTTCAGTATACAGAAACTAAATAACATTCTTTTGAATTTGGTATAAAAATAATTTCAGTTTTAAGCACAAGCTATTTGGAAACGATTGTCAAGAAACTCAATATGAATATAAATATTATTTCCAAAAGCCTACTGAAATTGAAGTGAAACTTTTATTCTATTCTAATGGATAGCACTTTAGATGCTTGAGTACAACTTTATTTCAAAACAGCTCATATCTCAGTACATCAAAATGTATAGGTCTCCTCAATAGTTGCGCAGCATTTTTTTATGTAAATTTGAATTCTCATGTTGAAATTTATTCGGATTTGATCAAAACTTGTATCTTTTCTTGTAGTTATTTTTTTTATAATCGATTGTATTCTACTTCTGTTTTTCTGAATCTGCACATTGCATTTTCTAACATTTTTCAAATACCTGCCAGTTCCCTAAAGATATCACCGTTACGTTTGTTATTTGGTCTTGTTCTGCTATAATATCATGCTCAGTTCAAAAACAGAAACTTTTAAAATTCCAATTCTAAATATAGAGGCTGGCATTTCGTTTGCCAGCTTTTTCTTTCTTTTTGTATCGATCAAATGTTTCATATACAAACCTTAGAGGAATTAACTCACATTCTGCAATTCTCCCAGAAGATTAGAGCCTTAAGGCTTACTTTTCTTGTTTTCATATGGCATTGGATTACGTTTCGTTACTCGAAAGAACGAAAGAGATTTTGAATCTGTTTTTGAAAAATTCGCTTTTTTTTCCAAAACTGTATTCTTAAAATAACTAAATTTATTCATCTCCACCAATGCATGTAGGAATATATAGCCTTTTCTTTTCGATGATTTTTATGACAAATATCTCTATACTTTACTCTTACTTTACATAAGATTTAACATATCCAAGTAAATCGTTCATCTCTTTAATGCTAACAATGTTTTATTTCAATATTTATGTATTATATTGTATATTATTTCTGTATTATGCACTATATTGTTAAAAGATGGTTTCTTTTCTTGTTTCAATAGAAAATGTCAATCACAATTAAATTTGTTTCTTCATCAACGAAAAGTTAATCGGTCTTCTTGAAAATTTCGGGCAAATGCGATACTTTTCCAAGTAACAGGGGAAGAAATACAATGAATTTGAGGGTACTTATCAACGTAACATAGAATTTCAACAAACTTTATGCAATTTAAAAACTAAATAGTTATGAAATTATTTTTTAAACCTATTGAAAACTTCTAGAAAATACAAAAAGAGGCAGGAGTCCATTTATTGTATTACTGAACGAATTAAATTTCAATAATGATATAACTCACATGTATGAAGTATGCTGTTGACCCATTCATCCTAGTTGATTAAAAAGTCGATAAATGTTGTGCTGTGTCCGCAATAAATGTTTTTTAACCGTCTTAATTATTAAAACTTATTCAAAAAATTAATTTGTGTAGATCATATTGAATATTAAATTACTTTTGAGCATACTATGCTTACTTTCATTCAAATAATAACTATAAAATATTTCTTTAGTACTTGTGATAATGGAAAGGCCAACTAGTAGCATCAACAAATGAACTGTAACTGTTATCGAATAACCATCACCAAACTAGACAAGACTCAACTCCCACCAGATAAAAACGTTGGAACTGATAGTCTAAGCTATCTCATTAGAACGTTTAAAAAGCAGAACTAGCTTACGTACCTCAACGACTTCTCATCTAAGTACTCGTGATATTCCCCTAGAAAAATAAACAGTATATATTTCAAAGTTGTATGCAATTTAAACCTAAATTTCAATTTCCATTTGCATATTTAAATGTTTTGGGAATGTAAGGATTTTTTTCTGATTTGTAAGAAAATGTTGAAACTTTCTCATTAAAATGACTTCGCTTAAATATCATATTTATTCAAGCATCAGTTGAGTTATTGATAAATTGTTTGACAGATTAGTCTTCAGACATTAGTTTCAGATAACTTCTCTTGCATCTTATCATTGAAATTCAAATACCTTGACTATGTGTTCGACAGACTACCATGCTATACGTAAACATCTTAACGGATAAGGAATTTTTAATTTTCTGTGGTTATAAGCAAATTTCGTTTTATTCATTGATAATCGAATACACTGCCATAAGTATACAATCCTAAATTAGCCTTTCTAATATATATTACTACATCTTTAAAAAATTTTAAAAGATAAATCCAGAGAAATGAATGCAGTATTTTATAATATAAATTCCGTCCCTAAACCCTATCTCTAGGTTTTGCATTCAGTGTCATTTTGTGTCTTATCGCCTTTAGTAAAATTAAGTCGTTTTAATAATAATATCCATTATGATTCTTAACAGAATTTTGTGAGAAATGGTATTCGCTCTGCTACTTGGGAATTTTGGGCTATCTTCTAAACCATTAGTTATATATCTGAGAGAAGATCTTCGGATTAAATTTTCTTCAGCATACTCCCAAAGGCTTAAAAGGTATCAATTAAATCTTTCACCATCAAATGTGTTGTATTCGATAGTGATTTAATAGATAATGTGTAATATTTTTACCTGTACAGCAATTTTTTGTCGCCAATTTTTCGTTAAGAATCTTAATTACTGAAAATATCTATATCTTGGGAAGTATTTAAATATGATTTATTAACATGGTTTTTGTAATATGAAATATGATTTGTAAGATGTTATTATCTTTTAAGCAAGCGAACATAAATAAGAAAAAGAATTTTCAAGTGATAAATTGTAAATATTGTTCCTTACTTTTTACTTCAGAAGGCATCGATTATTCTTTTTTTGTTTTACATATGTTTTACGCTGAAACTTTTATAATATATCACTATATGTGTCCATGTTTTATTAAGGAAATCGTCTATAAAACATTTTTCAATTGTTAACATTATTTCAAATATGCAGTTTCAACATTTTTGTAAAAATGTAGACTTTTTTAATCTGTTAATGAAAAATATTATTTAAAAAAATTTCAGTGATGTACATGCTGAAATTAAATTAGGAAATGGTTATATTTCAAGCACACATCATTAAACTCTTCATTATGAAGCTTTTAAGAATGTTTAAAATATAAACTTTCAATTATATTTCTAAAGAACACGATTAATCTTGATCCATTTTGAGGTAATCGGTTATACTCATTAATAAACGATATTTTCTAAACCCATAAAGAGGAGGCGGTGAGTGAAATCATAGCTTCGGGGCTTCAGACTCCAGCTCCGATTGCGCCAAGTAACAGAAGCATAAGCTTGGAGATGCCACAGCCAAGACTCCTGATCGTGGCTCAAAATTATGAGATCGACTCAAAAATAGACATAGTGTTGCTTTAAAACGGGACATTGATGCAACTAAATTAAACCAAACTAAATATATCAAATATGTTCTATTACTGTATGAAATAAAATCTAAAATAATATTCTAGGTGAGATTTCAATTTTGAATTCCAATTTTTTATTCATTTATAGAAACCCAAACATATGAAATTAATTTCTATAAAATATAAAAATGTTGAGATATTACAGAGAAATAATAATGTTTTTGAGAAAAAATTCTGAAAACCATTTCTTTCAAGGTTTTTCTTAAAATATGATTTATAAAAACTGGGAAAAAACAATTCATTAGCTAAATAGGTAAAAACTTTCAAAATATTCACATGTACGTATTAAGAGTTTTTCAGTACGTCTGTCTTTTTCTCCATCCATAATTTTAAACAACTTATAATGAAAATCCTTAATTAATCAAACTATTTTCTGTAGTAGTATTTGACGTAGTTTCATTTTTATGCAAATCTCAAAGAGTTTCTTAATTGGAAAAAAAATATTTTCTGAAACAGGCTTTTCATTTTTCACTCGTGTAACCTTAATATTTTAGGCATTATAAGTCTTCCACATGAAGACTTTCCCTTTTCAAATTCTAAATTAATTAAAAAGTAAAATTCCACTTCATTACTTAAGCAACACGTGCCAACTATTTTTTTATCGCTGCACGTAATTAATACTATTATATCACCATTCTTCGCAGCGAAATGAAATGAAACAAACATTTTGCCTTTAACGCAATTTTACTTCTAATTTTTAAAATATAAAATCACTTTCTTTTGTAGAAAATGGAAAAGGTTGTTATTATATTTGATATAATAATGAAAAATGAAATTATTTTGTGGAAAACACATGCACAACGTTTATATTAGTTCTTAAGATTTTAAAAGAAGTTTTATTTAAACATACATTTGTATTTAGGTTTCAATAAGACAGGTTTTATGTTTCATAATATGTAAAATAAATTTAAGTTATATTCATTGATGTTAATTGAGCATGTTTGTCCAGATTGTTGAATTTTAGGGTATTAAATGATTAATATGGAACTCATTTTTTTTTAAATTTTGTCTTGCTATTACGACTGAAAAATATGAATTCAAATGAAGAAGTTTACTGTCAATGAAAAAGTGCATATATTACGAAATAACAGCAGAAGTGAAAATAACACTCCAGAGTTAAAAGCTGGAGATTGAATGTTTAAATGGATGACATTGAATTTCATCATAATATTTAAAACATTCTTATCTATTATTAAAATCAAGAGATAAATTGTGTAGAAGTAGAATCGATATCAATAAAAAGGTAATTTTTCGGGAGTTAAGATAATACTTACAATTTTTGTAAAATAATTTCCAAGGGCAATCATAGCAATTATCCTCAGGCGACGGTTAAAACTACTTTAGAGGTTGATTAGAACTTTCTCGTTGAATCCTTTTTCTTTGTTTCTTTTTTCTGATTGAGAGGACTTCTGGGAAACAAGGCTAGCCTACTCCAGAAAATCTCTAATAACATTTAGCAGCTCCATTAAGAGAAGCGCTCCTGTCAGTGGAACTGTTGCAACTTTCAATGAAGTAGTCTGAAATTTATACAATGCTCTTTTGTTGTTGTTGTTTTGCTTTAGATTGTTTACATTCGACAATAAGTAATAACAGCGATTTCTATGCCACACACGTTAGTGCTATACATAGATTGCGGGAAAATGACTTTTATAAATGTTTTATTTTTAAAATGTAATTCGTATTTCATGTAATTTCGTTAGAAAGAAATATTCAATGGGAGTGGTTAGAATTCTACGCCTAGAATTTTATCGACGTAATATGGAAGAATATCTACAAAATATGATCATGTCCATCTCAAGTGTTTTCAAGAATAAGTTTCCTCTTGAAGTGAAAGAAATTTTTTCAGTTACAGGCGTTTCTTATCTTTATTATACTATAAAATGAGCGATAATTTATTTTTCATTTTAAAAAAAGTAATATATTTTTCCAACATAAACTATTAGGATCAATATTATAAAACTTTCTTCTTTACAGCTGAGTATAAGTTTCTATAGCTACAGCATTTTCCACTATCGTGAAATGATTTCTTAGACAATTAGGATTTTAAGAGATTGCAAATTGAAACACTTTCCACTAAATAGGCATATTTATTCCAGATGAACAAAGAATTTCGAAACTTGGATAAATAACAAAACTCATAAATGTTATTTTATTTTTGAAATTATCCTCTTTTGTGAAAAAATGAAAGTTTGTAACGTAAAAAAGTACTTTATATGCTATACTGTATATACCCTTTTTGAATGACAAAATGTAATTTAGAAAGGCTCTTTTTTCTTGAAGGTAATTACAAAAAGTCACACAATATTACTATATATAGATTTTAGTATTAAATAAGATTTTAATTCTTTTCAATTAAAAGTATATGTTACCATGAAAGCCGTAATTAGATATTAATATTATTCTCCTGTGAATGTCAACACATATTAAATATGTCGATGAAAGACTAATTATTTGGTTAAATTCTTATGTATTCACACCATCCCTCGTGTATGTCAATAACTGAAAATTAACTCTAGCGGGAAGCGAAACAGCCAGAGAGACGAACATTATAGTATAGTTGTCGAGTTGTTGCAATAAAAATGACAGTACAGGTTTATTATTGCTATTATTTTCCCTTCTCCTTTATAATGTGATGTTTTATTTCAATTCATCATTTTATTAACGAGTACTTAAGCTTATATATGTCTATACATTTCGTAATATAAAAATATGATCGTGTAGTTTGAGAAATTAATGAAAATCTTATCTTAAAGTAATAAAATCAGTTTTGTTCAACATTCCCTACTTCTGCATACTGAATGGCGACAAGAAGATTCGCCTGAATGGCCTGAAGATTCGCCTTTTTAATTCTCTTGATAGTCTCCTTACCCTCTCCCGTCCGTTGTTGTTGTTGTTGTTGTTTACTTCCTGTGTCGATTAAAATGTTAAATTATTCTTAGAGTATAAATGTTTTTCATCACGAAAATATATTTATTATTCAAAATTATTTTGAAAAAAATTAATTTAATGAATAAGAAAATCAATTACTTCTTGGAGGAAAATATTACGGAGTTAAAGAAGAGCTTGAACCCCAAAATAAATATTCTTTTGGAGAATAAAAGAAGATTTCCAAATTAGAGAAACTTTTTTATATAAATTTCAATAATTACATTTGTTTTATAAAATTAGTAATTGTAGATTAAATATGTTGCTGTTATCATTTTTTATTCAACTTTCGCTTCTGAAGTTATTTTTTAGTATTTCAATTGATTTTTATTTACATTGCTAAAAAAGAAAATAAATCTTTTCAATCAATCACTTAAGTGAAATTAAATGCTCTTTTTTAATCCAAATTTAAATTGTCGCAGTCTTGCAGTTATGAACGCTCAATACACTAACTTTTTAAATAAGAAAACAAACTAAAATAGCATATAACTTTGTCAGTTAAACATTTTCCCCTCAGGGGCTCACCTTCTTTAGGTGAGTACGGGTGTCCCAATCCCGAGGTTCCCAGGGATCTTTACTCACTTTCTGTTTACTCTCTTCTACGCCTTCTGCTATCGCCCTGATTCTTCTTTCCCTCGACGGCAAGCGAGGGAGCTCTCCATGAGTAGCTGTCGCCACTCTGTCAGCTTCTTGCTTCTCATGGACAGCCAATGTCCCCACGTGTTGGCCGTGCGTAGCGACCCTTAAGATGGGAGGTGCATTTAGGTCCCGAATGTATCAATCGGCTGGTATTCTAGTCATATGGCTAGTATGCTCTAGGGATCAAGCGAAAGTGGTCAACTTCCGGGGCTTGGCGTTAAGGGTGGTCAACGTTCTCGGAAGTGACCCTGAGCGTATAGGTCCTGGCCAGCATTAAGGTGGGTACCGAGGCTGGGATGCCCAGAGCCGGCAACTGCCTTCCCTTGTTGGGCTCGATGGTGGGTGGTGCCGTCGGGATCCGAATTTTTGTTCCCTTCGCATGGGTTCTTTATCTCAGTGTCAACGTCTCGATTCTTCTCGTTTTTTTATTGTTAAATCTCTTTCTGATACTATGAAAACTATGGCTCCAATCTTGATTCACAAAACAATAGTTAACATTATTGGTGAACCAAAAAATATTAAGAAACGCTTTTCCGGTGACCTTCTTGTTGAGGTTTCATCCGCTGAGCAGGCTAATAAAATTATGCAATTAAAAAATATCGGAAACCATGAAGTATCAGTCTGTCCACATAACTCGCTCAACACCTCTCGTGGAATTGTCTCTCAAAGGGACTTGCAAAATGATTCAGAATCTTCTATTTTAGAAGCTTTACAATCTCAAAATGTCAGTGCAGTGGAAAGAATTAAAATTAAAAGGGACGGAAAACTTCTCCGGACAATGCATCTTAAATTAACATTTAATCAACCTGTGTTGCCTAAATCTGTCAAAATTGCATATTACAATTGTCCAGTACGTCCCTTCATTCCAAACCCGTTACGTTGCTACAATTGTCAAAAATTTGGTCACACCGTTTATAATTGCCGAGGTAAACATTCATGCGCTCAGTGTTCTGAAATAGGCCATGACAGCAAAACATGTTCCTCATCCTCTCCAAGGTGCATTAATTGCAATGGAGACCATCCAGCTTACTTTAAATCCTGCCCACGTTGGATTCGTGAGAAGGAAATTCAAAATGTAAGAGTTACACAAAATATATCTTTCGCCGAAGCCAGAAAAATAGTTACAAGTAGAACCCCAACAAGCGGGAAATCTTTCTCATCTGTTCTAAAAACAACCTTCATATCTACAGGCACACATACAGAAATATCTCTCGCAAAAATACCGGCTACTTGGACTGTCGATAACGTTATTTCTAGCCTCGCATGTCCAAATTGTTGGAATAGTAAAACAATCCATCCAAATAAGGTAAATTTTATACCTAATAAGAGAGTTATATCTCAAACTACTGACGTTTCTATAATGCCGTCTCAGATGCCAGCATCTTCCAGTGCAAACTTGGGACAGATTTCTCTACCTAATCCAAATCTGGACCCTTCATCTGTACCAAAATTTAAAAGTTCTCAAGGTATCTCTTCTAAAAGTTTAAATAAGCAGAAAAAGGTGAAAGAGAAAAAAAATCGAGAGCAAGAAAGCTCGGTTAGATGCCGCCAAGAAAAAGGCAAAGATACTTCCAAACAATTGAAAAAACAAACATTATCTTTGCAAGATTTTATTAAAAAAACCAATAATGAAAATTTAAAACGTGAGGATTCACACAAGGAGAACTTATCTGAGGATGATACAATGTCTGAGAGTGCTACTCCACCACTCTCGCCAAAGACCAGTTCATTTTTGTTTCTTCACACATTTTCTTCTTTCTCTGGAATCGAATTATGGATACACTCGTTTCTTGGAATTGTAGAGGAGTGAATCAGAAAAATTCTGATCTCAAAGATATAATTAATTCCTACCGTCCTGCTTGCATTGCCCTGCAAGAAACGCTTTTAAAATCTAATGATACAATTTTATTTCATGGCTATCATGCAATCCATAAGTCCAATGTAGGCGAAAGAGCGTCAGGAGGAGTTGCTCTCCTTATTTCGAATTCTGTGCCTTCTTGTCCATTGGTCTTGAACACTCCATTGCAAGCTGTCGTAGCCAGAATTCACACGCACTCACTGATTACTGTTTGCTGTCTTTACCTACCACCAAACACACATGTTGATCAGTCTATTTTAAATAATCTTGTTTCTCAACTTCCTGCACCATTTATTATTCTAGGTGACTTCAACGGCCACAATCAACTGTGGGGAAACAATAATACTAACAAAAGAGGTCGTCAGATAGAACAGATGCTGGGCGATCATAACCTTTGTCTATTTAACAACGATGAGCAGACTTACTTTCATGCTCCTACAAATAGTTTCCATGCATTGGATCTAGCAATATCTTCTCCATCTCTCTACCCCTTTTTTACATTGCAAATAGAAAAAGATTTACACAACAGTGACCATTTTCCCTTGGTATTAAATGATGATAGAAGATATCACTCGTCTACTACTCACAGTTCTCCCAGATATAAATTAAATGCGGCCAACTGGACCGAATTCACTTCATTAGCAAATATTACAGATGAAATGGTGAATAATATTAACATAGATACAGCAGTAGAGCAAATTACACAGGTTATATTAGCTGCAGCAGATGCCTCGATTCCTAAATCTTCGCCAAAATTTAGGAGACAGCGCAAAGTATGGTGGGACAACGAGTGTCAAAAAGCATATAAATCGCAGCGAAAAGCCTGGGATACGTTCCGTAGGTATCCCACTACTGACAACTACATTCGCTTTAAAAAGGCAAAAGCTAATTCTAGACGAATCCAAAGATGTAGTAAACGAGATTCGTGGGAGAAATATGTGAACTCCATCACCCCTTCACTTTCCAGTAAGCAACTTTGGAATAGGGTTAAAAAGATTTTTGGAAAAACTGAAAGTCATGGAATTTCAATCTTGCTTAGAGATAATGTTCCAGTAAGTTCTCTGCGAGATATAGCTAACTCTATAGCTTTGGCATTCGCAAACGCAAGTAGTAATAAACATTACACAAAAACATTCCGAAACAATAAAATTTTAATGGAAAAAGAAAAACTAGAATTCCAAACCACAATAGACGTTTCGTATAATAAACCATTAACACTTTATGAACTTAAAACCTGCCTCAAATGAGTACACAAATCTTCACCTGGACCAGATAATATAAGTTATGATATGATTAAAAACCTTTCAGAAGCCTCTCTTAAAAACCTGCTCTTTCTATATAATAGAATATGGCAAGAACACTATTTTCCCACTGCCTGGCAAGAAGCAATAGTCATACCCATTCTGAAACCTGGTAAAAATCCCTCGGACCCTGCTAGCTATAGACCGATTGCTCTGACCAACTGTTTATGCAAACTGTTAGAAAAAATAGTTAATCGCAGACTTGTATACTATTTGGAAAGTAACAAAATGTTAAACGTCTTTCAAAGTGGCTTCAGACGAGGACGATCAACTATGGATAACTTGTTGAGTCTGGAAACTGAAGTGCGAAATGCTTTTCTTCGTAGAAATCATTTAGTGGCTATTTTCTTTGATATTTCAAAAGCTTATGACACAGCTTGGCGCTTTGGCATCTTGAAGGATCTTTACAGCTGTAATCTAAGAGGAAACATGCCAATATTTATCCAAAACTTCCTGAAGTTACGATTTTTTAGAGTTCAGATGAGTTCAGAATTTTCTGATGTGTTTGTACAAGAGGAAGGCGTTCCTCAGGGAAGTATTTTAAGTGTTACTCTTTTTGCTTTGAAAATTAATTCCATTTTAGACTATTTACCTTTGTATGTAAAAGGTCATTTATATGTAGACGATCTTTACATTTCTTGTTCCGGGGATTGTATGGCTTTTATAGAAAGACAGCTTCAAACTGCAATCAATCAACTTACTGGTTGGTGTGATAAGAATGGATTTACATTCTCTTCGCAAAAAACAAGCGCTGTACAATTTTGTAGAAAACGTAGCCTCCATCCTGAACCGGAGATTTACCTTAAAAATAATCCTATTAAAGTACTTGACGAGGTTAAATTTTTGGGACTGATCTTTGACAAAAAGCTTACGTTTGCGTCTCATGTAAGTTACTTAAGAAAAAAATGTGAAAAATCTCTGAATATTTTAAAAGTTCTTTCTAACACTTCATGGGGTGCTAACCGTATGTCTTTGCTTCGCATTTACAGAGCAATAATTTTATCAAAACTTGACTATGGTAGCAATGTCTATGGCTCCGCAAAACGCAGTGTTCTCCTGAAATTGGATACTGTCCATCATGCTGCTCTACGATTATGTTCTGGAGCATTTAGAACATCGCCGGTACAAAGTTTGTATATCGAATGTAGTGAACCATCTCTATACATCAGAAGGCAGATATTGTGTCTCCATTATTATTTTAAAATTTTATCGAACCCTGGACATCCCTATTATAATTTTAATCAGAGTCGATTCTTACAACGCCTTCAGGCTGCTCGACCATCATTAGTACCCTCATTCTTTGAGAGAATGACTCGTTTAGTTTCAGAACTGCATCTAAAGAGGGAACAAATAGTTTCTGAACAATCATTTCTTTTACCTCCCTGGATTTCTCATGGTATACAGCACTTGAATCCATTTCAAAATTTTTATAAAGAAAACACTGCAGATATCATTTATCAGCAAATCTTTGCTGACCATCGTCAAAAATATCGTCAGTTTAAACCTATTTTCACAGATGGCTCTAGAGGTTCTGATTATACTTCATTCGCTTGTATTATTTCAAATTCCACAATAGCTTATAGAATTAACCCATGTTGTTCCATTTTTACAGCTGAGTTAACAGCCATTTTAAAAGCTTTGTCAGTTATTTCCGATTTTTCTGCAGATAGATATATAATATACACAGATTCACTGAGTGCCTTAGAATCCATATCATCTTTACATGATCGCAGCCATCATTTGAGTTTCAAAATTTTAAACCTATATGACAACCTTATCTGGAAGGGCTTTCAAATTATCTTATGCTGGGTACCCGCACATGTGGGAATTCCAGGAAATGAAGAGGCTGATGTGGCGGCTAAAATGGCGACTTCTTTCTTGACAACCCAGATTCCTCTTAGTGATTACAAAAATTTTGTACGTCGCACTTTTCATTCTAAATGGCAAACTGAATGGAACACACAAATCCACAATAAGCTCCATACGATTAAGCCCACAATAGATATTTGGCCAACTTTGCACAGCAGAAAACTGGACGTAATCTTGACTAGGTTGAGGATTGGACACACTCGTTTCACCCACCGACATTTGTTGATGGGGGATCCAGCACCATTCTGTTCAACATGTAACAACACTATGTCTGTCTTGCACATTCTTAAAGAGTGTCCAAGATTTTCTGGCCAGCGTCTTGCGTATTTTCAGGGGTCTCACCCGGAATTGAGCGAGTTATTATCCAAAACCCCGCATGTTGGTCTGGTTAGTTTTTAAAAAAGTATCGGTTTTTATAATCAAATATAAACATTGACCACACTTCTTGCATAGTATCTTACTTTACATCATGGATACAACTTTTTCATAACTCATTGATTTAAACTTTTAGACATTTGGATTTTGACTTCATTCCACATATTGATTTTATTATAAGTATATACAAATATTTTAAACTAGAGAATGTGGCGCAGCATAGCCAAAAATGGCTTTTGTGCCAAAAAAAACAAACTTAACTCAACTCAACTCAGTTAAACATTTAGCTAAATTGAAATATATCAAATCTGTTTAATATCAATAACTGTCCCTTTAATAGCAACCGACTATCTAAAAGAACAACGATAAAAAGAAAACGTCATGTTTCCATATTTCATTTTAGAATCAGAAACCAAACAATGGAACGAAACAAAAACAAATAAAGTTTTGTTCAAAACTTCATATTATATGTAACTTTATAACAGTACAATCAAATTATCACGAAATCACTTCAGCTTGAAAAGCAAAACTTTTCTTTATATAAAACTATATATTTGATGCATTAGGTTGTATATAATAGCTTACAAAATGAGTAAAATGTCATGGGTAAGATTTTGCGAATGGTAGCATAATTTCACTTTCACAATTGTAAAATCTCCTGAAGATATTAATGCTCTATTAACTGCTGTCTGTGTCCAATGTTTCATTTTCTAAACATTTCCAAATAATGGAATTCTTATTTATCTCTGAAGGTTCAACCCTCGAGGAAAATAACCATAATTTAATATTTATAAATGATATAGCCCACTATAAAGCACTTAAATTTAAATGTCAGTGATTTAAAGCAACAGGGCTTTGTGCCGATGCAAATTATAGTTTTATGTCTATGTTATGTAAATGTATGCTTTTAATATACCAGTTACAATCGTATTTCGAAACAGCACCCAAAAGAATTTAAGCGGAATCGAATTATATTTATTTCGGTGTTATCACCGTAGCCCTTTTTCTAGGTTTATATTAACTTTCTAGACATAGATTATCTTAGTTATACTTCATTATAAAATTCTTTATAAATGATATTAAATGTAATATCATAAATTTTATATATAGAAATATATATGTGGTTTATATTTTGAAAATAAACGTTACGTTCATCCTTTAGAATATAATTATAGCAATTTAGTTATTCCTAGTTGAATCATAAACATTTTTTCTTTAGATAGAACTTTAAAACAAATGATATTTTTTAAATGAAATTAAACTTTGACACATTATTGTCATTTAAATACATTTTATCATCTAAATAGCATAGATGAGAATTGCTCTAATCAAAAGGGAAAATCACTGCATTGTCTTACTTAAATATTTTGCATGGATGAAAAAAATAAGAAAAATCCAGAAAAATCAATTTCTACTCCAGTCGTTCAAAATTTAATAATCAAATATCCAATTCCTTGAGCTATATGGTTTTAAGCTTAGTTTTGTAAATAGATATGAATATTTATGTGATAATCGAATAATTTTGTGATAATTTTAAAATCTTTTATTAATTAAAACTGCTAGGCTTTTCATTTTTAAACAAAAAAAATTATTGCTGTAAATAAAAATACGAGTAAATTATTTTTGATAATTTTTAAGTACGTGAAAAGGAATTTTCAAAGAAGCCAAGACTTACCTTTATAATAGATAAGCAAAATCATCAAAATGCTTCGAGTTTGGACCAAAAAGTGATGTTCTGACATCTTCAGAAAGGAATTTTTCTATGGCATGCAAATGATTAATATTAACACTTTGGTGACCGGCAATTTTACGCAGAAACTATAGTCATGTCACCGGCTACTTTTTTGTAATTGAATATGAAAGTAAAACGTTCTAACAAAACTCCAGTGAATTTTGTAGAATTGGAACATCAAAAAGTTCTTTGCCGATACGTTCCGTCATGGTTGAAATTTTTGGAATTTTACTAAAATTCTAATAAAAATGTAAATACTAGGAAAAGTAATTTTTTTCTGTTATAGAGCGGACAAGACTAAACACGATACGCCAAGTTTTTGCAATGTTCTATATCGCCCTTGGTGTTATAAATTGAAACAGATAATGCAAGTGCAATGACGAGTTAACTCGTCACCGGCCATCAAAGTGTTAAGACATTGTATGATTATTTTTTATTCGATGTAATTCCCTACGCTATTGATACAAATTTGTTGACACGCTACTTGATACAAATTTGTTATCCTTTTATCGCACCTTAGTAAAACAACCCTACTAAATATTGAGCCCTCATAAAAAAAGAATGTGAAATTTAAGGAAAACATTGTTTTTCTACGGAATTTTATAGAGCCAATTTAATGGGTGTAGGATTCGTTTTCTTAACTTTTTATTTGTCTCAAAAATTTCAAAAAGGAAATTAATATATTTCTTTTTTTATCATATTGTTAATATATTTCTTTTAATTATTTAATATTAATAAATAAAGAATTTAAGATCACAAATTTAGTTTTTTTTTCATGCACTATTTTATTAAATATTTAAAAGGAAACAAGTAAAAAGAATTTTAAAAGGTGAGTAGTCATTAAGTTTTTTTTCGATGTTCTCTATTATTTCCCACCTGAAAGAAAATTTGCAATTCTTGGAGGAAACTATTATTTAAACACCTACTGCAGTCCAAATAATCTCTAAAGATGTATGGAACTCTTCTAGAAAGTAGCATGTCAACGAAATGGGAATATTTCTACTGTCAAGTAAAGATTTTCAAAGGGCTTTACTCTGAGTGTCAACTTGCAGTTTACTGAAGCTTATGTCATAAATATGAATGCACACTTCTAATATTTCATGGCAGAAGGCTTTAGGATATGGCAGGATTTTCTCGCTCTTGTAAATAGCAAACATTTAAGTTGACTTTTTTGCAAATGGAAAAAGAACTTTTCTATCCAAAGGGCAGAATATTTTTCAGTTTTTTTGTTTCAGCATCTGTAAATGTTAATGGAAAGAAAATACTGATGTATCAATATATAAAGCTTAAATAAACCTAATTAAAAAGAATAATTCTAATGCTTTTCAAGTTCTTTACACTTTATTTCTAATTCACGAAAATCTTCAGAACAAAATAGAGCAGCGTGGTTCTGAAATAGCTCTCTCTATTTAGAGATATTTGCAACTAAAGCTAATGATTAGATTGAAATCAAATTTCCTACACATACTATATAAGGCACGGGGAGGTGACTTCTGCAAAAAAAATACCAAAATCCATAGTTGAATGCCTTGTATATAGGAAAGACCTGAACACAGAAAATACCTCACGTATACCAGAGATTAATTAAAAATAACATTCTGTTAGGTTTATGTTGTACGTGCCTTTTTATCGTTCGGACATCAATGAAACTTTACTTATTCAATTTTTCCCTTTATCTATATAATCATCAATAATTGTAACTACTTTGTTTCGAAAGTACCAAATTCTCTCCTAATTATGACTTTTTTAATTACTTTTTTCAAGAATTGATACATTAAATTTGATTATTTTACTACGTTAAAGTGTTTGATACTCACAATCAGAAAAAAAATGTTCTATGACCTTACGCCATAATACAAACATAATCGGGGGATATTGGGATATGTAAATTTTTAAAAATGAATAATAGTTTTTGGTTTAAAAATATTCTATGAATTAATTTAATTAGCATCGCACTGAGATATATTTTTGTATGATTCATATTTTCCCATTTCTCAAATTAATTCTGAGTAATCTAATTCTTATTTAATAAAACGATTCATTTTCTGCATTTTTGACTTGAAATAAAGACGTTTTTATCTAAGTAAATTTGAATTAATTAATTCTCTTATTATTTAACTAATTTTACTGCAAACGAATTTTTCTTCTTTTCAATCTCAATTTTTACTTACTTATCACATTATACTCAAGCCTGGATATTTGCTCAAGTATTGTTAAAAAACAATTGTAAATGGTAGGATTCAGCCTAATGCACTTAAGTATATGTCTATTTTTTGAGTAATAGGTTAAAAATAATACTTTATTTCTAATCTAAAAGCTAATACTTTAGAATATGACAAAGTTAATATTTATGAAATTTTCCTGATATTTTATATTTTACAAAATAACAATGTATTAATAAATATTTTATCGCAAAATATTACTTGCAAAAAATCAATTTCATCAAGACTTTAGATCCATCAAAAAGATTTTTAATTACCTTCTGAATTTTTTCCATTATCTAATTAAATGAAATATAATTTAGCTCAACCTTTAAGCCTAAAAAAACAATATTTACTGTCTATAAATTTCTGAGATCTTTCCAGATTTTCAGCAACTACAGAAAACCTTTATTTGTTGTAAAAACCATGCAGGATATTTATTTTAAAGATTCATTTTATAAGTATAAAAGTTTAATCCTATAGAATTAATTATTTAAATAAATATTGACATTCTTCTCTGTCTATATTAATTAAATAATAATTAATTAATTAGTTTGTGGAAATCAGTAAAATCTTGCTAGTTTCAGAAATGTCTGGGATTAATCTCATACATTTTCATCTAATATATTAAAATACGTTAATTAAATAATTAGTGGAACAAATTCAGAAACATATAAAATCTTTAATCAATATACGAATTTATTTTAATCCGGAATAAACGCGCATCAGAGATCAAATTTATTATTTTATTTCATAACGCATTATATTCATTTTATTTCATAATTATTTCATAATTGTGTACAAAAACTCATAAGTAATATAAAACAACGTATTTTATTCGTTTCAATTTAGTTACAGTGCAATCAAGATGAATAAAACTCTTTTAATCAGGAATTTGTATAAATTTAAACTCAAATTCTTTTATTAAAAATTTGGGCTTAAAATAAGATTTGAAAATTTAAATAATTTTATTCTTTCATTTTTGCATTTTAAAAGTTATAATCAAATATGTACAAACGCAAAAACTTCCCAAATATTAATAAAATAAATTTGTTTTTTTTAAGCTTTTACTAAAGAGACCACTTAAATGAAAAATCTTACATTATTTAAGACTCGATGAAATAAAACGAGAATATTCATCATTTACAAGCTTCCTATCACCTGAAGTTATTCTTAACATTTTTTGATTTAATTTTGATACTTCTACTTTATTTTAAAAGTTCGTGATCTCCAGTTTAATATAATCAACAGTAAATCAAATTATTATGAAATAATCTTTATCCCACATTACGCCTTATGTTTTCTTCTCTTAGCTTGCATTTTTAAATAAGTATTGATACTCTATTACCGCTGTCTGTGTCGCTGGGTGGATTTAAAAATACCACCGTCTTTTCGCTTTACGTGATTATCAGATTCGAAATCTTGTTTTGACGTCTGGAAAATAATTCAGTTTTTCTTATGTTAATATTGATTGATTTATCAACGTGCTAATAAACCTAAGAATGAATAAACAGCAAAGGTTAGTGAGTTGAGATTTGCTGATACAATATGTTCTCCCTTCAAGAAACAAATTGAAATTTATTGCTCACATTTGCATTCAACTTTTTTTGCGTTCTGTATTGCATTTTTTTCCTGGTAATGGATTACAATTTGTTTCAATCCGATTTCAGAGATCAATTTTGATTCAAGAGCTCTTCAGCATTATGGACGGAGTAGATATTATTGCAGGGACATAATACTTTAAATGTTATTATAAATTTATAGGTAAAGTGTACTTAAATTCTATTATTTTTTTATTTATAAGAACTCCGCCAACTGGAATATTTTCTTCTCTGGCTTTCTTTAGTTAATATGAGATATTCAGATCTGAGATATTGTTAACAGGTAGATGCCCATCCAGTCGAGCATGTCTTTTAGTAAATTTATAGTTGACTTATACAGTAAACTTTTTGATGGAAATAAAAAAAAATTATTCACAAAAATTAAATGAATGGATAATTTTTTTAAATTATTTTTTTAAAAAAAAGTTTAATTTTATATTTTTACGAGGAGAGGGGGGGCTCTATGTTCTTTATACTTTCAACTTGGCATTTATTTATATAGATTTGCATAACTCCGATAAAAAGGCAAATATCGTATATGGTGTTAGAATCAAAAATCAATAAAATTTAATCGAATCATTAATAGTTAATATATTTTATCATTTATCTTTTTTAAAGTAACGTAAAACACAATAAGGATTAATTCGCTAAATCATAAGCTTTGAGTATGAAGAATTATTATAATAAAATTCTATAGAAATTCCATAATACAAAAAATATTTTACGTTTTTTCTTCATCAAAATTCAGACAATTTTTTAATAGAAAATGACTGACACACGAGCATATTTTTTTTCAATCTATTCCCAAAAGGTAAATTCCTTCCTAACTTTAACATCATATCATATTCACGAATAGCATAGAAGAATTTGACAGCTTGATAACAGAATTTACAAAACAAATTTCTAACAGTGTTAACCAAACGCACTGTATAGGGAAAAAATGTTAAAATAAAAATGTGGGAAATTATAGCTTCGGAAATAGCTATATAAAAATGTCTTATTGTTGAAAATATGTAATGTAATTTGAATTCATATTCTTTTACAAAATACAATATTTTTAAAATTTTGATTAATAGGAATTATATACGGGATATCCAAATTTTTACATGGCTGTTGATACAGGAAATTCTATTTAAAAATGCGTTTATAAGCTCTTGAACAATCGAGTTATAAAAAGAGATATAACTTCTTTTCCAAACACAATATTTTCAAAGTAAATGTAAATATTTAAGGTAACATTATTTAATTAAAACAAATGTATTAAATTTTAAAAAATTGGTAATTAATGCAATTTCTGCTTTCAACTGATAAAATTATCATAACATTTCCGTTCGATCAGAGAAATATAAAACTGATTCCGAAATCTACATTCGATTATTTAATCAATGTTCGTCTTCAATTTTCACTCTATATGATGATAATTTCATGAAAAATCTCATAATTTAGAATAAAAATTAAACGGAGATGGTAAAATGGAAATGGTATTCTTGTATACAATTTTCCACATCCCTTTATTAATCATACTCTCAACTCTAACACAATATGTGTGCACGTGAGTCACATACTTAGAAGATAATTATTAGGGTTGGATCTGTTCCAGTTCAACTGAAAATGCTTCTTGTTGTGACAGGAATTAGTTTCTTTAAGTAGGAGATTCGATTTCGCTTTACTTAACTATTTGATTATCAAAATTAAACATTTTGTAATAAATTATAGTATAACCACAAATTAATTGAAAATTATACCTAAAGTCAATAAAAATAGCTTATAAATAATAACCTAAAATTTCTTCTAGAAGGGGCTGAACAATTTCGAGTTTCGTCGAAATTGTATTTTTTCTGATAACTCTGGATATTTCATATCTAGAATTTTTTTAATTATATCTTTTTATATTCTTAACAAATGAAATAAAATATTTTGAATGTAGCGTAAAATATTTTTAGGGAAACCAGTTGTTAAATCATACCCTTAAAGTTGCCTCACAAAAGTCATTGGGCATTACAATACAAATTTTGTACATCAATAAATATTTTAAAATGTTTTAAAGATATTGATCCTAATGCTCTCAATAAATACCAAATTAACTATTTCTGATCTAGATAGGCATCTTACGCAAGATCACCTAATCGCCTTGCTTCACAATCTAACTAAGTCTTAATCTTAAGTTTCCCCTTTCTCATTCTCCATGCCAATTATATGGCAATAAAAATCAAAAATGTCTTGAGTGAATAATGTCAAATGTTTGATGAGCGCAAATACAGCATGGATATAAATTTAATATGGCGTGTTATGCCAAGTAAAATTTGCTTTTATCTAAAAAAAAACAAATGAAACGAGCCCTATTTTATCTAAAACAGGGCTTATTGCAGAAATATTGAAATTTATTTTCATTGATTTCAAGAAGGAAAGTCTAATATTTCTGTTTTTCCCAACCATTTAAAAACAAATCTCTATGAGAGCCCCTGAATACGATGTAATCTTGATCTTACATTTCCCGGTGAAACAAATTATTGAATTCTTTAGATTTTCTTTTAAAGCACTCGAATTCATATTTCTCGTAATACTGTAAAAATAAATCACTTCAAATTAGCTTTATTGGACGATCACTTCTTTTTCTCTTCCATTTTGATTCTACTTTTCAAAGCATTATCACAATGTAAACACTCGAATACGAGTACATTCGAATTCGAGTATCATTTATTACTTTTCAATATTACGAATCGCTTTTGGATGAATAAAATATATTTAAGAAATATATGCAAAGATTAAAGTCAAAATATATTTTGTAAAGCATATTTCAATATAAAAAATAATGGCTAATTATAATTTTTTTGATAAATGTTTTGAAAATCCGTTAAGTCCGATCACTTTTGTAACTCGTTTTTTGATTCCCAATTCTAGAAAAAAAAATATTCCATATTAAAAAATGCAAGGTAATTTTAATAAAAATTTAATTTATACGCAACAAATGATCAAACATTTTTTTTAATTTAGCACTTGTTATAATGCATTTACTGCAATTTTCTAAAATGCTCTACATATTTCGGAAGATACATGTTTATCCAAGTTTTTAATTAAAAAGAAAGTTTAAGGATATTAATTAAAATTAATTGAGCATAATTCAGCCAATTAAGATCAAATAATTTTGCCTTAAGCATTTCATATAAAATAATTCTATGTAACTAAAACAGAGGCATGAATATTTGAAAAACTTAATATGTAATTAATCAACATTTTCCAAATCAAATTTTTAGAGAATAGAAAGGTTTTTTTTATTATCATGAGGATGTTCCAAACAGAAAGGGTTGCAACCATTGATTATTATTGCCTGATTTTATAATAAAAACAATTATTTTCAATTATATATTATTTTCAATAATTACTCATAAAGATTGTATGCACAAGCTTCACTGGTGTATGAAAATTAAAATCGGTTCTTTTTTCAATGAAATTGCTTGAGTTTTATCACATTAGCAACATTATGGAAATTATGGAAACAACTATGGAAAAATGTTCTGTTTCCTGTTATTAAAAAGCATTAAAGCGTATAATAATGTTTTAAAAGTAAATTCAAAAGTTGACCTCATAATCATTAAAATAGCTATAAAGGAACAATTTTGTCCAGTCTTTTTATGAATTTATATTAATTTTTTACTTGATTAATCTTCTCCTCTAACCTCTTTTTAATTTTGATTAAAGAATGTATACCATCAATAACTGAAAATTATACTTAACAAAAGGCAAGTTATTAGAATAATAAATGTTCAACAAAAATTTATAAAATTAATTTTCGAATCAAAACAGCCTTTTTTTTCATTTACAATGATTCATCTTTTGAGGGTATATCTTTCACAAAGCAAAATCAATCAATAATTGCCAGCTTAAAGAAAGTTTAAGTTTGGAGTCAAGGATACTCTAACATCAGCACTTTTAGATGACTCCCAACGCAGCAGAAAGGCTCTAGTTTAAAAAACAACTTCTTTATGATTCTCGAAGAAATCTTAAATTGGAAAAAAAAATTTGTGAGGAATTTTGAATGAATGATGTTAACTAAAAAAAGACTTTCCACCTTTATACTATATTAATATCTGAGTTAAAGCATTGAACTTTTCACTGTATACCTGCTCGAATAATAACCAAAGATGTATGTTGTATGTCAAATCCATCAAACTTTAAAAAATGTTTTCTGATATATTAATATATATTACCTATCCATAATAGTGAAATATGATTATGATAAATTAATGCCATTAAATCTTCAAAAAACTTATATAAAGAAAAAATTAATAAATAAATAAAAGATATAATTTAAGATGTTATATGAAAAATTTAAGCTACAATTTTCTTTGTCAAAAGTTAAATATAGTTTTTATCAAATAAAACTATTTTTATCAATTTTAACAAATAATAAAAATTCCTTTATAGAACCATTAAGTAAGTGCTAGAATATAAAAATTCAGGATAGATTAATCTTTTCAGTATCCATAATATACAATTATGTATTTCAATGGATAGATAAAAGAATCAACTAATCTTATAATCATGGTAATTCAGTAATGTAGAATGTAGGATATATCTTCCAATATTTTTTTTTAATTCTAAATGAGTATATACATATTGTTTCATTTTCTACTATACACTTCAAACTAAAAAAACTATTTTGGAAAGAAGTTGGATTTTTCATATCCTTTCATTCCGTTCAAAAAACTTGAAAGAAGTAAAGAATGTTTTCGATTTTTAGATTCTTGCTTATATGCCCTAGGTGGTTTGAGCATTCTAAGAATACTCTTATCTGTATGACAGGCCCGTCTTTTGACTAAATTTCGGACAAATAATAGAATGAATACACATAACCCAGAACGCCATGGAAGAATTTTATTACCATGTTACGAAACGACATGCCGCTATCGCCTTGGCATTTTCAAACGAAGTGTAGCGCAACGAAATGATTTTGGTAGGAGAAAAATAAATTCTTTCTGACATTCTGGGAAAATTTGAAGAAGTTTATCACAGAAAGGGAGAGAAGTACTCAATTTTGAAAAGAAGTTTTAAAAAAGATGACACCAGCTATAAAATAGAGTTTCTCGCGTCAGGACTTTTACATTAATGTTCGAGATTAAGTATTGATCCTTGCGTAGAAGTGGTTCCTCGGATAATGATTAGATTTCTGAGAAAACCCTGCAAAATCTATTAGGTTTTCCGAAATGAAAAAAATGTATTCGATTTTCAACTTAAAAAACTTTTTAAGTCTTAAACGATTTTCCTCAGGTTTTTAAATAGTTTTCTTTGAGTAGTAGCCAGAAACTACGTTAGTATTTAGTTTAATCTATCCGTCTGGGAATCTTATTTTTGGTGTATAATACTCATTTACTATAAGTATTTTGCCTACTTTTAAGTATTCAGGTTTATGTCAAAATATTTACCTTCATAAAATTTATAAAAGTGCCAAAAATATATATCAATCACAATGAGTTTGTTGTGATTTATAAAATAATGGAAAGCATTGTAAAAATATAAAACTGTTTCTTTTTCAGTAATGTAATGATTTATGTTCTCTGATGATAATTTTGCTCTATTCATACTTCTGCTATTTTTTTTTTATTTCTGACCACGCATATCTGAATTCGTATCGACTAGTTGCAGCTCCTAACTGGTTTGTTAGAAAGTGTCTTTTCATGATATAGAACTTGAGCATTCACAAATGTACTTGATTGACAATGTGATAAAATTTGCAGGTATGTACACTGATATCAATTCGACTATTTCTCATAGAACTAATTTGACTTTCAAATGAGAACTAAATCATTGCATACTCATCATTTCAAATTCATCATTTCATATCCTATAACCCTGGACTATTCTAGGCCACCCTAGAGCAGATTGAAACTCTTCAAGTGGTGTATTAATCCATGTAATCCATGTTGCTTGATTCTAAAACTTAACTCATTAAATTTTAGAAATAGTTTAAATTTAACGTCTTTAAATTTTAACAAGAACTTTAACAGCTGAAATATTTTAGTAATTTTTAAGTCCCTATAATACAGCTTCTTAAAATAGTCAATAACATAAGGAATTAATTATCATATCAGCCTATTTATGCCTCTAGAATTTATTTTATTAGTTTTACATTTATTACATTTCAAGTCATTTCATTCGTGTATTAATTTTTTTTCCATTTAACATGAGAATAGTATTGTTGCTCATGAATATTTAAATGTTAATAGAGACACTTCATGCAAAAATCCAGATGTGAATCCATGAGAATTAGAAAATAGGATATACATTTAATCTTATTCAACTAAAATTCCAGGTATTTGTTTTAATATTTTAACTTCTTAGTTTTTAACTTTTAACGTTCATCAATTGATTTCGTTTTACTTAATTACACTAACAACACGAGAGCTATGGGCTGTTTAGGGTCAAATATTGAATTATAATTAATCATCTTTTTCTCAATCATACTCAAGCAGTATGTGTCTGTTCCACTGGCAAAACGTTTGTTCAATATCGTAAACAGTGTGGTTGCTCGTCTGTTCTCATGGATGGCAGTTATTCATTGATTATCTGTTACCCTTTAGCTATCAAACGTCATCTTTCCTCTAATTGAAATTCCATTTAGTGGTGTGAAACTTAAATTAATCTAGCAGATAATTCTGGTGGCATAAAAAAACATATGGATTGTCTTCCACGTTTATTTGTGCTAGAGGCGCCTTTCCATCTTCATCCAATTATAAATTATTTGCTTTTATAGCTTTTCCTAACTACTAACTCCCCTCATATTACTCACTTCTCTGGGAACATTAATTTATATCAAACCTTTTTCTGTAATTTTGAAATTAAAGAGAGAAAAGAAAAATGCCATAAATATGAGTAACTTTTATTCAATTAAATAACATCCTCATTTTAAAATATTATTTTAACAATGAACGAATTTTTTTTCACACTACTTCAAGAAGAAATTTTATTTGATAGTTAGTCATTTCTGTATAAGTAAATAAAAAGCAAAATATTTATCACTATATATTTCTAGGTTGTAAATTTTACTATCAAGATATCCAAATCGTATTTAAAATAGACTTCACCAAGAATCCTTGTCATAAATTCCTCGATTTAGATGCCACTTGTATCAATGGTATTTTTAAAATAAGGACATCAACTGTAAACACGTGTTAATAAAATATTTTCAATGTCCTATTTACAATTAATAAATATAGACTAGTGTTATCAAAAATATATAAATTTTTGTACACAAAACTGTAAAAAATAAGTTGATAAGCGTATTTCACTGTTTTTTTGTTTGTTTATTTAAACCTTAATAGAATAATAAGGATTAAATTAATGCGCAATAAAGTATTTTTAATAGTCAGATGGAAAAGTTTTGCATATGATAATGGTTTTAAATTATTTTATGTATAAAATACATAATAACTAAAAATAATGGTGCTTAGTTTGAAAATTCTAAATAGCTTTTAAAAAATTAATTAAATTGATAGTTGAAATAATATACTTAGAATTTCTGATTGTAGAAAATTTAAATGAAATAATTTTTATGGTAGGATCAGGTATTGTATCTTTCACGTATTTCTGTACACTTTTATCTGTAATTCACCTAATGTGATCCAAGATCCTTTGTAAATCCTTTACTGAATCTTTATGGAGTTTTTTCTCTGAAAATTTCCAGCAGAAATTTATTCTTCTTCATAAAAAGCTATTTAGGACTTAAAACTCGGCGATTTATTTCATTTGTTCCAAAGCAATGATGGTAGTTTCGGTTAATTCCAAATAGTGATTGTTCCTTAAAATAAAAAGCAATTGAAAATACAACTGAAAATGAACTCACAAATGGACTTCATGCATCATTTTCTTAGACCTTTTTTCAGAGAACATTGGCACTAACGTTCTTTTCTCTTTTTTTTCTTTTTTTTGAGAAGTGGGCTAATTTTTTTTATTTAATTGCTAAGGAAATATGTTTTTTTATAAAAAATGAATTTGTAACTCTTTATCATATCATATATCATATGGACGCTCGAGAGAAGGAGTGAGGGAGGACTCTTACGTTTTCCCAAAATGATAGGTGTCCAGAAATTCCATTTAAACTTAATGTTTAGAAATCATAATGATATGAGTCAAAATGTGATTATTTTGATAATACAAGCAATATTAAATATTCATGTATCTAAAGTAAAAATTCGGTTAAAATGCTGTTCATCAAGTCAGGCTATATTACTTAACATGTGCTTATAATATCGATTTTTAATTTATTATCTGTTAAGTCGCAATTATTTGAATATAATGATCTCATACATAGATGTTTCATAATCCACTCAGCTTGATTTCTCAGGCGGCCATTAATCTCCTAGTCATTTAGAATGAAGTTATTATAATCAAGCATGAGAGTCTATGAAGCTCAACATAGCCAATTAAAGCTCTCGCGTATAGTGAGTAACCCTATATTCTTCAGAAAGTATATAAACTTTAATTCATCTATGTTATAGGGGCCTAATACCTCACCAATCCCATCAACTAAGTTGTTTTAATGAAAGACGAAAAGCACGGGACTATGACTTCTACAGAAATGTTGCTCTATACATCCCTCTAAATGCTCATCGGTTATGTTTACAATATAGGGTAATATGATGGATTAATAATGATTACTGTCCTATCTGTAGACATTAACTTGATATTCTAGGAATATTATTTAGTTATTATCTTCACGGATTTGGAAGTGAGTAATTTATTATACTTGCTCTGCTTATGACATGAATAACTATTTTACAACATTTAAAGCTATTGGTGAGTATCTTGAATTTCATTTGATGAAGGAAAAATTGGTATTATATTTTCAAATTAAAGTTCATTAATATTGCTTTTTTATATATCGATTGTTATTTTTTCGTTGACTACGCAATAGGTCAACTTCGTCAAAATTATTTGTGTATAGATATAATTCATTAAGAAATTTTATGAAATTTAAATCAAACAAATTATTAGTGTACCATCCTAAATATCAATGAGCGTTTGTAATATGTCATTTAATATATTGCCCTCGAATTGCTACAAATGATCTTTGAAGTTTCATAAGGCATAATTATCCTTAAATGGAAATCATTCATTACCGTAACATCTAATTAATTGCATAATAATGAAATATTCCTGGTGCCTCATTTAGATTAACTAATCAAATGTTCCTATTCTATTATTGCATTTTCGTATCCCTTGAAAATGTATAATGTAACTTCTATTTAAGAAAAAATAGAGAAAGTAAATAATATTTAAGGTCTAAGGATCACATGGCTTTTGAAAGGTTCGGTAAAATGGAAATTATTTTATGTATATATAAAATCCTAGTTTGTAATTCAATTTGATGTTATTAAATTTCGTTATAATTGCTACAATTTAATTATTGATTCTAAACTTTAGTGTCAAAGAATCGAGAAATATAAGCCTAATCCTATTAGACGTGCATGTTAAATAATTATTTAGGGATTAAAGTTACTCACACTGACAAGACATACGTGTTTTGAAAATAAAATTCTTTCTCGAGATATTCCCGACATTTGACCGTTATTTAAAAACTGCCATGTCTGCCTTGAAATAATTCTTACGAAGCTTCAAAACTCAAATATATGCTTTAGCAAACTAAATTTGTTAAAAGCAAAATAACAAAAAAAACATATTATCCCTTATACCTAAAATAAATTAAGTAAAACGTCTTTGGGTGAATTTTAAAGTGCTCAAAACATACAATCTCAAAGAATAATAATTATCAATTTAGGAGAAAAGCAATAGTTCTTTATAAAATAATGAAAGTACTAATCTTCTGGAGAAAACCTGGAATTTTTAATTTAAGAAAAAGACAATTTACTATAGTAAAAGAAAATATTGTGAAAATTCACTACAAAGGAGACTATGAATGACATCTCGAGATATGAATCAACATACCACAGTATGTTAGATCAGGAGGTAATTTTTCTTTCATTCAAAGGATTTCCATTATAGAATCAAAAAGAAAACCGCTTCTGGTTCCATGTTTTGGGATACAATACATAGGACAAAAAGCTTTTATTATAAACATTTTTATCAATTTTAGCGGTTTTCAGTCAGTAAAATAAGACAATCAACTTTCCAGTGAGTTCTACAGTGTTAAATTCTATTACGAATATTTCAGCATTCATCAACCAAATCAATAGGAATGCGAATGTCGAGAGTCAAAATATTTTTCGCATTGTAAAACCATTTGAAACAACTGTTTCAAAGAAAATCCAGATAATTACACCCCGAATACTATTAAATGCTCTCAGTAGAGAGACAAAAAAGGTAAAAGGGAAAACTAAAAATATAAAAGCTATTTCCCTTCCGTCGGGCATACCCTTGGGTGCAACATTTCTCAAAGGAAATGAAAAAGCAGACGAAAAACTTTTTAAAAAAAATCGAATTTCAAGTCCAAAAGAGTACTTCATTGTGACAAAAGAAAAAATATGTAAAATCATGGCTTAATATATCGAATTTTTTAGCGAATGACATTTCCAGATGTTGGTTTTCGTAACTTTTCTAAGATTCGTTTGAAAAAAAGACAGTTTTACTTGAGTTCAATTCATTAATTGAAATTCAATTTTTTAAATAAAAAAAATGAATATAGATATCATTTTACTTGAGATTTATTTTAATTCTTCACATGTCATTCAGTTGATACGAGTAATTACTTTTTTACTACCTTTAAGCTATATTATTTTAAATATAGATTTTAATACTTCACTCATCAGAATCACAACCATATAAGTTTTTATTCACTTACTGAAATTAAATTCAGTTATAAAAAAGATAAAAGAAGATGATAATAATCAGTTTTTAGAAATATGAATTCTGCCCATTTGAATTCAAATATTTTATCACTTCTAATTCCGTCTGTATAAAAGCAGTCGTAAAAGCTAATTTTTAATTGTAGCATTTATTATTTATTTTGCCTTCAAATATATTTTTTTCTGGCTGAGTTTTAATTAAAGCACTCTATATACTTTATTTTAACTCATAAATCCTTCGTACAATGAATTATTAAAGCGGCGTTTTATGCATGAAACAATGATTATAATCATCAATAAAACAGGTATATTGTTTCAAATTTTGCTATTTAAATATGCATGTTTAATATAAATTTTAATTTATATATATAGATAGATTGTAGTACGTATTTTATACAACATTTCTTCTACAAAAATTAATTCTATGTTGTATTAATTTTTTTAAATAAAAGCTGTAATGAATGTGTAATGTAAAAACATTTGATACTATAAAATAAATTTCTAATTTTAATGCTTTTATATGATTATAACTTTTAGCCTAGTTATTATTTTCTAATAATAGATAGTATATTAGGACAGGCACTTAATACAAAAGAGTAAACAATATTTAGAGTTAGAATTTGGTTAGTGCTGAATATTGGTGAAAATATTTACATAAGTCATGATAATAAATACTTCAAATCAGTGTACAGAGTTCTCTATTTTTTAAAAATTGATTGGCAATACATAATTTAGAAATTCGTGAATATTTTATTTAAAAAATCCTCCAAATTATTTAAAGCAATTCAACTGATTCAATATGCGGAGAACGGAAGAACATAGAATGAATTAAGTTGCAGCCAATTAGTTGCAAGACTAATATCCTTCTCAATCTGAATATCTTTTATTTAACACTTTAGCACAAATGGTGAATATAAGCATCAGAAAATTCTCTAAATTGTGACAAAATAAGCTGATAGTGTTACTATCGAAAAGAAAATGACAGCAATGAATACACAACGGCATACTCAGAATCTCCATGTCCCATTACTTTGATGGATTGAATATCTAACTTCCAATCACTGAAAAGTATCATGGCGAATTATAGTTTAACGTTCGATGTTTCATCTTAAAAAAAGTTAAGAGGTAGTACTTTTAAAAAAATAACCATTGAATGTCTTGCTTTTGTAAAAGAAAGAAGTTAAAAAAGATCAGATCTGTTAAAGCAAGAAATAGCGTAGCCATTCCGCCTTCAATGTTTGCACCATTTTCTGTGACATAAGTAATGTTCAAAATGGGCAATACAATGAGATTAATCTTACTTTACGACAATACCGCTGCCAAAGACAGGATCTATTCCGTGTGATAGCTCTTCGTAAATCTTTTCTTATAGACCAAAGAACGACACAAAAAAGGACTATTTTTATTGCTAGATTCTTCTGCATAGTTGAAATTGATTAATTTATTTTTTCCGGTTGGTTTCTTTTAATGTAGATTTTGGCACATTGCTTTTGTGAAGTATTTTTAAAGGCTTACTATTGTGCACTGAATCCAAAAAAGGTTATCTTTCTATTATCAAAACAAATATTTGTAATCTCTAAAAAAATGTATTGGTGTAATTTTATAAAGAAAAAGATTTTATGATTTTGTAATGAAAATGGCATTTTCTGGAGGCATTCATTATTGTCGGTTAATTTTTTGCGGAAGAAATTGATGGGCTCCTTCTCTAAATTTTTATATTTTTTAAACTCCCTGTGTTTACTCATGGTAAAACTTAACAATGAAATCTAACCTCTTTTTGAAGATTGATTTAATTACTGTATTTTTTGAAGTCTTCTTTATTCGCTTGAATTTATAATATATCTAAAACTTCAATTTGGCAACTCGTTCTAAATGCTATAATTAGTAAAATACAAACTTCTTTTCAACAGCAATATGAACAGGTATAGAAATAGATAATATTGCCTCTTAGATAAGATCCACGAACATTAAGAATGTTTTTTCATCAAGAAAAAACTTCGAGTTTAGCAACAAGGTTTGTCTTTTGTATAATAGTAGTATTCTCTTGAAATAAGAAATATATGAAAAAAGTAAATTTATTTACTTATTGTTCATTTCCCACTATTTTATTTCTTATAAAAACCCTAGAATTGAATTAAATCGCTTAAACATTTATTGAGAACCAATTCATTTACAATACAATAACTTGTAAACGAATTATGTAAGCAAAATATATAGATATTATGCACAGAAGTACTTCGAATTAGAAGGATGTTTGAGCAAAATATTAAATTCAGTTTTATTAATTTTATTTTTCTATAAAACTCTTTTCTTAGACATTTGCCTTTCCACAAAATCTTTGTTAGTACAGAAATATATTCAGTACTGTTTATAACATTCACTAGTACGTTAATAACTCACTTTATAATTGTTGGAGCCCCAAACTTAAAAGATGTGATTCAAGAATGAAAATTTCTCATGTAAGTGAAAATGTATGAAGTTTGCTATATATAGTCTTGTTTTTCAGCAGCAATATCAATTGTATAACCAGAATTTATGTGTTAGCTTTTGGTGTCGTCCTGACCCTGCTCTTCAAGATTATGAGATATGATTTCAAAAATAGGTGTTTCTATACAAGACAACAATACATACATTCTGAGAAAAAATTGTCGAAATTAATAAGAATACGCTTCTATTTAATGAAAAGAAATTCCAAACAATAAACTGCAAAAGCATTAAAACATATTAATAAAAATGTTTATCAAATGCAAATCTTATTATTAATTTTAAAAAAAACTGAACATTACTACTGCTCTGTAATGAAAGGGAACTGTATTTTAATTTTTGAAAAAAAAATGTTTGAATGAAACATATTTCAAAAACTTTAAAGTTTAGTTATTAAATAAAATAACGTTTATTTTAGTGGCCTACTTCACCTGAGATAATATTCTCTCCCCAAAACGCAGTTTCTGCCATATTATTTGGTTTGAATTTCTAAAATCGCAACTCAAGTTGCATTCTTAAATATTTCGTAGTCAAAAAATTGAGAATGAAGACTGGAAATTAACAAATACTCTGAATGAAATAGTTAAGAGTATCCGTTGATTTTTTGAGAGTCTCTTGAGTTTGATTTAGTGATATTAAGGACTGGAAGTTGTATTAAGTAACCTTATTTAACTTTAATTATCTGCAAAGAGTCTTCGATAAATTGCCAAGGAGGTTGGATACCTTATTTGCCTTATATCGAGCGAAAAAGAGATTTCATTTAAGGACATTTGATGGATAACATAACCGGCAAAAAATCTATGATTAGGATTTACTCTTTACCTTAAGTTTATACCGTTAAAAATAAGATATTTTATTACTTGTTTAAACTTTTGATGAAATATTTCTTTAATAATCGAGTTGAAACCTCAATTTATTTAGTATGGCCATACCCTATCTTTTTATTTTCAATCGCAGTTAAGTAAATTTATGCTCATAAATGTTAGAACGGTAAGATAATTTTTTAATTTATTATAATAACTAAGATTTTACATAAAATGAATTAAGATTTAATGAAATGTTTTTAATTAAATTATATTCGTTTAAAGTGCTATTTCTCAAAGTTAAAATAGTAAAGTATTTTACTGACTAAACATAAAATTATTCAAAATCAATTTTTGAAAAACGTGTAATATTAAAAAAGTCATATTATGCAGAATATAATTAAATTTATAACATTTTTTCCAGATTTTATAAAATTAAGAGATTAAAAATATTAGAATATGTCATTGAACTGAGCAATAAAGTAAATAAGCAGTCTAAAATTTTATATTGATTTATTATTTGTATTTTATAAAATCGTATTATAATCAATTTCTTTTGAGTCATTTTCTTCAGGATAGTGTAATAATTGATAAGTAAGAGTTTTAAAAAAGTTGCTTCATAAAAAAATAAGAAAAATTATTTAAATAAGTAGTAATAGCAATTATTTAATAATATGGATTATTTTAAGGATTAATGATTTATATGAATTATTTAGACGAATAAACTAAATAAAGCATAGCACTATAATATTATTAATACTTAACTGAGTACAACATTTAAAGAATTTGTATTTTAAGTATTTATATTTAAAATTAAATTTAATTCGTATTTCATTTTATTCAGATTTTCAAATATAGCAATTAAAATTTGTGATGTAATTCTGTTTTTTTAATTTTCTGGTCCATTCATATTAAATTCTAATTTTAAAGTCAATGATTCTATGTTTTGAACTGCTTCTACTGTCTGAGTTCAATTAAATAATTTTTATGTTGAGTTATGAAAATAACTAAATACTCAGCGTAGAACTTTACTATTTAGACATTGTAAAAAAATGCGGTGGTGGACAAAATAAGGGAATAAGAAAAGTGAAAAAACTACTATAAAATAAATTGATTAATATAAATATAAATTAAGTGAATTAAATCAATCGATTTTGTTTCACACTCTATAAAATCGTCTTTTAATACTGACTTATTGTGAACGAGTATGACAGAAATTACTAAGTCATCAGAAAAAAAATTGTTGTGTGCTACTTTCACCATCTTAACATACCAACTTGCTTTCTATTAAGAAAAAGATTTATGTAAAATTAATATGCAAATTTATATTAAAATTATACAAGTATTACATTGTTTAGGTGAAGAAAGTTAATCCATGAATCTTGTTAAAAGAAATTTCTCTGGAAGATTTTTCCTTGAATATAATACTTATTAAATTTCCTCACCTGGGGTGGAAATAATCTTGTTGATTTTCAGTAGCTCCTTGGATGAAATTTTCATTGAAATCTTCTATGGAAAGCTTGTTTGAAATTAATTTCAGCTGATTCGAAAATTACAAAAATTGTTAGAGTTTTCAGTTTATAGATATACGTTTTGTCCCATCAGATATAACCTCTATAGATAAGATTTCTTTTCTAAAAATATATTGTTGAACTGAATATTTTACATTGACAATGCTTTGTATGGGATATAATGTTTGAGTAAGGCTATAAAACTTGAATTTATGTCGTGTTGACGTATTATTGCTGCTTTTCCTTTGAAATATAAATTCCTATATTTCAAATAGTAACAAAATATCTTCATTTTCCTATTGATTTAGGCAATAGAGAATTGCACACCCCTTTTTTTCCTTGTGAATATCGATACATAGTTTTTTTCAGTATCTTCCACACTGACACTTGAACTGGAAGGATAAACTATTAATATAAGTGAATATCCTTATCTAGAAAGTAGCATGACATCATGAGCATATGTAAGAAATTAAAATAAACTGAAAATTATAGGTTGAATTCTTTCGACATTCTAATGCAAATAAAAACCAGACTCCAATCATCATATATCAACTATCTGTTTAAATTATTAGCTCGTACCATATTCTGCTGTGTAAATTTATAATCAAGAATTATATCCTTCCTTTCTTTCTTTCTTTGACATGTTTGTCTTCTTTTGAAAGTATGCGATATTTTAAATTTCAAGGTTAAATTGCATTTAGATTAATTTTTTGTAGTTAATTTTTTCTCTATAAAATATACGTAAAATTTATAATATTAATAATTTCTCCATAGTATATTCCTTATAGAAAAACGACATTCTGAAGGATTCTGAAAATAGTATTTCCGAAAAAAAATTGCTTAGTTTCTTTATTTATTTCCGAAAATAATTAGAGTTGGTTCTTCACCAGCAAAGAATTGTATGCAAGGTAAAAAATATATGTTAAATTTCCATTAAGTTTACAGCGAATAGAAGTGGGGTGTTAAAATTTTCAGTTTCCTTGCTGTTGAAGGTATTATGATTCAAATTAAGTAAAATATCTTCTATTCTCAGTAGAAACTTTTTTATTAAAACCTTTCCAATAGCTTCAGTTTAGGAAGAATTAAGAATTGAAAACGTATTTTCAAGCCCTCGTCTCGGTTGCTTTTTAATTTCTATATGTATCTTCTCTTTTTTAATGTTCACATCAATTATATTCTCGTCCTTCCTTTTTTCATCACTATAGCTTCAACCGTAATGAAATTCAAAATGTTAAATTTTCTTTTCTTTATAGCATCAGGCAAAAGGAATCTTTCTACGTCATCCAACTTAACAAAAAAAAATTTTGAGATTGTTTACTGCTTCATTATTTTATCAGGAAGTAATTATTAATTACATTGGTTTTTAAATCATTAATAATCTTTCCAGGCAGCTTAAATATCTGGCATTAAGAACGGTTTGATGTATTACGTTATGCAAAACACTCTAGAAGGACAATGTTTTTAATTCTTTTTTTAATTTATTTAATTTTTTTTTAATTTATTCAGTTTCTTCGAGTATCAAAGAAATAATATGGTCAAAAAAAATTAGTCTAATCGTCAGATAATGTTTAGGTTTGATGAACAAATATTAATAAAGAATTAAATAGCTTTGAAAAAGTAATTTGCAGAATAGCAAATATAATTTATAGCTGATTCAGTGAAAATATGTTTTCTAACAAAATTATTTATTATATAGAGCCTTACTTTCATTTAAATATTTTTTTATTTGGAATTTGAACCAAAAATGTATAAACCGAGGAGCGAGATAAGATAGATAGAAAAGTCTTTTTAAAATTCTGAAAATTACTAAGTTGTTCCGAAAAACAAAATGCAGCTGTGAAATACTACAATATATTCTAATTAATACATTCTCGTTCCTTATATGACTTACTATTTAATCATTAGATTTTCCAATTGATGCTTTCAGGCTTCTAATAAGTAGGAAATAATTTGATGATTAATAGTTACAAGATGCAATTGCTTATCAGAATAAAACTTCCAAACTCAAAACTTCTCGATTTTTTTTATCTAACAGGAAACAAATGAAATGGTTTTGAAATTTGATCACTCAAAATGATTGAATCATGTACTTTTGTATTACTTAGTCATTGATCTTACGGCGATTTATTGAATTATTCATCAGAACTTTCATCTGAAAAGTCACCTCTTTGTTTACTTTATAGACGAAAACAATCCTTTTGAGTGAAGATTGGATTTCTCTTAGTGTCATGGGGAAAAAAGAAAAGAAGAAAATGCACTTCTTTTTTCCTACAGCTTCTGTCGATGATTTTTTCCGGTTAGCCACGAAATTGCAATATCACTCTCCAAAACCATCACTGGCATTCTCATTTGACAGAATTGATTTATCTTCTATCAATTCTTTAGCTGACATTTCATCGGATAATTTTGAACGAAATATATAGATTTATTTTTCCTTTTTCTAAATGCTACTTTGAAATATGATTTTTATTAAAATTAATGAGTTAAGTTCGAGAATTATTTATTGCCTTAAATTTGAAACTTAGTTTCTCAATAAAATTTTGAATTAAAATGCTAATTCTATATTTACTCCCCATATGGTCATGTTTAAACATTTAATTATTTTATGAGAGTAATACATAGCTTTTTGCCACCTTTGAGGTTCTTTCTTTAAAAGCATTATTGAAAATTGCAAAATACATTATGTACCTAATTTGAAAACGAACCATTCGTACCAGAACTCCTCTTGCAAGATTCTGTAAAAATAAATAACTTTAGCTAGATATACATTGTATTCAATATTGAGTCCTACATAGAAATTTCTCCTGCTTCATACTTCACTGAACTGAAAATCAATAATTCTAATACTTCATTTTGCTTCATATTCTAGAAATCAATTAGTGAATGCAAAACACAAAAGGCTAAACTGCACAATAGGTATTAATATTTTTAATGATTTGATGAAATAATCAAATAAAATCCGATAAAGATTTATGCATCTCAACTTATTATAACAAGTAACAATTAAATTATTCAATTCAAGTTGTCTCTTTAGGTCAGAGATAGAGATGAAAACTTGATTATAAGATATGGAGTTGACTAAGAGATAGTCATCTCTATCTCATTCATTCATTTATTTATGCAACTTCCTGACAGCTAAACAGTCCAAACGCAAGTACTATAATAATGCATATATTGTTGTATATTCTCAAGTTTAGCAAACATTTCACAGCTGTATAGGAATATGAAAAGAACTATATATAGTATAGGAAAAGATAGAGATGACAACTTGATTATAAGATATAGAGATGACTAAGAGAAGTCATCTCTATCTCTTTCATTTATTCATGCAATATCCTGCCAGTTAAGCATTCCAAAAGAATGTACTATAAGAATACATATATTATTATATATTCTCAAGCATAGCAAACATTTCACAGTAATATACAATGGATGCAATGATTTATAAATTATCTGAAATTAACCGCTGATATTATCTCTAATATTTTTTAATTGCTAATTTGATGTAATTCTTTGCCTCGTTTCTCGTGAGGAATATGATTTAATGTAATTAATGCATCTGTTAATGGCATAGTTTAATAAGAGTTCCCTATATACTCATTGAAGAATTATAATCTTCTAGAAGCAATGCGAACGAAAATCAACAAAATGTTTTAAACTGAGCCTTTAAAATCAAAGCCCTCTTGCGCAATATTTGCCATCTATCCTAACCAAATTTGGTGCCAGCGTGAAAAAATCCCATAAATCCATCAAATATTCATTGAAAGTAAAGTTTAATAAGATAAATCTTATTAAAAAGCATAACACGTGATATTTATAAGATTTTTCTCTTTATGATTAGGTAGTAAAGGGTTCCCATGATTTGAGGGTAATCCAAAAGTCCAAGCATATTCGTAAATTCCTCTTGTTATTCTATACTGCATACAACTACATTAATTGACATAAGATACTGATTAGTTAATAGACTTCGAAGCCTCTATTTACTCAATAAGGGAAGACGGGTGCTCTCAAGAACTCACAATTTTCCGTCAGTGCATTAACTATCCACTTCGGTAAATAGCTTCTTCTCGTGTTAATTGTCAATTTTTGTAAATGAATTGCAGCTTTAGGCTCTAGTACAAAATATTCTTGTTGGACTCGAAAAACATTGTTTATTCTGTCTCAGGAGTTCGGGGACATTGTGTGTTTTATAAATTCAATAAATATCCTTTTTTTAAACTAAACATATATTGTGCTTACTACGTTTAAATCAATTAAAGTTACAATCATAATTATAGAAAGTATCGTGTACAAAGTAGAAAAAGAGAGAAAATTTTTATAAAAATTCAATTTGTTCTCATTTTATTTTAATACATGCTATTGAGAAAAGAAAATTTTTGGAAATTCTACTTTTGTTCAAAAACGTTTTATTTCGTTTTACTTAATATAAATTGCAATATTTTTCTGCTTTTAAAATGTATGAACATTTGCTTAGTAAATGTCACACAAAAACAATTCTTTCTACTCTTCAGTGAAAAAAACTTACCAAAGTTAGATCTTCTAAGATATATGATTGCTTTCCGCCCTTTCTTTGTCGAATATATTTTCTGAGAAGACTTCTGTCTTCTTTCCTTGCGATCTCTTTGTACTTTTCGGTTGTTTCTTTGATTTTTCATCTTTTTTCTTTCAAGGATATGTGTTAGGATCAAATTTCTTGCACATATTTTGCAAGGAAAAAATAATTTACTAGATTGAATGGTTTGTGTCTTTTTTACAAAATGAAGCAGGTATAAGAAAAACATAAAGGAGTAGATGCGACAGAACTTCTTGATATTTTAGACAATAAGGAATAACTATATTTTAGTAGCAATTGATTAGGAAAATTTCTCACTGTCTGAATGGCTTTTTTTAATAGTACCTTGCTTGTGAATGGATATATTTTTCATCCTTTATTTTGAAGTCCTAATAAGTAACACGATTTCCAAGATTAACTGACATTTTTAAAAAAGAATTTAAAATATGTGGGCTAATAGGCGTTACTTGAGTGCTATATTTATATTCTGGGCATGTAAAATATTTTTTCATAAATATCTCGAGCACACTAATTATTATATACAATTTGTAATTCACCATTTCGGTAACGGTTAAGTAACAGTTTGGTTTCAATACTCATTTAAAGATGGCAATCACTCAATAAATAATATCTCATTGTTCTAGTAATCTTTTTCTGAGGTTTTAAAATCATATGGATTGGGAACTCTTAGGAGGAAATAATTTTTTGTCGTTTTGCTTGCTGTTTCAGCCTATGAATACTAAATTATATAAAAGGCTCAGACACAGCCTTTCTTCGAAGTATTTCTTTTAACAAAAGTAAAGGTTCCAGGTTCCTTATAAAATTAATAAACCACTTTTTATCATAATGTCCACAATTTTTATATGTTAAATGAATAAACTAGAATTTCTTTTCATTTCTTTGAGTTTTGTAACACAAATTTTCTTTTGTGTGTGTGTTAAAACGATGTTACTTTCTAGGTTATTTAAGACTTCATTATAAATCTCTATGCAACATTGAATCTTATTCTATCGAATACATTTATCATGGAATAATTTTTGTCAGAAGAAATATTATATTCTTAATTCTTCTCCAAATATTTCAGAACGTTATAATTGCTTTTCAATTTGATTCACTAACAATTTGGCATTCATTTAATGTAATGAAAGGTTCTCTTGAACATAAATTACAAAAGACGCCTTCGTACAGAGCCGAAAAGAAAAGCATACCGTTTCACCATATAGTTATAATAAAAAGGAAATTAATTTTATAAATATTAATACCAAATAAATTTACATTAAACTAGTAGCATTATTTTGAGCCCCTATTATCTGTTGCTCTGAATTCAAATCTGAATTACAGTTAATTGAAAAGTAAATGTTACCAATTAATTAATTTATAAAATCTAACGTTTTTATCTTAACTTTTTTTATTTTGGATTTACGTGAGCGTCTTTAATTATTCACAATAATCTCTTTCTGTAAAGAAATTCCATAGCTAAAAGATATGAAACCTAATCTAAATGTTTACATTACTTTCAACGCTTCTTATTAATTTTCTTAAATACAGCTTTAAATCAAAAACTTTATCAAAGGAAAGATGTTAAAATTTCTATAGCGTGAAGATTATTTCAATGTATTTCAGAAAAATCTTTTTTTTTTACTTTAGAACCATACGGTATATAACGTGAAAAAAATTTCTTTAAGCTGTTTTCTCAGATGAAAGGGTAAAGATATAATCATTACACTAAATAAACTTCTCATCAATCAGCTGTAGTCTGGAAATATGTTTTGTTCCAATATCGTAAAAAAATTTAAACAAAAACCCTGCTCTAAAATATATTAACAAATACAATTTTCATAGCTTTATTAGATTAATCTGAGAATTTATTTTAAAATATGTAAATTTAGGATATATAAATCCAGTTGTGAATTGATTTTCTCAAATAAATTAGATACAATTAGTCATCATAATAACTTAAATATCAAGATCAAACTGTAAAATCCAAACTAGACAATTAAAAATTTCTCACTATTCTATTGAATGGCAATCGTAAACTATAGTAAATTATAACCTTATTTTCTATTATGTGAATTACAGCAAAAGTAAATATTTAAAAGGTTAATTAAATCTTTTTATTGCAATAATTTGTATGGTAGTTATATACAAGATAGATATAATTTTAAGAACTTTAATTCTTAACTGATGTTACATCACTTACTTACACTCTTGAATGATTTATAAATTAAATATTTCCTACCCTAACCTAGTTAGCCAATTCTGTGTTTATTTCCTATTCAGTCTTCGGATTTTTTGAGTAATACTCTAAAAATTTGAAGGGAATCGAAAATTTTAAAGAACTAATGGGAAGGCTCAAAATTAAATTATAACTAACTATTTCGCGAGAAATCAAATAAATCTTTGGGATTGTAGCGAATAGGAATTTCTCTTGATGTCTTTTTGTTGTAAATTCTTTCAAAACTCTTAATAATACAAATTTGTTGTAACAAAATAAAATCTTTACTAATTGACTAAAGCGGATAGAAAGGGGATTTTTAAATGCTGATCATTTAATATGAAATAAGTTTATAGTCAAAACTATACAGTTCTTTATACGAAAATTCTCCTCATAAATAGCAGAACTCACATTCAAAAGTCAATTTCAAATATATTAATCTATTAATATACTCAAAACTATTTAAAAGAAATGAAAACATTGTATCAAGCAACTATGAAAATCACAAGCAAAAAATGAAGAAGCCTTAAAATTATATAAGGAATTTTTAAAAAATTTATTTCAAAAGATGTGAAACGAGAACTTGAATTCTAATAAAAGAATATGATGGTGACTATAGTGATTATTTTCTCACCTTTATTGAAAAAAATTCTAGATAGTTTTCTTCAATATGAATAATAATTTATGGGAAAGGGTGCTGATATCTATCTCGCATGGGTATATTTTAAAGAAAGATGGGCGATCGCTATGTTAATTAATAAAATCTTGCTCCAGGATATATTCGTTTCCCTACAAAATGTAAGAAGTTTTTTGTAATGATTTACTCACACCTCTTTTTTTTTCAATGATGGTTTTTTTTTCTTTAAGCATTTGCAACATACGAAAAGCAACACAAGGGGCAAGAACGAAAAGTAATTAATGCCTCCTTTTTTCAGTTTACACGCTTCGACACAAAAAAAGCTATAGCGTTGTTTTTTTTTTTACTCTGATGTAATGAAGAGTGTTTCTGCGTTAATGGAAAACATCTTTTTCACTTTTCGTAGATCTATTTTAAAATGCATCATTATTCCCTTGGAATGGGAAAATGCATAGATTATAATAAATTTGAAATATCCATTCCGAATTTTTAACACTTAATAGAAGTGTACATTTTTAATTTTTATTTCAATACTGCATCAAAGAATTATTTTTAGATTATTTAATAAAAAAATTGATCTTAAATATTGAACATTAGATATTAAAAAGTAATCGCTTACAACTTAAAACATAATTAATGAATGGCCAAATTTATTGTTAATTCATTGTATTTTGTGCAATGCGGATTTGTTCTCTATTTAACAACATCACACATAGGGAAATATATTTATAACTTTCTTATTTTCTTCATTCCTTGAAAAATCGAAGGCATTCATAAAAAATGAAGCAGTTTACACACCATAAGGCAAATCGTAGTCCTCTGTCAAGAAGCCTACAATAATCAAGATGACAATTTTTTATTTAAATTAAATTAATCAGCATGCATAAAGTAAAACCGATTCCAAATTCTAAATAAAAAAAAGACAACAGTCTCTGTTTATTCCAAGTTATGTTTCATTGTTTGGATCGTAGAAGCGACAACGAAAATTTTCTGGAACATTGACATCTGGTTGAAAAGTTTTCAAATAGTGAGGTTTAATGTCACCTATAATGAAAAATTTCTTTATCATTTTTGGTAATGGCTTTAAAGGATATTATGATTTATTTATCTGCACAGCTATTACTTAAATTCTGTATTTCCAACATTAATATTTTTATGCAATTTGGGTAATATTTATGGCTTTGTAAATGTTTGTTGATAATCAATAGCTTAAAAGTCCTTTATTTTCCTCTTACATGCCATTAAAAAGAATAATTCAGTTTTACTTCATGTTACTGGTGAATGAAACCTACTTTAACCAAACCTTATTTAGAGACGAATGTGTCGTCACTTAAAAGACAGCATTTAAGAAAAGAAAAATGATAGCAAGAGTTAAGTGCACTTCCTTGTAAAACAACAACTAAAACCAGAAATTTCATTAAAATCTCGTTACTAAGACTTAGATTCGTCATTAAGTTATAAATCGTAGAAAAAGTTTTTTTTTCTCGGAGACATGTAAGTGATTCTAAACGTTTTACCAACATTAAGCACTCAGCTATATTTTTCTTCATACTTTTCTGAAACAAACGCTTGTTACTTAGAAGTTTCCTTTCTATTTTCTTGCACTCTTTGTCGATGCAAGAATGAGTAAGAAATCAATGTATATACTTTGTCAATAAAAAACAAGAGCATCAACTTCAACTATAGTTATATTGAAGATAGTTGTATTCTTTCATCTCGTACATGAATAATATATGACAGGAAATGTTGTCAAGAAAAATGTTAAGCTATTCCAGATTAATAAAATTTTAAAACTTTCTACGTTTATGTTGATATGATTCTTAATTTAAAGAACTTTTGAAAGAAAGCATAAAAATTTGAAATAATAGTGCCTAAAATCAAAAACATCATAAGCTTCTTGGACATATTCATCGGGATAATATTGCATTTCATTAAAATCAAGTTAAAGATATGTAACTTGAAGCAATTGATGGTGTTGATGATGATCTTGTGTCCGCTTTTTACAACTGAAAGAGGGGGTGCAGTAGCTTCTTAGGGTAGCAACCGATGGCAGAAATGTGACTTCTAGCTCATATGAGGATGACAGACGCACATTCGCTTGAAAATCCCCTTTTTACTGTGGGGCACATTCGCACAACTCACAGATAATACACAGAAGAGCAACCATACCCTAACCGGGACTCGAACCTGGAACGTCCAGATCACGAGGAAGACGCGCTTCTTCTGTCCCAGGACCTTGAAGCAATTAAATTTTAAATGTTAATTTTCTTTGATTTTAATTAAGCTGAATGTCTTTCTTAGCTGCGAGAGTGCTGCTTGTAAGAGTTGGTGCGTCTTATCTAAATGTCTAGACTGCGTCAGCATGAAGGTACTAGACCCACGTTACATTTAGCGTACATTAAGGTGCAACGTAACACAGAACTTCAAGTAATAGTGTTTCAAACTCATGCCTCTGCAATACAGTCGGAAATCTGCCACCTAGCCACTGATATCTATTTTAATTATAGTATTGTTGTCACTTAGAATTAGTATCTATAATAATAATGAATGTCATTTTACTGCTGAATATTTATAAATTTAGGCTTTCCGATCATTTACACTAGCTGAATAATTAGATTTTAACAATAACGCTGAAATAATTAAATTTTTGAAATTAGTCTTTTCAGATACTTTGTGAAATTTAATATGATTTTACGTTCAATTTTAACTAATCCTTGAAATTTGGGCTTAGTTTGCTATCTTCAGCTCCTTTAATGTTGTCCTTCATAATTTCGCTTCAGACGGTAAACACTGTAACTTTATTTTTCTAAGCATTTATTTGCGTTTGCCATTCTTTTCTATGAAATAAAAGACTTTAAAAAGTAGTAAAAATGATGTTTAAAAAAGCTGTGATTCTTTTTTAAGTTTGCAGATTTAAAAAATCCTATTACGAATGTTCCAAGTCATATTTCGAGTATTGAGATTATTCGTTATTTCGATTAGATTCCTTATATCGGTATGATTAAAAACCATTGGAATTCATTTAAATAAATGCAAATTCATTCAAAACGTTCAGCGTTATAATTAAAACAAAAATGCTGATTTTTTAGTGAACTATGAAATGCCAAGAAATGAGAATTTTAACAGTAGGCTCTTTATTTTATTTAATCGAATACTTGGAATTTTGAGATGTAAATTATAGCATCAATTTATTAAAAAAATAATGTATATTACAAGCAATACTATCCATTTTATTATTTAGAGCTTTGAATTAACTATATTAACTAACTAATGCTAAATAACATCATTATTTCTTGTAAATTTAACCTACTTTTATTATTTCAAGAAACGTGTTAAACTATCACATAGTCCCTGTTTAAAGCTACGCCCCTGAAATATCGATGAGACACAAGATATCACGGTAGGAAATTGCCTTTACTGGCAAAATAACTGGAAGACATGTAAGTCATGCGGAAGTTACCATGATTTTGGCATGCAATGCACGGCTGACTCCCATCCCACTATCTATACAAACTTCTCCTCTCAATCGAGATGGTATATTGTGCCAATTTAGGCTGGCCTGTTTTAGAAACCTAGAATTCTCTTCTGTTCAGAAATTGAAGTTGTTAGGAATATTTTTCAAACTCATAACAACTTTTAAGTTTCTAGTATATCTACATCAAACTAATATAGTTCATTAAATATATAAAAATATCCTTAGTTTCATATCTCATCCATCACTAACTAATCGAATTTTTTTAATCGCACTTTATCTTACAATTCTACTTTTTGCATATTGATATGAATAGAAGACTTCGAAAATATTTTTACCTAGTTTTCAAGAAATAAATTACATTTTGATATAAATTATTATCTTTTAAGTATTACGATTTCTTTCAGTCTGATAGCTTTAAGCTCATTTGATCTAGCATGTCTAACCAATTCCGTTAACTCATGTTAAAGTGGGAAAAGATTATCTTCTGTCGATCAACATTTTGAGAAAAATTGAAAAAGAATTTTACCTTATTTCTAATTTATAAAGTTATCTTTCTAAAGGATATTCAAGAGAAATCAGCCCGCATATGTATTTCAGATTTGAACATTTGCATTTTCAAATTAGTGTACTATTAAAAATATTGCAGATATTTCTGAGAAATTGAGTTATTTTTAGTCTATATGAATTTTCATAGTTTTTTTTTGTAAGAGTGTATAAGAAAATTTATTAGTTTTTCCTTTAGAATCTTAAATATAATCTGAGATACCATGTTTTTTTATAGCTGAATATTCCGAAGAGTTTTATAATTCATATTTTGAAACTGTTAAAACAAAATTACTGAGTTTAGGAGGCAAATAAAGACTATATCAAATAAACAATTTTATTGCCTTTACATAATTTTTAGCTTGCGATTAATGAAATACAGTCTGGAATCCTAGTATTTTAATTTATTTGCAAATATGGCAACTGTAAACTGATAAATAGTAACTAGACTAATGAAATATTGATACCCTAAATTAAATGTAATAAGCTCGATATATTCAGTTTAAAGCCATTTAAATCTTAAATTTTCGAAAAGGTTACGGCCATGGCATAATTTCTTTCATTAAAATAAAATTAAATTAAAAGGTACCCTCAACTAGGAGACAAGAATAGTGCTTCGAGACAAATTAATCATAATAAATTTACATTTTTTTTCGAACTCTTTGAAGAACTAACGAAGATACATACTTTCAAGGGAATAATTTTTAAATAATAATATTCAAGTAATTTTTCCTTAAAATATTTTTTTTTCAAAATTTTAATTAAAATGAGCCGTGAATAGTATAAAAAATATGTTTTAGATTGATCTAAAATTTACTAAAAATTATTCAAAAATTGCTATAAAGGTTTTTTTTAACCTAAAAAAATCTTTTCTGTGTGCAAATTATGCAATACTTAAGTATCTGCATATCGTTATAAACTATCTAGATATTTTATGGTGACAATTGTTTCAGCTATTGTTGGACAACGGGTTTAAAAACTCTCCACGTTTTTGCGCATTCTTTAGAATGGGTTTAATTCTTCAAAATAGGGATGAGACGAAAAATGAAAGGATGAGATGTAAGAAGATGAAGCTGAGATTTACAGAAGATAATTTGTTTTTTCTCAATAAATATTTTTTTTCTAATTTCATATTTTACAATAAAAAATATTTTTGATATAAAGTAGTTCATTAATTAAATATTTGCCACTAATTTAATTTTGGTAAACAAGAGAACGTGTTTCGAAAGAATAAGCTATTTAATTTGAGCATACTGTCTCATTTTTATTATTATTTTTTTGTTTTCATCTGAACCTTTTTCTTCTCTCATTACCTGCGCAATTGATTATTCGTATAATTGATTGATAATTCATAATGCATTCAATATTCCCCATAATGAATAGGGGTAAAAAGTTTCTTGGGGATATGAAAATGTTTCTGCTTTGTTCATTGGCTGCTAATATAATCGTTTGATGCTTAATATTTTACTAAGCAATTACCTCTAAATTTTTCTAATGTGTATTCGTGGTAAAATAAGATAGATACTTTAAAATAATATTTCAATCAAGCCAACTTATAAACATGGAAATTCAAAAAAGTTGCATTTTCCGAATGAGAACTCATGAAAACTTTTTAATGAAAATTGCCATTGATTGCATCAGGCATGTTGGGCTGTAAAAGACCCTTAAGAGAAATTCAATTAAAAAATATATAATCTTCTTGTATTTCTGATCATGCAAATATTTTTTTTCCTTTGCAGAAATTTACGACCGTTGCATGCAATATAATCACTATTTTCTGTATTAAAAATAATAATAACTAATGATTGCCAAAATACTGACTTATGAATAACTAACGACAAATACAATCATAAAAAAAAAACTTTTAAACAAATCGAAGCTTCTTTTAACAATAACATATTCCATACAAACTTAATTCAGCTGAAAATTTGTCGACTGATGTTTTATTTTTAATATAACTTTCTGATAATAACATTTCCAATTTACATGGAGTATTATTTCCTCATTTTATAAAATAAATTTTCGTTACTACTTTTACCATCAAGAGAACTGCGAAAACTTTAAAATTTATGTTTTATTAAACTGAAGAATAATATGTGATTATCTCTAACTTTTTCCGAACATTTGAAGTAGATAGCATAATTAATATATATTTTATTTTAAAGTCTTAAAAAATATGCAAACAATATAGCATTTTTAATTCAACTCAGAAACCAAATGCATGGATTTTGATATTTAATGTTATGAAATAAAATTCAAATAATTTTTCCAATATTTCACCCCGTATCTTGAAATTCATTCTATTAAGGCCAAAAATATGCAAAAAAAGATTTATTTCCTATTTGTTTTCGGATAGAGAATTTCAGATTTTTCCTTTTAAAAAAAGAAAAAAAAGCTTCTGATATTGTTGTTGAAAATAGTATCCAAAATTATGCTATGCAAATGCTCTTTACTGCCAGTTTTCCAGATTTGCTGTGGCCATTTTTTCCAGATTTTTTCATATTCTTCATGAGCATTAGCTATTATATACCATATAAAAATACATTTCCTTATACAGAGAATTATAAAAAGATAATAGGCTTAAAATAGATTTTTATAGACGGAAAATAATTTTTATGTTAGAAAATAGATTAGGAAATATTTGATTTCTGAATATGATATTTCAAAAGAGTTATTTACCTTCTTAGAGAATTTAATAATTAATCTAACACGTATAAGTTTAATGTGATTAATTTAAGAATCTATTTGAAGTTGCACAGTGGTACATAGGAAGTCATGTCGAAATTTTCATCTGTGGCGAGTTCTTTAAATATCGATGCCAAAGGGAGAGATTATATGGAAAAATTCTTATTAAATTTCTTCTGTGGAAAATTTTACTTGTGACAAGTTCACGTGCGCCATAGATATTCACTGTTTAAACCAGTTTGATGGCAACATATTGTACTTCAAAGCACGCGTAATGTGTTAGAAAAACTAATGGAAACTTTTGATTAATAGAAGTTATTAGTCTTAAAAATTCTTGAAAAAGACTCAGTACTCTCCTGAATAAAGAAACAAAGCTCAAATCCAGGAATTGGTCTGGAAAGATATGTCCTGTTTTAACTTACTACAAAACATGACATTAAATAGCTATTATGTTTGTGCTACTCTTGGAATTTTAAAAATTTACAGAGAAAATTAAAACAGTTAAGTGCTCTGCTTTGTCTTTTTTTCCTTCTCAATTCAAATTAAATTCCTGTTTCAAAGGCTTTTGTATTTACTTGTTCTTTAAAGAGGAAACTCAAAATAAAATCATATGAATAAAAAAGCAACGCCTGAGTCATATTTTGCCAAAATTATACTCTACAAGACAAAACATTTCAGGTAGGAAACAATTATATATCACATCGCTGGTTTGATACTTCACCAATAACAAATGTAACGCTTTTCGGATTCTGCAATCTGTAATCTTCTATCCTGATCGATCAGCAGTCCTTTACCCTTAAGCCAGAAGCGTATCAGAACGTTATCGAAAAAAATACCGAAAGAGCTCGTCTAAAGTTCCTTTCACTTACCCTATAAATTCCCTGAATTTACATGCATTTTGAAAAAATATATAAAAAATTGAACGTTTTATTTAAAGACCCCACAAAGGATTTGAATGCCCTTTAATGTGTAATTAACTTAACGCGGTGTTTTTTTCAATTCAACTCAGTATTTTTTTATCAGATTTGTGAATATTTTTAATTAAGTTGGATTTGTGATGTTTAATTAGCATTTCTTACTAAAATGAAATAGTTATTACAAAACTGTAACTTAGAAATAGTCCAAGAAATTGATAAGTGCATTTATTTGAAATAAATAAATTACTAAGCGATAAATACATTATCCCAGACATAATTTTTAAATAATGTATACTTGAACGAAAAAAATTACTTTTTCAGTTTTTCTAGCACTATTATTATAAGATCCAAATTTAAAACTAATTTCTTTTAATCCAAAATGTTTATTTTAATATTTAGTCAATATTTAAATCATATAATTAATGAAATTATTTTGAAATACTTAGAAGAATAGACTTTTCAAAAGGTTTTTTTCAGTTCAGTAATATTTTTTTTAAAGTGGTTAAAGGTCATTTAAGCTTCATTACTTTTATAAACATTGCATTCAAATAGTAGCTGCGTAATGTCTTGGATTAAATTTTATAAATATTAGCTAACAGACTGATAACAGTTACCGAAACATTTCATGTTTGTAAGTCTTCTTCAAATATTCTTTTAAATTAACAAATGATTTGTCTTTTTTATACGTATAAGTTAAGTCTACCGAGTCAACATTGCCTTAAATAACCATGCAAGCTATAGTAACAAGTGGCATCTCATTTTAAATAATAAATCTTCTCATTTTATTATAATTAAGTTCTTATTTAAACATATGGAGCTCTAGCACCAAATAAATATTCTTCCAAATTGGAGCAGATTTATTTCGAAAGTATGAACTCGGTATATTATTTTTAAAATGTTTTGCTGATAAGGCAATTAAAGAAAATAGAAATTTATTCAATTTTCATTAGAAGTATTATCATTAATAATTACCAACTAAAAAATTACGAATAAAGTATTATTTTAAGTACTAAATATAATCTTTTACCCTAAATGAAAAATATTTCTTAAATTCTTATTTTAATAAAAAAAATAGAGTTTCTAAATTCTAATTTGTTAGATTTTTCTGGAACTTTTACAACAATAATAATTATCATTTAAATAAGTGAAAATCAGGATCATCTATAGCTATCTGTCTCTTTTGAAGGAAAGTACTTAGTTCAAGAATTTTTTCATTATTTTCAATAAAGATAACAAAAAGTTTAAATTCTATTTTAATAGAATATGGTAGTTTGTTAAAATCGTACTTTTTCATTTAAAAAGTACTCTAAAATGTAACTTCGTTAAGTGTGTCAATTATAAATAAGGAATATTTTTTAACAGAAACTAAACTTATTTGAAGTATTTGAACATTTCTACTGTTAGTATATTCCACGTGAATTTTGTCCTTCTTTCATGTTTTAATCAGCACATAGCTTTAAAGAACTATTTGTTTTAAAATAAAATATTACAAATTTGCTACAACACTATTGATCATTTTTGAAAAGTAAGACTTATATGATTTACTATCATTTTTTTTGTAATTTATCAATCTACTTTTTTTTTGCAAATTATAATTTAAAATGCACGTTAATAGTATATGGTTTATATCACATACTGTCAATAAGACGCGAAGAAGAAAATTATTGCATTTAAAGATTGTAAATGGAAAGATTATTAGAAATTAAATTATTTTAGCGGTTTTTTCCTTTCATTTCGTATTGTTCTTTCTAAAATTCTAAAATTATTTTTTAATGTAATTAAAAAACTACTTATAGTTAATAACCGATACAAAGATAAAAAAAATAATTATTTAATTATCAAATTTTTTGAAGCAAATGGCTTTTAATTTTTAATAACGTGTTTAAAATGTCACATCTTATGGGTAAAAAACCTCACGCAAAAAAATTCCAAATTGCCTTGAATTTTCTATTTCTTAGAATTATGTCAATGTAAAGTAGATCTTAAAAAATGCTTGATTTCATTTTTATCTTTTCCTTTTAAAGCAATAATAAATCAGATTTAAATGTTTTATGATCAAAAATATGAATTTATAATAAATGTTAATGAATTATGTATTAAAATGAAAAACTTGATTTAGAAGCATCATACATTTCTAGGTGTTCGGAAAATACTACTAAAGCGTAAATTATTCTCAATATGAATGCCACAATTTAAAAAGTTATGAATGATATTAACAAAAAAATTATTTTAATTCAATTAACTAAAAAATATATGCAACATAATTGAGCTATTATTGATAAAATATCCCTCGGGGCTTATTTTTGTAGATCTGAAAGGTGTAGGCAATTGGAAAAGGGAGAGAATACTGGTAGTTTGAGAGTCTGGTATCATTCATAACAAAAAATAAATGGCATATTAAGAAAATAAAGTAAATATTAATAAGTCTTGCTTGCGTGATCTTTATTTCATTTGGCAACATTACTTCAAATAATTTGTTTCTTATGCAAGCAATTTCAGAGGCTTTCTCATTGTTGCATTAACATTTCATTTTTATGAATAGCCATTTTAATAGTATTTCATTGACTGTAAGTCAGTAACAAAATTTTCAAACCCGAAGTATTAATAAGTGAGATTATTTAATTTTCAAGATTGGAATTATTTCTAGTTCTAGGCAAGATTTTACCGCAGATCCAGCATGGTATATGGGTTTTATAAACGCTTAATGTTTAATTGGAACAAACATTTCATATTTAACGTGCAGTTTAGAAATAAGTAACTAAGTTTGTAGAATTTTTCTTCCATAATTGTCTTCACGGAGTCTTGAAATGAGACATGAAATTAAGTAAACATTTTAAATAAGTGCTGAAACCAGATATAATACTGATCATTCCATTTTTTGTCAAATTTAAACAGAAGCTCCCAAAATCCCCTACATTAAGAATATACTTTGATTGCTTGTTTTTTGGTGCTGTTCATATATTTGGTAACTGTAATGACTGAAATGTCAATTAATTAATTTCATACGGGTTGTTCAGAAGGTATTTTTCCAGTTACATTATAAATTCGACACCAACAAAAGAAAATTGCTATGCTTTTATGAATGCATTTCTATATAGTATTGACATTGTAAACAACAATAGATTTTATTTCCTGGTCATGAAATTTGATGGAATCTACAAAGGCCTCAAAAGACTTTTATGTTATTTTCTCTCAAAAGGAATTTAGTGTACTCACATTCAATGAACATAAATGCTAATCAAAAGTTTTTTCTACTTTCGCTTACATCTGGAATTACGGCATATTTTAAATGTTTATACAAAGATAAGCACGTGTGTTGAGTAACATGAAACCACATGTCATACTTTGTGATGAACAGAAAAAAATCTTGCAACAGACAAGATAGTATTCTTTCTCTAAGCGTAGAGAACGCAGGGCCTATTAATTATTCATTTTAAAAGTAAGGCCTTACTAATTATTTTCAATATACTTAGCCTCGGCCCTTTGGTAAGTTTCGTTCTTTTTGGTGTGCTATATTATTGTTGTATTTTCATTTCCTTCAAGATATATCGATTACCCTGTATATTATATAATACAATAAATAATCAATTTTTCTGGTTTGAACCTTCTTACTCCATAAAATGAAAGATAAATGTAAAAATGTAGATAAAAGTAATTGCTTTTAGAATAACCACATCTCTTGTGTTGTCTTATCAAAGTTTCGTTATTTCTTCTCAAAGCAATAATTCGTCCTAAATAAATGATTTGGAACATAGAAAGAATAAATCAAATCTAGCTTTCAGAATTAGCATCCTTTTATAATAATACAACATTTCTCATGAATCTTTCTTTACTCTCAGCAGAAATTGAAATTTATTCTATTTCAAACTTTAAAAAATGGTTTCAACAAAGAACTCCTTTCTTCTTCCAGGCAATAGTCAATCGCCATTCCCTATCTCTTCCTGGACGCAATCTTTTCCCCTAAATGTGACCAAAGCAATCTATCAACTTTGGTAGCGCAGAGCATTCTTGAACAGTGTGAGACAGCAATTGAAGTGTATGTCATGAATAGGTTGGAAGACATGAAAAAGAAAGCGACCAAAACTAGTTTGGTAGTACAGGTAAATTGAAGATACTTCTACTTTGCCATAAAAGAGCTCTTTCACGTAAACAATCCATAACGTATGTGGAATTGTTAAGCATTAGATTGTACTTTCCGTGCTGCTTCAAAAACTTTTCTGATTATTAAACACAAAGATTTTCAAAAAATAATTGTCTATCGTTCATAAAATTTTAAGAAATTCAACATTCGAAAGCTATTGAAATATTTCGACTTGTAGAGTATATATGTCTATTCTTAATATTTAAAAAAATCAAATAAAAATAATTATATCAATAATGTATAATTTTCTAAACTAATAATAAATAAAAATAGAATTTGAATAAAATAGAAATAGATTTTTATTGAACTTTATTTCCTATTATTTATGGATAAATTATTTTCTTTAAGATAAAAGTCTTGATTTAATTAAACTCTACTACAAGAAAAAATACATGAATTTCAGACCAAAAAAATTATCCGTTAGGATTCTAATGGGATTGCTCTGCTTCAAATCTTAAAAGAAAATACAGTGGGAAACTTTAATAAAATTGTCGTATTTAAATACGTGAAAAAGTACTCTTTCACGTCGGTTTTTACCATAAGCTTAAAAAGATAACGTTTCCATAATTTAAGTAATTTTATATCGTTTCAAATATTCTTCAATTCTTTTCTTTAAAAAGTTATATCAGTAGATGAAATAAATTAACATGGAGTAGAAGTCTTGAAATCATTTTATTGTTTACTTTTCTCCCAAAAATGGCTATTAATCTAATCGAAAATTTAAAATTTTTTATTAATCTATGCCAAAAAGCACACAATTAATTCAATGATAAATTACTATTGCGAAGAATTAATACGTTTAAAGGAAGTGCATACATATTTTTCTTTCTTAAATAAAACACAAGGAGACGAAATATGATAGGGCTTTTTTCTTAATTTTCTAAAACATGAAAAAAATATTATCATTTAAGTAATTATGCTCTTGCACTAATAACGCTACTATTTCCCAACTTTTTTTTCATTTATACCGAACATTAATAAGAAACGGTCTTTTTAATTTTATTTCATTCTAAGCAATCTTCTTTATATTTTTTGATGATTAAATTATAAAGTTTGAACTAATTGTTAAGTACTAAATTTACATGAATTATTATTATTTACATGTTTATTATTATTCTTAACTAAAAAATTAATTATTATTTCTTAACTAAAAATCCTAGCGCCTACATTCTACACACTTTAAAATTAATATTTGGTTTACGAAATTAAAAGACTTATTTTTTTTTCAGATATTCAGTTCAGGGCAAATTTTAATTTAGCTTATTTCAAGCATATTTGTTCCGACTATATCATTAGTGTTTTGTATATTATCTCTTACTGAACTCAAGATTTTGACCCTACTCCTAATTGGGATCATATAAAATAATTTCAGGGTCATAAGCATTACGACAAATTTTTAAAATTCAGAAAATTATATGGAAACTAAATATCTGAGTACAAAATATTTCAATAAAAATAATAAAATAATTTAAATAAAAAGAAAATTTATATTGAAAACTATTAACTAGAAATAATTTATTTTCTTATTAAAATACACAACCGATTTCGGAAAAAATGTTGTGGTCAAAAAATGCTAGAATCAAAAATTTGTCGTTAAAATATATTTTTGCAGGAACAGGGCATTAAGGGATTAATTAGTTTTAAAAAAATCCCATTTCTAAGCTATGTTAGGGCAGTGTCGAATAATTTTGATCTGTCGTCAAATTGAAATGATTTCATCTGTCGTGGGACCTTTCCCTTCAAATTTCTTACTTCAATAGTGGGAAGACGTCTAATTCCAGGAGAATATTTTGCATCCATCAGACACATGTATATATTAATGCATGTGGAGCTGAGTCTCAAATCCCTGATTGTAGAATCTGTGATTGGAGAGGGAGACGAATTAAATAATTGCAGTTCACTCCTGAGAATCCGTTCTAATGTGGTGGAAGAGCAGGCAAAAAAGTCGGATTGACCGGAATTCTATGAAGACAAAGTTTTTACCTAGTGAATTTTAGATATTTCTCCTCATATTATATTACTAAGCCCTCCAGTCTTCTCAATGTAAATGTAGCTGCAGTCCGGTGAATTATAGAAGCAGTTACAGGTAACGGGTGTGTTAACATGTTAAAATATAAAGCCTTGTACTGGTAGTTTGAATATGTTTGTATACAGGCCTGCTCATTACAAGGATTTATAAGAGAAAAAGTTAAATGCTCTAAACTATTCATATTTTAACATAAATTCCGCAATTCTCAACTTAAATGCAGGAAAAATAAACTAAGCATTAACGAAAAAAGTAGGCATAGTTCCTAAGATAATTGGCTCAAATTAATTTTATTTTTACTGATAAATGATTGCACTGATATGAAAGATAACCCTAAGAGTCAAAACTTGCCTTTTGTAGATTTTGATAAGTCTTTAATAGATGACTGAATAGATGCCTTGCCTTCCTCATTTAATTTCGTTAAAAAAAATCAAAGAAGAATAAATAAGGAATCCAGATTGTTGTGAACTGAATATTCTGTAGTGTAGAGTAAATTAATGTCCTGTTTCGAAGCCACACAAAAGTTTATTGGGACAAAGTTCGTAATATTGAATCTTGGTTAAATGGAATGGTAATACCTGAGGTGACATTATCCTTCTAAAGATTTATCCTCTACCCATAGGAAAATATTTGACCGTAGAGATTTAACAAGCACAAAGAGCGAATATGGCAAAAAGGCGGGGTTGGTTGAATTTTGGGTCTCTGACTCCTGACGATCAGTATTTTTGTCCAAGTAGTATCAGTATTTTGTCCAGCCAAATCGATACAATCCAAGAATCGTGTGGGAAAAGTTTTAGAAACTTTTATGATAAAATTCTGCATCTTGCAATTCATTTTTTGCTGTTCATGAATATACTTATTAAATAATATGGAAATGGTCAATTTATTTGTAAATGCTTATTATTCTTGCGCTAAATTCGACTTTTTTAAAAGTAACGACGCTTTCATTATATACAAATGAAGAAAGGCACACGTCAAAGAAGAAAACTTTTTCCTCTATTTGAAAAAAAAATAGTATTTTCATGCTAGCCAAGTTTTTGAAGAATATTTCATGTTAATCAGACTTGTGAAGTTTGCGGGACTTCACTCTCTTCAGTGAATAAAACGATTCAAACAATTATTTTTTTTTCTGTGTTCTAAATGTCATAAATTTAAAACCTCCTTCATCATGTGTACTAAATTCTTCCCAGAAGAAATATAAATTATCGCCTCAATATAAATATAAATTCTGTAGAAAATGAGGAGTTTGACGTATATTCTAATCATTACTCATGTCATACTCGCTCAATCTATTTAATCCATCTATCATTGTAATGACTGTAAATGAGTTTCAATCCATCTTAAGGCATATAAATGGGGTTCTTTTATAAATATTCATATAATTTCTAATGCTTTATAGCTTTCATTAGGCGAAAAAATCTGCTTAAGAATAAACAAATCTGTTCATAAATGTAATTTCTTTTAAAAATTTATACACAAACAAAGCTAGGAATTGCAGAAACTAAAGCATAAATTCGATTATCGATTCTCTTTTTTAGGAAGCAGTATTTATAAATTTGCAGGGAAAAAAGTATATTGTAAATTCTTTTCGGTGTCTCTTTACGAAAAGGAGAAATTAGCTTGCCTGAGACTAAGCAATCTTCACTTTTTCTTAATTATAACGGGATTTTAACGGTCATTTGCTGTTATTGAAGAAAACAATAGCTGTAATAAGTTTTTCATACTGTTGATTGGTAGTTGTCATTTTATTCAATATGACTTTCATTACTTGACTTTATTTTTTATTCATAGTTTTTGAATGATTATCAAGGGGTTTTAAGTACAAAATTTTTGTGATATATAAAAGAGAATTGAAAAGATTATGATTAATATTTGGTTGATAAATTCATAAAATTGGAGCGTAATAACACCTCGTTTCATAATAGATAGTTGGTTGGTAGCCAAATAAAAGAATTCTGCACTAATTTTAATGTAAATAAGCCTATTTTATGAAAGGTATCAGTGATAATTATTTTAATCGAAAACATTTCTTAAAGCAGATCATATAACATAATTCACAGAACATTATGATAATTTTTTTACCAAAAATAACTTATAACTCTAAATTGCTTAAATGAAAATAAATAAAATTTTAACGATGTTAATACATATGAACGTGACTATTAACAAGGCTAGATATAATTATATAATTGTTATATGATAAGAATATGTATATAAATAGGTCAGAGCCTGTTACTATTTTTTATCTAAAATACTGGGTTCCATTAAAGGTGTCCAGACATGAAATAGTATTTAGAAATAGGTGATTAATACTGAAATATGCGTTAGGAAATTATATATTTGTATTTTCAAGTCTTGCATTTTATTCTAAGAAGGCGTTGTAATAATTAGTTTAGAATTATATATATAAAACAACGAACTTTCATCGTTTAATACAGTAATATATAAGGAGTCTGCTCTAATTTTGTCTCAATAATTAATTTTATTCCGTTGTAAATCAGCCATTGTAGACTTCTAAGGAGAAAAACGCTATAAATGACATGAAAAATTATAATTTACTTTGGTGAAATTCATTAATATATTTCTGAAAAATTAAAAATTCTTTATTTTTATAAGCAAACTTCAAGATCCTGTAAGTTATACAAAGTTAAAAGCTTTTGACATACTAACAATTTAAACAAAAGAGTTCGAATTACTTACTATTAAAATTTATGGAGTTTTGAGGCTTCAAATGTTGAGGATTTTAAACTATTTCGTTGATTTTTTCGAGAAAAATCCCTTCGATAAATATCTAGGGAAGGGCCGTTGATCGGGCTAAAAATGGGAAATTCAAAATTTCACAGCTCTGCCAGCTTTGGTATTAGAAGAGGGGGGCTTAGTTTGTTCAAAAAATGTTAATGAGTCAGAAATGATTCACTAATTTCAATCTGATTTAAAGGACTTGTAACTGTAAAAAAAAACTTAGAATACATTTTTTTCAACAATACATTTATTTATTTAAACAACAGAGGACATAATTTGTATGTCATTTAAAACATTTTCCCATTTAGAAGCAAATGCTTATCTCAGACGGTTAGAAAATTAATTATTGGACCATGATTAAAGCGGACACGATATATATATATATATATATATATATAGAAATATATATATATATATATATATAATATAGTATACGCTTGAGAAAGAAAACGTGTTTTTATCCAAGCGAATTTAGTTTATAATTTTATAAAGTATATTTTTATTAGTGTATTCGCTCATTCTGCATGTTACTATACAGTTTTCTTTCATAATTTATTTTTATTTTATTTATTTATTTACTTACTTTATTCTGATGTTTTAATTTGATTGGGCCTACTAGTTCCCTAAAAAAGTGAAATAAACCTAGAGTACGGAATTTGCATCAAAGTAAAAATAGCATTGATTCTATCCTGGTTATGTCCTTAACGAGTTCTGTTCAGGAACTTTCTGACCGAAACGTGCTTGGGGCAAAGAATTCATCGCTAATGTCGGGCTGGCAGCTGAGGATTTTCCCTCCCAACAAAACACGACTGTCAGCTGATTTCCCTCGAAATTCCTTCAAAATGGCAACCTCTCTCCAAATACCAGAAAAGTCAGACTTCGCTGGGAGTAATACTTGGGAATTGAAACGTGACTTTGACCTGCAGAAGTGGTCACATTTCTCAGTTGTTATTATGAATCTTGAACTTACAGACTTGGCTAGTTGCGCATGACCAAAAAAGTTGATCTATAGGAATTTAATTATGAATACGCTTATTTTATTTCTAATATGTGTTCTGAAGTCATAAAAGGCAAAATCTAATAATTTCACAGCGAATGCTTTCATTTATTAAAGTTTTTTTCCTTTATCGTATATGAAATGTATAAAGAAAAATTTCTGTCTAAAAACTCGATTTCGAGATTTTTATGAATCTTCATGTTTAAGATTTTCTTGTGCCAGGGAAACAATTTTTGAATTTTTTAAATATCTGTCTGACTTTATACGTTTCTGCTAGTTTGTGATCGTGATAACCCAAAAATGGTTTGCGTTAGTAAGATGAGATTTGGTATGTGAGCTTAAAACCAAATACATATATTGTTATCAAATTTTGAAAGAAATCCATTCAAGGAACTTTTTCCAGGTTGAAATGAACACAACAGCACAAATAGCTACATAGACAAAATTTGATACACAAATTTAGCATTAAAATAGAGATCTCTATCAAATTATATGTAAATACACCAACAAGATTATTGCCCCGATAAAACAAAAACGCGAAGACTTAGATAATTTTAATTTAATATGTGATCATGTCCCCAAAATAATAATTCTGTTTCAAATTTTGATTTGAATCGGTTGATAAAAAGGCTTTCAGAGTTAATACCTAATTTTCTTCGTATTTAGCTCACAAAACACAAAATGTTCACATGAGAGAGTTTGAAAATATAAATCTGAGCATTCGTGGCATTTGTGGTCAAACCCAACGTTCATTGTTTTTATATAGAAGAGAGGGGAATAGCACTCTTATAAAGCAATATGCGCGAAAGTTTCAAAGAGACCATTCTGCCTAGTTTATTTACATTATTTCACACCCTTACATTTTTTATGAAAATGAAACGGGAAATTCTGTAGGCAACTGATTCAAAATAATGTGTGATTAATGTGAGGTAAGCCAATGAACTTACTATTTGCGATTAATTGTTTGCAATGACAATACAAGCCGAAAAATAATAAAAAGAAAATATATACCAAAAATAATTCAATTAATTTTATCTTGGTGTCAATCGTAATTAAAATGAACTTCTAATGGGTAATTTATATTTGTTAAAATTGTCGGTATATCTAGTTCAATTCGAATTTTTTTTATTTCCATTTCTTAAGCAAAATTGCATGGTATGTCTTGTTCAAAGCAATTTTTTTCTCTGAATAAACCTTTTTTTAGATATTTCAATTGTTAATACTCCAAGTTGTTTAATAATTAATTCTCTTTTAATTGTAATACAACAGTTAAACTATTTAGATGAAATTCCATGAACAGTCTCGAGCTTTTTATGTTCTGTCGAATAAAAAAACAGACTTTTGAAATAAAAATAAAAATAACTAGCACCAATAAATCCAATATTATTCCTATGCTATAAATTGTCAACAAATAATTAGTTTTTGGATTATCGATTATTTTTTGGGTTACCTCTGTAATCTATAAAAAATGCTCTTTTTCATTTTTTCTGAGCTGCATTTACTCAATGATGCATGTATGTATGCTTTTATTCGACGTCCCCAAAAGGCATGCTATCAAATAAAAAACGCATTGTTTTGCTATGGCTCTCATGTTTCTCTTATCAAACGCAGGAACGCTTAGGTTTTTATTTTTTAAAGAACAAAAACAAATAAGCGTTTCGAATGACATTTCGACCCATACTTAAAGAAAATAAAAGCAAACTATCCTGAACTGCTTCGCTTTCCTTTTTCCTTTTATCTAACGATTTTTTTATCTCTTCCTGGCATCATCGATCCAAATATTTTACATTCCATTAACACCTCAGGCTCTATTAATATGGATTTCGCACTGTTAGGTTTCGTAAAATAGCAAAGAACAGAATAGAATGTGGTTTCTTTGTAGAATTCTGGTAAGTTATTATTAAAAGTATGTTTCGCTTACTTTCCCTACAGAGAATAGTTTGAAAATCAAACCCTTTTTTAGGAATTATACTCATAATTCTATGTATAATGCGTTCTGAAAATCCCACAAAGCAAATATCTCAAAAATAAAAAATAAAAATCTTGTTTCGCTTTTTGATATTCTTAGTGTTATAAATAATTTCGAACATTGACTAAGCAGAATTTCTTGTAAGGGTATAAAACTTTTTTCCCTTGATTTTCTAAATAAACCTATTAAGAAACTTCACTATTAACTATTACTAACCAAATTCGCAATTTTGAATTTATATCAAATAACGGAGGCACCACCTGTTTTGATACCTGCCTCTCATATTCTCAAGTAACATTATCAAATTAGTTCAGCATTCAAAAAATGTATTAAATAATGATGGTTTAATTTGCAAAACCAAGGATCAATTTTATGCATACAAAATAATCCTTAATTGAGTTTTAAAAATTCTTTTTGAGATTAAAACTTTATTTAGGATATTACGAAGCTTTTGATTAAATAAATAATATATTTTCTTTATTAAATATAAACAATGCTTACTTTTTAAATTTTCAAGTAAGTTAAAAACATATATATATTCTGAACACATTATAAATGGATATGTTTTTAAGCATATTTGTATAATACAAACTCATAAATTATTTATGCATCACAGATATTATATGCCAAGTGTGTAGGGCCGTGTCTTAACATCATACACAACGGTTAACTCATAACAATTGACAATGCGTCTCGTGTTTCTACATACCTCATAGCTTTATCAATCTATCAGATACCGTTCTTCTTTAATTTACGTCACGTTAGGCTAGTGTTATAAAGTAACACTAGGATGATTTTATGAAGCACCTCTCAATTTTGAGCCGTGGTCAGAGGGCGAGGAGGGCACCTGAGCTAGCATCCCATTTCTCCAAACATCTACATCAAAGAGAGAACATTTGGGCCCGACAAATTTGACATGCATTACACCCACTTGTACGGTGGTTCTTCAATGGAATTATGTCTCGAACGTGAAACCCACCAGGACCGAAGCCGAGATTCATTTTTAGCTCATGTAAGAAATTTTTAGCTCATGTAAAGAAATGAAGAGGATAAATCAGAAAAAGAGAGAAATTTCACCATAGGTATTTATTTTAAAAGTTAACTTCGAATAATGATTTTGATATTATTGCATTTTTGCTCATTTTTAATGGGTCAGATAGACTTTTGATACACTTTTCTTCCTATTTAATAAATGCGGATTTCTGAGTTTTTGAAAAAAAATGCATACAACCTGGACTTTAACGTCCTTCTGAATTGCTACCGGTATAATTCTTTCTTTAATGTCAGAATCATATATTGTATCGAAGAGGAATCTATGCTATAGAATGATTTATATAAGTATGCTCTCAAATCGATAGTGATATATTCTGCATTCGTTATTTGCATGCCTTCTCAACGTAATCTAATGGATGAACTACGTTTGACGTGTTGTTATGATCACATAACTAGTAAAAATACTTCCCTTCCGTCTTTAACGTACACAGTTTTCAGCGTCTGGCAATAAAAAAGCCACCGATAGTTGTTTTCGAAACTTATATGTTTTTAAATATCTTCAAATTGATAAATATTAAATCGATAATAAAGGGAATATCAAGCACTGATTGGCAAGAATTGCCAGAATTATTATCATTTGTCAATGCTATCAATTCTTGCGATCTTGTAACTAATATTAACTTGTCGCTTTCAGATTTACTGAAAAATATTTACCAGTATTCATCAATATTACTAAAGTACTATAAGTTAATGCTTTAATAATATTGGCGAATCAAGGCAATTCAAGTTATCTAATTCATAATTAGAGTACGGGACTTAAAAATGACAAAAATTTCAGAAAAAAACTCTAACTGTAATTTTCATATATAAACTGTTTAATGTACCGAATTTAAATTTCACATAACTAGAAAATATTTACTAAACTACTTTAATTAGACTCGAGAAACTAAGTTATTTAAGTATTTTCTCTAAAAAATAAAGAATTTATAATGAAATATCCATTTATAGTTTTTAGGAAACATCCGGCCTAATTTCATGCAATTTTCTTTCCATATCTTTATTTTTAAAAAAAAATTACAACTTAGAGCAAAAACAATCATCAATCTTTTATTTTCACAACTTAAAGCATATATAAATATACCCCTGTGTATGCATATAAGTACACATACATACATTTCTACTTTAAACCTTTAAAATAAAAACCTCATGTAAGCGAAACTTAAATTCATTTTCATGAATATAAATTCTCGCTGTAAGGCGAGCTTTTACAAGTTCTTTTTTTTTCACAGATGTAAGGAAATAATTTTGTATTCATTTTTATTTAAGAAAAACGATCAAAATATACGGTGTTGAATTGTTTTCATTTTGTTTGTTGGTTTTTAGATCTTTTGGGAAAAGAAATTATCTTACACCTCTTTGAATTTTATAGAATATAAATAAAAAAATTTACTATGCCACATAAGCCTTTTATACTCTAAATATCTAAGAAAAACAATAAAAGAAGTGTACATTTTTTTTGCTGAATACATTATCAAGAAATTGGCTTTCTGTTTTTAAAAACTGAAAGGTTTTATCTTCGTCGTATCCTATTTTCAACACATACAACCGTGGCTAAGAGTGCAATAAAAAAAGAAACTAGAGTTTTGTCTCTCTTAATCCTTTTTTACTATATTCTCATCGCTTTCAAATATAAAATTTAAAAACATAAAACTTCGAGTGGTTTAAAGCATCCAATAACGTACAAAGTTTAAGTATAGAACGTCAAAAAATAAAATTTCTAAGGAACAGTTTTTTGGGAAAAATATTTTTTAACTGAATAGCTCCTTTTTAAAATAATTTCCTTAACGTTATAGCTTTTGAAACAACGAAATTATGGCTTTGCATATGTTTTACCCCATCGTAATTTTTTTTGCAAGTGATTACACTTTCAACACAAGAATACTTTTAAATTTCAGATTCATGAAAATTATTTTGCACTCCTGAAACTTTTTATATGTTCACATACTGAGATATGCTAGAGATGGAGGATTGTGACGATTGTAGAAAATGACGGTAAGTTAACTGTACCTCCATCTGTGAGTAATGAATTTGTTCATTGGCTTAAAATAAAAAGTAAACTCTTAAATAAGTCAATTTCAGTATAAAGTGAATTTTTTAATATTTAAAATTTTTAAATATAGAGTTTTCTTTTACATCAAGATCGTTGAAATATGTAGTATAATTTAATATTAAGATCCATGAAATATAAAGTTTTCTTTTTCTTTAGAAACCTGAATATCAGAAAGAACTGTCAGTGTTGGACGAAGTCTCTCTTTATATTAATTTGAGTTTTCTTTCAATTTCTATTTTCTCTCTCTCTCTCTCTCTCTCTCTATATATATATATATATATATATATATATATAATTTCTAATTTTGATTTTTCAGGTTGAGATTTGACTAATCCATAAAGGGTAGTAATTTTTAAAACAAAAAAAAATCAAAAAATAAGAAGCGTCCGTTCTCAAGCTAAGTTAAAAATGGAAACATATTATTTGAAAGATTTTTTATTGATTAATTATTAGTAGACTTTAAAATATTAAATAACTTGATATGCCGAATTTGAATATCATGTTCGTTACAGCTAAAAAAATAGAAATGTAAAAGATTACGGATGCATCTAATTGTTAAATATGAATAGAGCTGAAAAATTATCTATTAACTTCATGCTTTTTCTTTATAATTATACACGGTGATCAGGAATAAATGACAGATTTTCCTGCCATAGTAATAGGGGCATTGTTTTTATCACTCTGATTGGTAGATCGACTCCAATTCTTCTCTGTATCCAAAATCTTTTTATGCCGAAATAATACATCTCAATTTCGCATTCTGCATTACTTAATTCGCAACAATCATTTCCTTGATCTTATTAACTGTAGGAATAAGTCAATTCCTTTTAATATGTGAACCAAAAACACTTATTTCTGTATATGACAGGAAAACATCAGCAAATATTTTTTGATTTCAGATTTTTAATAACTGCTATGCTCGTAGACAGCATAGAAAAAAATATGGTAAATATGTAATTAATGTAGATCTTATTTAGTAAAAAACATTCAAAATAATCTTTTCTTCTAAATAATGCCGAATTGTAAACATTTGTTCATCTATAACTGAAAACTGTAATGCTTATACGTTTTAAATTAATTCTGTTGGTAATTGTATAAAGAAAAAAAGGAACTTACTATAATTTCAATATCCCTATTGAATATATTTCCCTTATTGAATATATTTCTATATCCCTATTGAGCTCGGTGCACCTGACCTTTCCTCTGAAAAAAAGATAACACACAAATCTTAAGAAAAGAACGATCGAATAAATAACAAAACGTTGCCCATTCCAAAATGTAAAAAAAAAGGTTCTGGTTTTAAAGAAGCATTAAAAAAATGAAAACTCTACGATAAGTAAAAATATTTGCAGCTACGATATGCAGAACAAGAACCAAAAACAAGATTTTGTAGAATCTTTAATGAATTGAAAGTAAAATAACCTGTCTTATCAATGATGGGAAACAACATTTCAAAATAATGGTTGATACGAATCTTAATCTTTTATACTTTTTTCCTTCAAATTCATTTATTTTGCATTTGCGTTTCCACTAAGAAATAAATGAATCATCTAAAATCTATTATTTTGAATCATCTATTATTTTGAAAGTATTCTACAGACTACTTACTACAAGTTATATGCGCGAAAGTTTGGCTAGGAAAATAGTTTTTTGGTATTATGTGGAATTAAAGAAACGTCAATTTCGGAATGAGTAATTTATCTTTCAATCCGTATAACTCTTTGTACACACTTTCGAGTTAATGTCATGTTTGCGAGTAAAAGCAAAACTCCTTTGAATTCTAATATATTCAAGAAGGAAGGAAAGCAAGAACTTTAACTTACTTTCCAAAACCTTTTAATTTAAAACCTCTTGATTCTGGATAATTGGTTTTTATCTGGTTTTCGAATCACGTATTAAGAGTTCTCAACATTATCCCTGTTAAATTCACTGAACCATTCTGGGAAACGGAGAAAATGGAAGTTTGAAAGTTAATAGAAAAGTTTTTATCCGAAGGTAATTATCCTTTTTTCTTATATAGTTTAAAAATACAAACTTTATTAGACAAAATGATCTGAGAGAAAGATTTATTCCAGGGAATGAAGGAATTAAAGTCTTTGAAATTTTTTCAACCGCAAAACCCTTATTTTATTTGTGCGAAATCTCCAAAGTCAGCCCATCGGAACATAAGTTCAGATTTGTTTTACTTTGTAAGTATTTAACCTTCGTTATCACTTAAGCTATTTGTAGTATCTGTGACAACTTTCTTTTAACTTTTAATTAAATACAAAGTAATTTAAAAAGCTTTTTTTAGATTAGAAACTTTGTTTCTTTCTGAATTTTCTAATTACGAAAAGAATTTTGCTAATTTATTCACAAAGAATATTCTAGTAAGGAAGTCCTTAATAAATATAGTTTACTGAATCTTTTTTGATTATATGCTAAATCCTGATTCAAAACTTGAGTTGAAGCAATTTATCAAAGATAATTTATAAAAACAAAATTTTATGTAATTACAAACACAAATTAGATATTATTGTACAGCATTTTTTGTATTTAAATTATTAATATCTCGCTTACAACTCAATTATGAATTTCTGGGTGGAGAGGGGGGATATCGAAAATTTTCTGTTTCTCAGCAACAATTTTGCTGCTTTGCAATATAGTTTTAAATTAAGTTTCAAGTATTTAAATTTTGTTGATTATAATTAAAAGATATATTTGTCTTCAAGAAAAATAACTTCAGTTTCAAAACTGATACGAAATTATATAAATAAATCTGTATTGTTGCTATCATTTAATACTGATTAATATAAAAAAATATTTAAATAATAAATAAGGCTGTTTTCTTCACATATATTTGATAAAATCTTATAATGTCTAGTAAAATTATGATATAGTTCGCATATAGAATTACTTTATATACGAACGTGTATTACTCTTTTTAAGATAGTTTTCTTACTAAGAATATATCTATTTCAATGATTCTCATATCTCGCATTCGGATAATATCTGCATATCTCCACAGATAAATTTCCTTAAAATCAAAACTCTGTAAGTTCAAAATACTTTCTCGCTTTCACTTTCTTCATTTCCTATTCTACTCGCAAACTTGACAAATATAAAAATCTAACTATTTTTTAAATCGTTAAAGATAGTTAAAATAGTTAAAGAAAAATTCTATGCCTGGCTCACAATGTGTGTGTGTGTGCGTGCGTGTGCGTGTGCGTGTGCGTGCGTGCGTGCGTGCGTGCGTGCGTGCGTGTGTGTGTGTGTGTGTGTGTGTGTGTGTGTGTGTGTGTGTGTGTG
>JAOUZG010008446.1:4245068-4275510 GCA_026289955.1 Argiope argentata
TGTGTGTGTGTGTGTGTGTGTGTGTGTGTGTGTGTGTGTGTGTGTGTCGTTTCGCCTCTATTATCTCGTCCACACGATAACTTAAAGTTATTGATTAGATTGTAATCACCTTAGGATTTGTTGTAAGAAAAGTAATAATATTAAACGAATTCGCGAATGTTGCATCTATTTCAAAGGGATAATGGTTAAGGGCTGAAATTTTTTTATAACTTTTTGGCAATTGAAGACAGGAAATAAATCAAATAAGACGAACTATTCACGTACCAGATGTTTTTCAATGCGTTCGATTGCTTAGAATTTAGAGGCTGAAAACTGATTTTTTATTCATTTTGATTATTTTAACATGATCTGTATTGAAGTAGTTGAAAAAAACGTTTTATGCTTACTTTCCTTCCTCAATTTGAAATTTCTTAAAGGCACATGGACTAAATTTTAATAGTTAGAAAAAATTGAGTAAATAAAAATAAAAGAGCATCAGTATGTAAAAATGGTGGGCTTTAGAAAATTTCAGATGCTTCTTTAGTTATTTCTAATGCATTTGTTTACAATTATGTATTTATTTCAATGTGGCAAGACAGATCATATTAAATATTTATTTTACAATAAATGCTGAATTATGCGATATCATATAAAGTCATTATCTGTGGTCTCTTCAATATGCAATATTTCCTTGTTTTTACGCTTTAATTGAAAGGAATTTGAGATTATTAACTTGTGGTGGAAGGAAGACCATTATGATCTGTGCAGGGGAAACAAGAGAATGTTTTCGGGTACTTTCATTCAATGAATGCATTTCACACAAAACATAGAAAAGACAAGACATTAAAGTATGAACCATAACAGAACAGCATCACATCTCGTTATCGTTACAATCACAATGCACTATGAGATTCGTAACTAATCAGGCATCGCCATGTATTATCCAAAAGAGAAGATAGAGTTATATAACTGCTACATCCTCCCCCTACACCGCCTAAGACCTTGTCTGCGAGGTGGTGGGATTTCGGATATTTTGGCGTTTAACCTAAGATCGTCATTATCGTTAGAAGGTTTTTTTGGTAGCTGTTTGGGAAGTTGGTTTGGAAGTTGTTTAGAAGGTCGACCTCATTTTCTTGAAAACATTGCTTACGTGTGACATTGTGAAAAAGTTTAAGAGCTGATGCATAGTATACACCTAAAGGTTCATCAGGTTTGTCTCAAGTAGCTATTACGAAAGGTGAAGGTGATTTCTGGGATAGAATGATATAAGAACCTTCTTTCCTTGGCATGAACTTTGCAATTTTGCTTTGGTTCTCTTTATTTAATGGGGGAAGCTTTACCCAAATTAAATCATCAGGTTTACATACAGAGCTGCATTGTCTGCATATGCTTTCCGATGATAATGACTTTTCTCGATATTTTCTTTAATTTGAGATATATTCCTCTCAAAACGTTTTAAATAAGAACTAAATTCTAGAACAAAATTATCATTATGAATGACAAACCTTACATCAGTAGTAACATTGTCTATAGTTCTTAATTCTCGGGCAAAGTTGAGGTAAGCTGAAGTGCAACCAGTAGTTTCGCATTTTGCTGTACTGAATGCAAATCTAATAACTTGTAATTTCTCAATCCATATGTATGGTTGTTATCTACCATAATTTCCAAAAGATGCATTGAATTTCTGTTTTTACGTTCAACAGGATTTGCCTGTAGATTGCAGAAAGGAACTAGAGATTGATTAATATTTAATCTATAACACAGCTGTTTCATGACGTCGCTGACACTGTGCACCATTGTCACTTATTAGACGACTCTGTAATCCATATTTTAAGAAGACTTCGTTGAGCCAACCTTCAAAGTAAATATGAAGGCTGGAAAAGAAATTTTCCCTGGTGGAAAGATCACGTTTCTGATATCGACTAAAAATAATTATATATCGTTTTGGTTTTAGCTTAAATCTTTGTAACAATATAGTACGGATATAGATGTAGTCCTTAAATATTTCTTCAAGTTCTCGGGCCATTTATTTACCTTTATCGATTCGAAGTACTCCAATTAAATAGTACACCTAATAGTCATTAAGTACTTTTAAAACCTTCATCTGTCTTTCCAACATAGTTCAAAATAATGACATGTCATCTCTATCAGGGCGAAAACATAAGCAATACTGTTTGTAAATCAAATCACTTAGAAGTAGAATCAATTTGGTTAGGATTTGACAAATTTGGATTTTGGAACTTAAGCTTTTCAAGCTCAAATGCTCTTTCCTTAGCAAGTTTATCTGTTCCCAATTTATTTCTGCTTCTTGTAACTTTTTTTCATTTGTCAACAATGATATTGAACGTATCAGCAGTCACCAAGTTGTAGAAGTAAATTTTTTCCCTTCGATAGAAAGGCTACTTTTTCTACACAGTTATTGAAATGAAATAGAAGTTAAACAAATAAACGAATAAGGAGAAACAGTTATACACCTACCTTTTTTTAATGTACAAAAAAATTATCAATAAAGTGGTTGGAACACAAATAATTTAAATTTTCGTTTTCTTAAAAAATAAGGAAAAATCAAATAGGAAATAAATATATATTTTCACCAATGGAAAAAATATTTATGTTTAAAACAATTTTATGTGAATATATTTTAGTTAGCAACATATAAAGGCGGAAATTAATTGATATACACTTCAACGCAAGTTGTCATACACATTTTATAAAGAAAATCAGATGCCTAATTTTGGTAAAACCAACAATTGAGATTAAATTTCCTTAACTACTGGAAAGAATTTATCTCTTCAGAATACGTAACTTAAAAATAACATTTTGAACATTAAAATAAATTTGCACTCTTTATACGATTAAAATATGGCATATGCGCAATCATTACTTGAAAAATAAAATATATCAGCACAACTCTTTTATAATACCAGAATAACATGCAGATGGAAAAAAACAAATTCAGTACTTATTCAAAATAACTTTGGGAACGATTAAGGTTATGAATAATTAATGAGAGTTGGCGCGTCACTCAAGGGCACCTAAAATGACGTTAGAAAGCAAGAAGACAGTTTTGGTTTCGGTTCGCAAACTTGCGGACCAAGAAATATTTCTAGTACGATAAATTTATTTGTGCTTACATAAATAAAACTACTTGAAAATTACCAATCTTAATATTTTAATCATATGTTTTTACGCACTTTTCAATTATTGAAGTCAAGAAACAACATAATGCAGATATTTCAACATATGAACTTGCAATGATGAATACTACTCGGAAATTATTAAATATAAAATAATGTAAAAACATTTCACAGAAGAGAGAAATCTTGGTGTAATCAAACGTGAGGGAACGTTGTATTTCAATGAATTAAATGCCGAATGCTGATGAAGTTGAACGATAAAAAATGCATAAGTGAATGATATATGTCTGGATCGATTATTTGACCAAAACAAAACGGGTGAATTTTTCAAGATGTAAATTTGAAAAACACTCCCACACACACACTTTCTTCACTGGATTTAAATGCAGATTTTTGCTGGAGATGCACAATTACTAAATTATGATCGGTACAGGAGGAGACATACGAGTTTAAGGATTGTTCAATTATTTAAAATTAAATACTGGAACACTCCTTAGGACATCAACGACTCTAAGATGGCAGGCGCTGATTAATTTTTGAGAACTAGATGTCTGGAACACAATGATAGACCGTTTTAGTGATGAGAAAAAGTATGCCTTGTATCAGGACGATACGTTTCACTTTCGTTTCATAATTTTCACTGGAAATTCTTTTTCTTATTATCCCAATGCGGTGAGATGAAGGTCATTATGATGCGTGCAGTGGAAGCAACAAGATTTCTGTATACTGAAACATTTATTTAATGATCACATTTCACGCAAAAAAACACAGACATGACAAGACAAAATAAGACATTAACGCGCCCACCTTAACATTTCATAATCATTACAATCGCACTGCCCTATGAGATTCCTATCTAATCAGACATTGCCATTGTGTAAAAGAGAAGATATAGTAATGCAACTGCTATAAATTTAGAATATAAGGAATTTGTCTTTGTTTTCTATCTTACTGAAAAGGGTTTATTTACTGGAATAAGTATCAAATTTCTTCCATTATTTCAAATTGTATTTATGGATTTCTGCAGCTAATTATGTTTAAAATTCTGTGCCGATATTTCGGATGTATCAAAAAAGGCCTTTCTAAGAACAATAAGTTTATAAAACAGTATTTTTTAATATGTCTGACAATGACAACAAATATTGCTTTGGATAAACATAACATTTTTTAACACTTTTATTTTCAAGTTAAACAAATATTTAATTTGAAATAAAAGTAAGAAAAATTCCCAGGGATTCTTAAAGTATAACTTGCAAAATTAGTATAAAACTGGAACAAACAGTCTTCGTAAATTTCAAATTGAGTATATTATGATGAGTAGATTAAGTAAATATCACAAAATAATTTATATGTATATAAAGAATAAATTTATTGAGATAAATAATAGGTCCATATAAACATGGGGACAAAAATAAGTTTTAAAATTTTGTCAATATATGAAATTACTGTGAAATAAAAAATTTTAAACAGTCTGCCTAAAATTTCAACAGGGAGAAATTAATTCTGATCATCAGCTAATACCTTTTTTGATATAGCATTTCGCTCGTAGTTCCAACAAAAGAATTCTTTGGAAATAAATTATTATATTTTATTATAATTTTCCTTAAAATGAATAATGTTTTGTTGAATTATATTTCATCATTTTATGCGCTTTTTCATTTGAAAAATTTTCTCATGTAAATGGCATTATATAAAAGCAATATGAAATACGGTATTTCACAATTTATCGACTTGTGTAAATCATTTGGTTGATATAATATTAGAATTTTATACTGCTGTATTTTATAAACTAGCATGGCTTCTAATGCTGCAGCTATAAGTAGAAAAATTTTAAATAATATTTAAATTTAAAATATCTAGACCGCAATGATTTTTATCCTACATACAGTAAATAAAACTTTGTAATAACTTTTATTTTATATGCACACTAAAAAGTATATAGGATGCGATTTTTTTTTATTGGTGCTATCACTCGAAGACTTAAAATGATGTTCTTTATATATCTAATAATTTAACTTATATTTAAGGGAAAACTTCTAGTACCTCATTTATTCATAATAAAAAAGTCTAGTGTTTTAATTTGAACAATAAAATAAAAATTGAATCTGTATCAACTGCAAAATAACAAACGCCCAGTTAAATAATTTAATTCGTTTATTTCTTTATAACTTTAAAATACAAGCCTTTTGCTGTCTGTATTTAATTACAAATCTAAAAATTCGTTTCTAATACTAGATTAAAGTATATTTGTATATTAAAGGAATACAATTGTAAGTTTAATATAAAATATTGTTTATATTAAAAACTATATTATTATTATTTGTGTTTTGGATTACATAAATGGTACTTACTGTTATATTCATCTTCATGCCCATGCTCTTAAATATGCAATGTTTTTGGTGTTCCATTAGGAAATCTCTTGGGTGTTTTTTACAAAGCTGAATAAATCCATCAGAAAAGCATGAATTCTCCAAATTTAAGGCACATATTTGAAATAATTGATTTCTTCTCATAATGCCGGAAAATCATTGCAATTACTATTGAAACTTACAAATCATTAAAAAATTGATACACTCGATTTTACCTCTGCGCTTGTGCGAAAGTATTTTCTACGTTTTTGACATCAATGCAAGAAGTTAAAGTAATAGTACTAAATAATAGTATTGTGTAGACCCAGAAGATGTTTTTTTTTAGTCTCTAATGAATAAATGTATTAGCATTGCCTTTTATATGTTTATAGATTAATATCAATTCAAAGACAAACAAAATTGCCTGCGGGACCAATAGCGACTTCTAAATATAATTTTAGAATCTTGTATCTCCCAGAATCTTTCACATTTTTGTTCGTATTATTTTTCCTGATACATTTAATGTTCTTGCAAAATTCTTTGAAGCCTTCAATGAAAATAAAAGTGATGGTTGACAACTGTACTTATATTATATTATTAAGCTCTTAATTTTCTTTATCCAAGTCAGATAGCGATTTCAGTAATTTTAAGCATTTTCAAGACAACGCAAATCCTTTTGTTAAGAAAAACTCCTGTTAATAGGACAGTAATTTTATACTCTGTAAAGAATATGCATACGAACTTTGTTTTATATGAATATAGATTCATTAATGATTATCTTTACTTTTAAAGACCCTTTAATAGTTGAATAACTATGATAACACCTAACTTTAAAGAGATATATCATTTCTGATTAACCTAAATAGTATATTCTGACGACGTGATGAATAAAATTCACAGAAAACTTATTGGAGTCTCGCCAGATCCATTCCAGTAAATTCAAACTCTCTCTCAGTACAAGTTGAGACCAATTTATTACAGATATCTCAGTTTATAATAAATGAATGAGTCCTTAATATATTTTTATAAATATAACCCAATAAATTTAAAGCTTGTAAATCACCCATAGTATAGCATTAACACAATATTTACGAATTAATTTATTGCTTTGGTATATATGTATTTATTTACTTGTTTTATGTTTATAAAATAATAGATCTTAAATTTATATAGTTGAAAATAATTCATCGATATTTTCTTCATGTTTATGAGGCAATTTTAATGAAGGGTAGTAAAAGTTTTAAAAATATGAGAACTCTTTACATTTATATTGTATATCGCTATATGTATAGAAGATTATTATCAAAATTATATAATTACAAACATTAATCTATGAAAACAATTAGATACAATAAACTTTGATTTCGTGATAGATATTTATTCAAATAAAAAAAGATTTTCGTGTACTTTTCATGTTGTGAACTTTTTACAGTAGAAAAAGGAGTAGGTAAAATAAAATTTAAACTATTAAGTTAGAAACTATCAGATAAATTTGTTTACTAAATTTCAAAAAAAAATATTAGGCTACAAATTTAAGATAGTTGAAAACATGCTTTTTTTATGTTCAGGCCTCGTATATCATTTTATAAAGTTTAAATTAAGATGATTCCAGTTTCATATATTTAACACAATTTTTAGATCATTTTATCAAGGAATTCATCTTAACGCCATCTTAAAAGCAATCATTTCCTTCCAGTTAAATAATTTCCTGTGTTTTTAAGTTATAAATTTTTTATAAAACTTACAAATTAAAGAAATCCGTAAAAGGTACAATTCTGGAAATGCTCAGGCATGTACTGACTATATAAATCTAAATTAACTATTATTATTTTATTAATATGATCTTTCTCTTGTTTGCCAGTTAAGGACCATAAGAAATTCTTCAGATTATACTAGTCTTGTTTATTACTGTTGATTTTGATTTTTTTCTAGTGATTTATACGAAACTTTTTTAATTGATTATAATAATGCCATCATGTATTAAATTCCAAAAGGTTACAAGACGTCAACATTTTGAAAAACTTATATAAACAAATATCTCAGTTACATTCATTTATGTAATTAACTAATTGTTTATGAATAATTATTTCTTTGATAAAAATACTTTTTTATTTTTGATTATAAAATATCCAAAATCAATTATATTTAAATATGCTCAAAGATTTATAAATTCTAGTTACTGAACAAATAAAAATATTACTATGATCTTATTCTATCGTCTATTTCTAATTTTATTTCTAATTTCTTTAAATATATTCCAGAATAAATATCGGTGTGAATCTCACTTCAGATTTTTATTGTGACTTCATCCTTAATAAATTTTTAATTCTCTCTAACCATCAATTCTATAAAATATTGAGATAGTTTCCGATTTTATTAATTATCATAAAATTTCTCATAAAATTAATTGATTAATATATGTCATCAAAAATTTTGCTGCTTTATGAATTTCTTAAAAGTTTTTTTTAACTTCAATTACTCAAGTACAGGGTGTCCAAAAAGTTCCCGTACTGATGATTTGTGAATTTATTTTACAAAAGCAATAAGTTTAAAAAGAATGATTTTTATGCCAATGATAAAAAAAACACTTTTAACATAACTAAGGAAAAAAATACTGAACTTACATTTATAATATATGTTCAAAATGTCCACCCCTTTCTTGGAGACAAAACTGAATTCGTTTGCGCATGTTTTTCGAAACGCGTTTTAACATGCTAAGTGTGATTTCTTGTATCCTTTGGGTAATTGTGATTTTCACATCATCTATTGTTTGAAGATCACCTTCATAAATTTTGTCCTTTAAATATCCCCACAGAAAAAAGTCCGGGATGGTCAGATCAGGGGATCGAGGTGGCCAAAGATTTTTTTGAGATAAGTCGATCGCCCAAAAAAGCTTCAAGCATGTTCATGGTTTCATTACTCGTATGGCAAAATTTAATATACTTGAAAAAAAAAATCATGGACAATGATTTTTTAAAATTTGGAGCACGGGATCTTTTTGGACACCCGGTATGTATTATTGGCTTGAAACAAAGGATACTTCTTTTGTGTCACAAAATCAACATGCAGAATACCATTTAAACATTTTGTACTAAAGTATATATATATATATATATATATATATATATATATACACTGAAGTGACAAAAGTCATGGGATGACTGTTAATATCGTGTCGGTCCTCCTTTTGCCCGGCGAAGTGCAACAACTCCATGTGTCATGGAGTCCACAAGTCGTTGGAAGTCCTCTGCAGGAATATTGAGCCATGCTGTCTGCATAGACGTCCATAATTAGGAAAGTGTGGATGGTGCAGGAGTTTGGGCACGAACGGACCTTTCGATGATGTCCCATAAATGCCGATGGGATTCATATCGGGCGATCTAGGTGGCCAGATCATGCGCTGCAATTGTCCGGAATGTTCTTCAAACCAATCTCGAACGGTTCTGGACCGGTGACATGGCGCATTGTCATCCATAAAAATCCCATCGTTGTGTGGGTACGTGAAGTCCATGAATGGCTGCAAGTGATCTGCAAGCAGCTGAACTTAACCATTTCCAGTCAATGATCGGTTCAGTTGCACCAGAGCACCGAGTCCATGCCATGTAAAAACAGCCCACACCATTATGCAACCACCACCAGCTTGAACAGTGCCTTGCTGGCAGTTTGGGTCCATGGCTTCGTGGGGTCTGCGCCACACTCGAACTCTACCATCAGCTCGTAACAACTGAAATCGTGACTCATCTGACCATGCCACGGTTTTCCACTGGTCTAGGAACCAGTCGATATGTTCACGAGCCCAGGAGAGTCACTGCAGGCGATGTCGTGCTGTCAGTAAAGGCACTCGAGTCGGTCTTCTGCTGTTATAGCCCAAGGAAGACAAATTTCGCCGCACAGTCCTATCGGACACGTCCCTCATACGTCCCACATTGATTCCTGCAGTTATTTGACGAAGTGTTGCGTGTCTATTAACATTGACCATTCTACACAGACGTCGGCGGTCTCGGTCGTTAAGGGCAGGTAGTCGCCCACTGCGCTGTCCATGATGGGATGGGATGCCTGAAATTTCATACTCTCGGCACACTCTTGATACTGTGGATCTCGGAATGTTGAATTCACTAACGATATCCGCAATGTAATGACCCATGCGTCTAGCTCCAACGAACATTCCACGTTCAAAGTCAGTTAATTCTCTTCGTGCTGCCATAAATCACGAAAAACCTGTTCACATGAATAACTTGAACACAAATGAAAGCTCTGAAAAACGAACTGCGCCTTTATACTTTTTCGCTGCGATACTACTGCCATCTGTGTATTTGCATATTGCTATCCCATGACTTTTGTCACTTCAGTATATATATATATATATATATATATGGAGAATTGTTTGAATCATTGATACGTCATCGACAGATGTATTAGGATATATGAGATAAAAATTCATTTGTTTGGCAGAAAAAAATGCATTTTATTGAGCATTTGGGTACAAAATGAAAAAAAAAACAAATTTTGCATATGAGAAAAATAAATAAAAAAGTTATTTCCTTAAAATCTTTTTTAGTAGAGGATATGATTTCCCCAGATGGCCAACAACATTGAACGCCTTTGAGGCATCGAGTCAATGAGACTATCAATAAGAGGCCGACTGTCCCACTCCTCCAGATGAGATCTTTCCAACTCTTGGAGAGTTTGAGGGGTTAGTAGGCGTCCAGAAATTCGTCTGTTTAGAATATCCCAAACGTACCCGATTGAGTTCATGTCCGGAGTATACGTACGCCAATCTATCCGAATGATTCCTTTCTCCAAAAGGAAATTATTCACCAAGTTAGCATGATGTGATAGATAATATCCATCAATTAACATGAAGTCTTCTCCAGTTGTTGCAACTTAAAAGACAACGATAGGTCTCAGGATCTCTTCCCTATATCGGAGATCGGTCAGAGCTCCATTTCGAATTATATGGTGATCGGTACCCTATCATTGGATAAGCCAGCATAAACAATTACTCCCCCACCATCAAATATTACACTTACGTGCCCAAAAGTAAGAGTACCACGTTCTCTCCAGATGAAAATACGTCAGTTAGCAAAATGAACAGAAAAACGGGACTAGTGAGAAAAAAGAATTTTGCACCATTCATTTTTTTTCTAGTTCCCATGCTTTATTGCTCACTTCCTATGGGTGCGAAGGTGCCCTACGGATGCGATGGTTGCTGTTTAGGTAACACTCGCCATTGGTCAGCGAGCATATAAATCTACAGCGAGAAGGTAGTTTCGGACAAACTTGTGCCAAAACTCTGGTACCAATAGCCGAGCGAAGTTGTTGAAGAAGAGTGACATTCATATTTCGGTGTCTCCGAGCCGTTAGCATTTAATAGCGGTCTTCATAGGGCGCTGTTGCACATCTATGCCCTTGCTTTGATCTTCAGCCTGCATTTCCAGTCTCCAGAAAACCGTTCAAAATTCTGGAAATCACACTATGGGAACTCCAATGGCTTCTGCTACTTCGGTTGAGTCTGGCCCCGTATTAACCGGTTGACAACACCCTAAGTTGCTGATATGGTTAGATGACTTCATTGAGACTTAAAACTCAGCGAAATAACACTCTTACTTAATAGCTGTAATTTTTTTCCTCTTTGCCTTACATTAAGTTGAAAGCCAAATCGAATTCGCTGTCACTAAAGCGTCGTCTTCGACGCCAAAATCAAATTTGCATACCACGAAGTTTGAAAATAAGAAAAATTTGCATTTGCGACTCTCTTCTTCTATTCTGCAAAAAAAAATGCTTTTACCATTATTTTATATATGGCTTACAATATCTTTAAATTATTTTGAGCAGTTTATATTCCTAGTTAATGAACGTACTTCGAAAGCTAATACTATCAAAATATAAATCTATACTTTAGCCATCAAAATTTAGCTTCAAATAAACATTTACTTATAATGATAGCCTGTTTAATTTTACCATAAAATACTTTTATCCAAACTAAAATGATATCTCAGGTCCTGTTTTAACTCATTAAATTGAGCATAAGAATATTTTGCTTACAAAAACAGTTCGCATGCCTCATTTTTTTAGGCATAAGTCATATTATTCATTGAACTAATTGGACTTTATATGGACTATTATAACCTTTCTCTCAATTGCCTGTAAGAGTTCAAACTATTTCCAAAAATAAATTTTTGAAAACTTATGGAAGATGGAAAATTAGTTATTTTAATTTAGTTTTATTTATCTCCTGTTTTTGAAGAAACACGAGATTTATTTCTGGTAATAACTGAAAACTATGAGTCAAGATCAGATGAAGGGGACGTCTTCGTCTGATTTTGGCTAGCACATTCCACCACCAAGCTTCTATGTCATTCTAACAGAATATCAAAAGGACATTTAACAAGCACTTGACCCGTATGCAAAATGGTATCGGGTCTGGAACCAAAATCGAGGTCTGGGTCTGAAACCAATAGGACGTGGAACTAATTTAATTTGTAGAATATCTGTAATTCTGAACTTTGTTAATCATATATATCACAAAAACATTATTTATATCTAAACAATATAATTTAAAATAATGTTGTAAAGATACTTACTTATTTACAGTTGAATAATCTTAATTTTAAAAAAATAAAATTCACATTTAATTCGATTCTTTTGATTAAAATCCTGTTTTAAAACTATTCAAAAACTTTTAATAAAACTTTAAAAAGTCAATTTTTAAACATTATTTAAAACATTTGCCACTGAATGTGAGGTAAATGGGAAGTCATTTGTAAATATAATCGATAAAGTGAAATAATTAGAAGTTTATCTGATTGAATGAATTAATTATTTTTTTCGCTTTCTATTCATGATAGAAATTAATATTTCATGGAAAAAATGCTTATTTTATGCTTTTACTTAATCATATTTAGAGTAAGTTACAAGGAAAGAAAAAAAAGCTTTTTGTAATATCCGATTAAATGAGGATAAAAAATATTTGGAATCATTTTTCAAATATTAAAATTTTTCAATTTTAAGTTAAAATAATATTCAGCAGGGTTTCATCCATATCTTTATCCTTTTTTCAATTTAAATCCACTCAAAAAATATATCTTCTCCATGCATATAAAAAAACGTTCGTCTGAATTTAAGTAATAATCGGTTCTGAAACTGAAATGGTGAATTCATCGATTTTGAGCCGTGAAAGTATTTTATGAAACAATCAAATCCCGTTAATGCACTTTTTTCATTTCCCTTTTATTCATTTTTTTTCATATGACTTCTTCCCTAACAGTGAGATAAAGATTTCCAGATCGTTAGGGAAATTCCTAACGGGAAAATTACAACATTTAAGAGCTTTGAAACTTTTTGTGTGGATATTTAACTCGGCAGTAAACGCAGCTTGGTGGAAAGTTATGAGCTAAATGAGATTTTTATATCTCAATTTAGATGCTACTTTTAAAGCGAATATAATATTTTCTGAACCAAACATAGAAAAAAATTATTTTCTAATGTTCATGGTGCTATTATATCTTGAAATTTAATTTTAAAGATTAATGCTTAATGAATTAATACAAATGAAGTTTTTATCCATTTGGACCTGTAAAATAAAATCTATAAAAATGTAATAAAAAAGAAGTTCTACTATTTATCTATTGAATTATGGAAAAGAAATTTTATATTTAGCTAGAAATTTTATTATTTTCTTTATGATAAATTTATCTAATTAAATTCCCAAGAAATATTCGAACACAATTTTTATATTTGCGTTTCTTTTTTTACATTAAAACTAATTAAGCAACTTTTGATCCGATAAGTATTGATTACACCTAGCATATCAAGTAACTGTATTTTTAGAGAAATTTTAATATTAATAATTGGTTAGAAACATCGTATTAAACATGCCTTATAGAGAGAATTTTTATTTTCGGTCCTAAGTTCACGTACGAAAAAAAAAGTTTTTAACCCATATTGTTAAATAATGCTACCGCAACACTAAATGAGCTCTATATAAGTATACATAGCCCGTTATTTCATAGCATGTGCACGAAATGGTCAGTTTTACTACCCTAAAGAAGTAACAGGATAGATGAGGGAAAAGGAAACGCTGTGGCTCCATCTGTATTAAAAAGATACCACTATTGACTGAAGTCAGTTTCAGTCATAATGAATAGAAACATTTATGAGATGATGAAAAGCTTACATTCTCTAAAAAATAGTTTCATAAAAAAAATAATACCGTGAGGAACAATGGGTATTCTCAGCTCATTTTAATATAATCAAATATTAAGATCAAGCTCTTTTCTCTTTATGCGAATAATATGAACATTAGTAATATTGTGAGAAAAAATAACAATCATTAAAAAAAAGTGCAGATACTAGGAAATATTCAAATTATTGACAAAAACAACTTTCAAATAACTATAATTTTGCTTCGATAAATCCGATCGATGTGCACACTATTTTTAAGTACTTATCACAAATTGATAACATTTATTTTCGTTTATATTTATTTCATATGGCTACCATGATTTTTCACGATTTTCCTACCAAAGAGAAATAATCAAAATTTCATTGATGCAGTTGAGCTACAAATTTTATTTTGCTGAGAATGTTAGATACAAGAGGTTTTCAAAGTATTTTTAATATATATGTGAATATATGACGACATAGATGCATACGATTATTTATAACGGAGATTCTATTGACTTAGTATAAAGGCTAAAGACCAGAGATTCTTAATCATCAGTTTTATTTTCTCGTACACAAAGTATACAAGGAAGAAATACTGTAATTGGCAAAAAAAATCGAGTGCAAAATTTTGATGAATCCCAATATTTCATAACTTTCCGAGTCCACATTTTTAGAATTTTCTCTGCATGTTTTTGAACACGATAGCTCTTATACGCTTTAAGATAGAGGGATGAAATTTGGTATGTCATCATAATGCTACATTTGTAAATTTTCTATTGTATTTTGAACGAAATACATGCTTTACTCTGAGAATCTACGTCACAAACTCGACTTAAAATAGCTTACTTCGTCAGCGGGCTTGTCTATGGCAAATGTCATATGTAACAACTATATAAAATCTATTCACAAAAAACTTATTTGTCTATCCGAATGCAAATGAACGCGATAATTTGTAACACAAAAAAAAAACTAAACCAAAAAACTTGGTATCTAGTTTAAATCTGAAATATAAATTTATTCTAAATTTCGAATCAAATTCACAAGAGGTTGACTGTATGTCGGTCTTCAAAGTGAATGTATGTAAATACAATAACTCAAAAAGAGGAACGGTTTATAGAAATGAAGTTTGATGGGATATAACAAAAATTATATTCCAGTGTTAAAATTTGGTTTTACTCGGTTGAAATCAAATGTGAAAAATAAATATTAAATTTTATTCACTACACTAAAAGGTACAAAACGCTCGTAATTGGGATTCTGAAAATAAAAATCTTAAATCATAAAATTCAAAGACTCGTTCAGGCTCCTTAATTTTTATGCAGAAAGAGAGGATTGATAAAACCTCAGTAAGAATGTAAGAGAGAAAAGTTTTGGAGAGACCATTCGTTCTGATTTAAAAATGCATTTATTCCGTACCCCATGCTTGATATATAATTGCTTGAAAGTTTTTTGCTTTGTTATAAAATGCAATTCCTGAATTTCAGACATATTTTGTATGATTCAAAAGAAGGAGTACACTATTTAGTTAAATAGTGAACAGTTTTTTTCTAATTTGATATTCTTTCTTTATTTCCTTAAAGACCATGTATGTCCAGTAGAAAGAGCTCAGCTTTGGGACTGGAAGGTGCTAGATAGGCTCGAAACTGATTCCGCTAAATGTCAGGTGCTCGCTAAATCCGATGTCGTATGCCAAATGCCCCCTGCTAATACGATGAGATGCTTGGAAAGAGGACAACAGATCAGTACTTAGGAGACTTCCTCACCATCTGATCGAGGCTCACAATGATGAAATATGCCCTAAATTAGCCCATACGTTGCAAAAAAATGGAATGTTAATATAATTAAACTAATCATTTACTTCCTTACAAGAAAAAAATCATTCTAAAAATTTTGCATTTGTCCCTAACTGCCTATCTTTCTACAAATGAACTAAAACAAGCAAATTTTAATGCAAATATCCCATTATTTATTACTTATGTTAATTTGTAGAATTCACGACATATATCTTTCATCTTGTAAATAAATATTCAGAGCTCTTAGATGATTGTGAATCATTAGCGGCAGATTCTTGTTTCCATAAGAGCAACAGAACTGTATCAGCTAAATTAGCCATTAAAACAAGTAGTAGCTCTCAAACAGATCAAAAGAGACGAATTCTCGAATGAAGATTTCTTCATATATTTCTCTGATGCATTTTGTATTCAAGATTTTGATTCTTCTGATGTTTCTTGGAAGTAATGGGTATTTTGGAATTTCAAATGTAGGATTTTGAAATTTGTAGAAAATTTGCTGCCAATGAAGTGCATTAGTTGTATCTATGACGACTTTTCATTTCTTGCAAATATTTACATTTAATACATAAATTGCATCTTAAAATTTACCTATTAAAGATTTTAAACAAATTTTTTTAGAAAAATCAAGCATTTCAAAGCCTTTGAAGTTAACTTTCCTATTTGCAGTTTCAAAGATAAGAAGCATCCTTTCATGTGGTCTTAAAAGGCTCCAATGAATACATTTAAAAGTTGGAACTATTTCTCTTGGAAATTCAAAGCCACAGCAAATCTCTGTGTAGAAAAATCTTTCATATAGGTAAGAATCTTTTTAATATAAAAAATTTCCACTTTAATGTTGTCCCAGTAGGTAAATTTTAAACCCTTAGAAATGAATATATAGTCTAATTGAAAAAAGTTCTAAATGAAGCTCAATACAGAATGTTATTTTATGTTGTTTGTATCAATAAATATGCTCTTGAAAAATTTCAGAAATTTTAATACTATTTCCCGGCTTGTTAGTCATAATTGATCAAATATTAAACTAACATTTTTAATATAAAAAATATCCACTCTTTTGCAATTAAGGCGAAGCTCTAAAACTTTGAATATTACAATTTGAAACGATTTCATGGCTGCCTCAAAAAAGATTCGCCCAATCAGATCCTGAAGCTTCATAGAAATGGCCCTGACTGACCTAAAATAATGAAATTCAGGTGTTAATAACTCGGTCACTTTTAGTAGGAAAAGAGGAAAATTTTAAAAAAATTGTAAAGTCTAAAAAATATTTTACTAAAAGAACCAAGACTCTACAATAAATTTAAACTTCTTAATTTGTTTTTGCTCTATATTTTCTATAAAATTTCTACTACTTTATTAACCAGATAACACAAAATATATTTTCTACATCTTTTTAAGTATTTCTCATATTGGAAGTGCATATTGGAAGTATTTCTAAAAATTTAGAGTTAAGTTATTGGTCGAGAATTAGAATGGTATGGATGATATTCGTTTTACTAGTTAATAATATTACTGTCTATTTGGCAGAATGCTAGTGAGCTGCTTGTATCATATATTTCTTTATATCTACTAATAATAAAGTTATATTTATGTCTACTAATAAATAATAATTAATTCACTTTATTACATTTCGGTTAGAGATGTTTGAGGTGGCTTACAGTCATATTCATTTAACTTTTCTATCGGCATATTAAATTGTAAAATAATTTGCGGATATCCATTCACATTTCTCAGCATTTTTATGGCGGAATTCTCGGGGATATATTTTGTGAGCATATTGTTTAAATGTAGTCCACATTTTGGTTTCGTATACGTTCTAAATTAAATAGAATGAAAATCAACGAATCGGTTCTATCGACTGAAATATTAATCAATAGAGTGTAAATCTGAAATTTTCAAATAACTTTCTATGACTATAATTAGGATTTGTGTGTAAAAATTCACATTACTTTTGAAGTTTAATTCGTGTACTTTTGAATATTTAAAGAGACTAATTCAAAAATGCAATTTTTTCCTTCATATTCTTGAAGTTTTTTTCCTTGAATGGAGTTGTTTAGATGAACAATATATGCTTTTTCATAACGCCAATTATTTGTAAAAAAATATTCAAAATAATTAATTTATATTTTAAAAGTTCTGAAAAAATACAGAGATGATTAATTAGATCAATTTATATCATTAATACAGTATTAATTAGTCGTCAATGTAGTCTTTTGACAAAAAATGTAGAATATTAAAACACAATTCCAATTTACAGCTACGATGTTAAAATTATTCCTAATATCCCTTCATACCTTCATGAAAGTGTTTATTTCCTTGTGTTCTCGTCTTAAAACTGAGAAAATATACAAGTTCTCTCTAAAGTACTAAGTCTATTTACAAAGAAAATTTCTGAAACTTTTTAAGAAATTTTACTTTAAGAAAGATTTAGTAAACAGAATTTAATGAAAATAAAGTGTTTTTAAACCACCTTAAAAGTATTGATAGATTACTGCTTTAGATATTCTATTTACACGGAAGATATCAAAATGGCAAGTTTTCAAAGCATATATCAGATGCAATATATGATACCTTTTTATACAGTAATAACAATGTCATATGCTTTTTTCTAGTCATATTAAAAATAGTTTTCATTCTTTTTTTTGAAAAATATTTGCGAAATTTGCTAAAACAGTTTTCATTCTCCTCACACTTATCCATTTTTTCATTTCACAAATATGGTACTTCCATTTAAAAGAGATAAATTATAAAAATTTCTAAAAAAATGCTACTCTGAGGGGAAAAGCTCCAGGCTACTCATACCTGTCGATCCTTTTAAAATTTAAAGTTCAAAAAGATGGGGTTTTGTATGAATAAGATTCAATATTTTTTACTCAAAACACGAGGGATGTGGCTTTGAAATAGTTCAATGGGAGTTCTTTAAATGATAGATATTTTTCTTTCAACAAAATGTAATCCCAAAAGTACAGAAAGTTTTGTTTTGATTTGTTTCCCGAGGAAAATCCAGTTAAGAAAGATTCTGTAGTTATATCTTTGAACTACACTAAGAAAGAGAATTGAGAGTTGATATTTTTTAACTTTTTCTAAACTATCAAAAAACTAAATGATGCTCTGGAAAACTTTTGTATAGTGGGTCCAAAAAAGGGAAAATAATGGTTTTCTGTTTTTTCGACTTAAATAAATACCTTAAAAACTCAAAATTATAAAAATCTGTAGCAATTCCATTATTGTTTATGTCACTTATTTCATTCTTGCTCTTAGATTTTTTTTATATCATGTAAAAATATTCTTCTCTTGTTCAAATTTATGCATATACTTATACATGGCATGGCAATTTCAATACATTTTTGTTTGTGTTCAAATAAAAAGAAAATAAAAACTATCTAAATAGTTATCATTTCACAATAAAGGGAAATTTATAAAAAATTTATTTTGCTCTAAAATAAAATCTTGTTTTAAATATTCGTAATATAATTTTATTGTGTTATAGCATTAGATAAAAATTAATATTACCTAAACAACATTATCAATTAAAATAGTTTCGTTTCAGGACATATAAAATAGCATCGCGAATTTTCGATGCAATTTATATTTTATTTATCCAAGAAATAACTGCAAAATTTATACCATTGAAAGTTATAAGATTTGAAGTCGTACATTTTTGAATTGTTCATCTGGCTTCTTGCAGCTAAAAAAAGTCAAATTAAATTTCACAAATCTAAAATAAGAATGATCGATACTTTTCTTTTGCAAGTGTTAGTATGAAATTACAAATTTTGAAAAGTCTTTGTATGAAGAATACCATCTTTGTATGTTGTGAATTTTGCACTCGATGAAACTATTGAATGAATGCAGTATATTGGCAAATCTTATGAAAAAAGCCTATTTTCACCTACATATTTCCTTTTATTTTCAGTTAAATAGAACATTTAATATTTGGTATCTAATCGTGTTAATCAATTTTTAGTATTTTACTTTCCGTATGATGTTTTCTATTATTTTATGAATATGTAATTTTTTAAGCTTTTCTTTTAATTGTTCCACTTTAATCCCAATTCATGCATGCCTTTTATCAAGCATGTAATATTTTTGTCTTTTACTTTATGGTATACGAAGTATACAAAATGAAAATATCGTAATCGTCAAAACATTCGAACTTGAAATTTTGAAGATTTTCTAGGTTTCTAATCTATTTTCTAACTAATCTAAGACTAACATGAGTCTAAAAAACACATTTTTTTAGTTGTTTCCGTTTGTCACACTATCTATCTGGTAACATGGGCCACGGTGGTCTGGTGTTAAGGTCTCGGCTCATGAGCCGTAGGTTTCAGGTTCGAGACCCGATTCCACAGTAAAACCATCGTGTAAGGGGTGTTCTGCACGTTAAATCTGTCTTGGCCAAACGTTCTCCCGCTGGTATGATGTGATGTGGTGTGGTGTGTTATGGAGAATGGGGGGCAGCTGAGGTATCGTCCTTGTCCTCTGACCATAGTTCAAAATTACGTGGTCTGTCCCAAAATAGCCCTAGAGTTGCTTTACAACGGATCGTTAATATTACTAAACTAAACTAAAACGGCCTGGTAGCCCAAGAACTCAAATTCTTTGAATTAGTCAGATGGTGTTTGGTCTTAACAACGATTTGCGGATTTCTATCATGATTTAAACGAAATCCCTTCAGAGAAAACTTCTCTGTCTTGCTCCCTAGAAGTACTTATCAGAGTGAGCAATAATTTATTTTTACCCTTTTAATTGTCTTTCTACATTTTATTATTTCTTATTGTTACCCTTTTGAAAATGAAGAAGATCCAAGTTACTTATATTTACTTTGGAAATTATAGTTGAAAAGATATTCCCCGATATCGAGAATTAAAGAGAAGCAATATCAAGTTTTTAGAAGGTATTAACTTTTATCTTTGTTTCTGCTATCGAAATAGATCGATATTTTTATGAAACTTGAAGGTTTTTTTACCTTAAAAACTTAACTCTTTTTTATATGATTCCTGCAAAAATTTTAAATGGATATTCATGATTTAATATAAATGGGAAATTTTTAATTTATTAACCGAGGGATTAAACATTCATGTCATTGTTGCTGTTGTTTTGTTATTTTTTTAAATTGAAAAATTAGAGAATTTAAGTATATTTTAAAACAAGCTTTGAAGCCCATACAGCAGTTTGAAATATTTACTAAAGTACAATTTAGTATTTTGTAGATGATTATCTTTCTTTTGATCCATAACAAATTATTTCGCCAAATATATCGCCCTAAATAATTTTGAAAGTGCATTTTAAACTGGCATACTTAGTTGTAAAACTTGAATTTTAAAAGATGATTATTCATCTTAGTTCATCAGTACGGTTTACCTCAGAATAAAAGGAAAAATTCCTTATATTTCGTGACTTACTTGCGAGATGTCTGAATAAATGTAAATTTGGAGTTTCCGAGTTGCCATAATAATGGATGGCTTTCTTATTGCAAAAGGAAAGCTGTCATAAATCTTTTCCAGAAAAACGATTTATTACGTAACTTTTCAAACAAAATTCTATGTTGTTGGAAATTTCCAAAAAGGTGTAAAGGACTTTTTTTATATTTAGGGGAAACAATAGTAAGATTGCAAAAAAAATATAAAGGCTTATAACTTAGTTTAAGTTGACCAAGAATTAAACCAAATCATTTTATAAAATGAAATTAATAAATAGTGAGTATGACATAGAATTTCATTCTCAACATCAGATATAGGTTTAAAATTATTAAGCCCATCCCAAAACGACATTGGTATAGCTTCAAAATAGCATACATTACGCTCTCTCTATAGCGTAATTTATGCTTAAAAACTGTATAATGAAATCATTTAATCCTTCAAATTGTTATTGAGATTTTAAGAGTTGAACTGTCTATCTTATTCAGTTTATTTAAGTGATTTTAAAAACAAAATCGCTGAATTCATTGAATCAAAATCCCTGAATTCACTGAATCAAAATTAGAACTTGAATTCATAGGAGGCAATTATTTTTGCATCGTCTTAAAACTGAATCATTGAAAATCATCTCCGAAGGAATCCTTGAGCGAACTGGATCTCAAATTCTGATTCTTCGAATTTCAAATATGATACACAGACACTAGGTCACCGTTCTCTTTTTATGATGATGACATGTTCACTTCAAGAGAAACTTCTGTTAAAATAGTAATGATATTGCATATTAGTATGATACATCAATTCAGTGTACTTAAACTTGTAGTCACAATCTCCTACAGGTACAGGAAATACCAAACGGGTAGCAGGGAATAAAAAATAAAACAGTTTAATATTGTATTTTTTGTGAAATAATTATTCTATACAAATACAATATTGTAGGATATTATAGAATATCACAAATATTACAGAATAAAATTGAATATTTCTTATTAAAAGAAATATTCTGTTGGTATAGATATAAAATTTCAGCCTTTAAATCAAAAAAGAAATATATAACAATCCCCAAAATTATTAAAGTCTATAATAAAATTTTTACATAAATCAGATGATAATTTCAACAAAAATCAGTATCGGCATGATTCAGTTAAAAAAATATTGCATTAAAGGCTCCTATAAATCGCGTGTAGATTAAACAAAGATTTACAAAGTTATGCATTCTTTTTCTGGCATTATAGAACTATTGCTGTTGATGATATAAAGAATTCAGCCACATAAACAACATATCGTGACCTCGAAATTATAGATTTCTTAAAACATACAATTTTAGAAATAAATTTTTAAAACTACTATTAACTCTCTTTCAATTTAGAATTCGATTTAACTTTAAGCCAAAAATCACTTGATTTCTCTTTATTTAAAAAAATTAATTCCATCATAAATCGCAAAATATGATTTGTTTTTATTGTAACTCCTGGAATATATTTTATTACAACCATAAACATAAAGCTGATACAAATGTAATACAAGAGCTTCTTGTAAGAAAAACTGTTTCAGAGATGCAAAAATACGATAGATTCGAACTTTATCCCAAAATAAATCCAATAGAGAAGCATTCAATGTCTATATGAAAGAGCTGAGTGTTACAGAAAATAGCTAGAAATTACTTTACTTAGTTAAAGTAGATTGGAGTTTCGTTTCAAAGAAAAATGTTGTGGCGTTACTACCAGACAGAAGTAAGAAAAATTATCCTCTCTTATTCTTTTTTTCCTCGAAGAGACACTTTCTTTCCGGAAGAGGAGAAGTTTGAAAAAGTCTCTTTTGATTTTTATTCGGTAACAACTTAATTTCTTTCTTCTGTGCTTGCTTGACTCGTTTAAGATAAATTTTTGATCATGAATACAAACTATTGAATCTTTACTTTATGGTAAGTGAGTTACTTAAAAAAAATAAGGGTTCAAAAATTTGACTCTTTTAAGATAAATTTTTGCTCATGAATACAAACTATTGAATCTTTACTTTATGATAAATGAGTTACTTAACAAAAATATGGTTCAAAAATTTCCTTCACTGTTAATTTATGAAATATTACTTTCATATATGTTGTGTTGTATTCACAAATTATTTAGGAACAGAAAATGCTACAATATTCTAGTGGTAGATCTGGAAGTTGGAACTAGAGTTTTGTGAGTGTGAGACTTGATTGTACTAGATATCTACAGATTATATGGAATTCCTAAGATCATGAATCCCACATGCACGGCTAAAATTCAGGATCTCAGAAAATCTGTCGTATTCCTGAAATACGTCGAATCAGTCGTTCTTTTTTGATATGGTATGGATTTTGACTCAGTTTTCATCATTATCCAAGTTTCAAAGTTACAAATTCTTTAAAAATAGTTACTAGGAGGTTTTTTGCTATTAATTATAAAATGAGTTGTAACCGAATGTAAAAGAAAAAAACAATCAACAATCTTAATCAGCGAATGTAGTATCTTCAGAATTTTTTCCTACACTCTCTAATAAATGTATATTATTAACTATATACTATTGACGAAAAATAGTTATAAAATAGCTTCCGATCATTGGTAATTTGTTTGGTGATTAATAATTGGGAAGGTTAATACAAAAGTATTAAAAGTCTGAATGTTTAATTTGGGCACATTTTCTCTGACGATTAAAATCAAAATTAACATAAACTTACTACAGGAATAGTCAGAAGATTACATACCAAATTTCATTGATTTAAGTTATAGCATTTATCTGTCTAAGAAAGTACGGACCGACAGACGGACAATTTTTCAATAAATTCGATTCAAAATTTAATAAATTCTTCACTTTAGATGCTAAACTTTTGTACCAAATTTGATTTATCTAGATCATTACATTTTATAATTAACGAGTTCGTTTATACTCCAGCAGCCAAAAAGCTATACTTCTGCTGAATAGATTTCGTTCAAATAGAAATTAAATAGAAATCTACAAATATGATCGTTAATTTATATATCATATTTCCTTATTTTTACTCCTTGTTTTCGGTTATTTTTATCAAACTTTGAATGAAAACATTTCACAGGAAGTCGGCTAGCTGTTTCATTATGAGTGAACTTGATAACTCCAAAACGCAAAGAGCTACATAAATAAAATTTGGTACACATGTTTTCCATCAAAAATATAGATTCTTATCAAATTTTGAGCCAAATTTGCTAAACACTGATGTTCGATCGGTATATACGTTCTCATGCACATAAACTCAATAACTCATAAAAATGATGACTTAAATCAATGGAATTCAGTATGCGAGTTTGTGCCAGCAGCTGCAGTTCTGGAGTTTGGATTTTATTCCGTCAGCAAAAATAGCGTTCAAAATACCAAAGATTAGAAAGAAACAACCAACGAAAGATTTAGTAAAAATGTTAGATTTACTTCGAAGGTCTGTATTTTATAATTATTGTTCGCTAATGCCATTCAAAATTTTTTGCAAAAAGAGGAGAAAAAAACCTTATTAGGATAGTATGCACGAAAGTTTAGGAGAGACCATTCCCACTGGTTTTTTGATAAATTAGTGTTCAATAAACTAATTTTTATTAAATAATAAATTTATTTTCTAAATATATAAAATAATTAGTAATACTATTATTTATGATCAATCAAGCACAATGAAACAATGTTTGAAAATTATAGAAAATTTCTAGTTTTTCAGATCTGATCAAATGTTTACGGTTTCGCTAAAATTTAACATTTAAGTATAATGAATGGCTGAATAAAGTAACAATGCTTATATTTTCGTCTGAAAACAAAAACTGTAGAGCTATATGTGTATGGATATTTTTTACTTCAACGGGAAACCAGTTTTAAAACAGCATTTTAGCTGTTCCGTGAAGAAACGTAGGCTTTTACTAAAAGTATATTATTGCGTTCCATGTTCCTTAAACATTATTTCTTGTATCTCGTCAGCATTTCATTTGTATTGTTTAAGGGTTCAAAATTGAATGTTAGGAATCATATGAGAATAATTTGTTTTCTCTAAGTCGAAATATTTTTTGGTTTAAAATTCAAATGTTATTTTCTTAATTTATTACACAAAAAATTATGTTTTTTTCCACTCTTGCGGGTGAGGATTAAAAAAATAAATAGCAAAAAGAATAATCGCACAAATTAACGACATTTCGATTGTAAAATAAATATAAAAATATAAATATATATATTCAAAGACGTGATTTTATAGGTAGGCTTAATTCTTTTTTCTCGAAATTTTCAAAAATTCAGGAGTCGCACAAAAAGTGAAAAATTCAAGATATTAATATAAATACTCGAAATAAATTGGTTTTTTAATTGTATTCCTAAATTATCTAGTAAATATTAAAGATTTTTTATATATTTCTGATTGTTTAAGTTCAATATAGAATTGCTTTCAGAGCTCAGTATTTTTACGATTTTTGTTTTAACATTCGTATTTTCGATAACAGCATCGACATTTTAGTATATTAATAAAAGTGTCCTCTTTTAAAGGATATTTTTTTATAATTTTCTGGTTTTTAGACATTAATAGCGCATTATTATAATTAATATGGAATTTTATTTCTCCTTTTTCTTAAATTCATCTGTAGAAGGCCTCTGTGGTATTTAATTTTGAACAAAGTAAAAAAAATAATTAATTAATTCACTATTAAGCTCATAAGTTGTTAAAATATATATAATCGTGATATTTGGAAATTATAAGGAATAGCAGAAATTTAAAAATTGAGGATGTGAGTCAAAATCTCTTATAAATTTCTAACTCATCCTTACAAGCGTTAAACAAGACAAATAAAAACATGCAATAAAAATGACCGGTAAAATAATCGGTACCTTTAACTCATTCTGTTATCGTTAAATTTTCTTCCCTAAACTGTTCGAATGAATCAAATATTTTTTACGTCAAATGTTCAAATAAGCTTAAATGTTTTTTCTCAACCTATCAAGTAAACCCAAATAATTTTTACTCAGCTGTTGAACTATTAAAACCCCCGAAATGCTTTCAATTAATTTGTGGATTTTAATAAATTTTCCAATGTGCTAAAATATATTAGAATGCTTAAACACCTGCTGAAAGCTGAAATACATGCAAAAGTTTCGTATTTTTTAAACATTATTTATTACTTTCATATTGGGCTTTAGGTAGAGTATTTTTCGATAGGAATCTTAGATAAATGCTTCGACATTAAAATCTACCGAAGTCGTTTTCTAGTTTAAACTATGTATTTTTCGTTTATTATAGTATAAACAATATTTCCTTAATACATCAGATAATTGTTCCTTTTGCATTGGAAATATCAGAAATTTTGTAAGTGGCTTAGTTTCGTATCTGAATTTTCGTTGATGTTTTCTAATGGATTTATCAGTAATGGCAAGAGAAGATGTTTTTGCATAGAATTTTCACTTGCGTTTTTCTATGAGATTTTTTTTATTTCTATTAAATTTCAGAATAGCTCGTAGTTTTAGTTTTTTTACTATGATAAAATTTGGAACTGTGAACTTTTTAAGGAAATTTTTTTAGCTAATTTCAAAATTTGGTATTTTTACTTAACAATTGCTACTTTTCAATCCTATTGCGAGTATAATTTCAGTGTTAACAAAAATGCATGGTAATATAATATATACAAATAAGATAGTGTATAAATTGCTATACAAAACTTCCATATAACTAGAAAGGCTTTTATCTAAACAGTGAGAAACTGAATTTCGCTCAGTCTTTTTCAGTGTATGAATTTAATTACTAACTATTTTAATTTTTCCTTTGAAAATTAAATTCATCAATAATCTATTGAAATTTTCCTTTTACAACTTGTACCTTCAGAGGTAGAAAAAGACTTTCTTCAAAGAGAAAGAGATAACTTTCTGAAAAATTGTATTATTTACCAGAACCTATTTCTTTTTATTGCGCTTTTGTAATAACAAAAGAGAAGGAGTGACTTTTTTTTCACATAAAAAGGGCTCTGTAAAATGTTTCAGCGGCGGAGAAATTGGAGATCCTAATAATCACAATTCCAAAAAAGAATAATTAAAAGAAAGGGGAATAATTAACAACAATAGATAAAATTTAATTTAAAAATTTTTCTGTACTTTTTGTAAATTCAAATGTAATTTTCTTACATGTGTATTTACTTTAGTTTTACTCTTCATGGGAATTTTTATTTTTATTTCAATCTCATTTCAGTATAGTTTTATTCATGAAAGTAAGGATCGCAGAAGAAGTATATCAGATTTCTTCTTTAAAGTAAAACTTTTGATTAAAATTAATTAAAAATAAACAACTATTTTACAGCAATTACTTTATTAAAAATTTAGGAGCACCAACTTAAGAATCTAATTACTTTTAACTAATTATTAAATTTTTAAAAATTAATTTAAAAACGCAAAAAAATTTTCAAAATACATCACTGTGCAATGTAATATTAGGTTGGAGAAAAAGAAATCCATTATTTTTTTCAGCATATGGCTATAGTGGTAAATATCTCGTAAAGTATGCTCCTTTTTTGTTTGTTTCATTCGTTCAGTTATGAGTTACAGGGTGTTAAAATGGAAATCAATAAAGAGAAAATATTCGGTACATTTTACAATTTTTTCTTTTGATAAAAGCAAAAATACAAGCCAGACAGTTGAAACTGTGAATAGTGTTTAAGTACCCGATACTGTAACAGCCAATTACGTGCAATATTTGTTTCATCGATCCCATGCTGGTATTTTTGATATTAAAGTTGCATCTCGCACAAGAAGGCCGTCATCGAAAATATCACAGAAATAATAAATGTTGACAGTCCTGTTAGCAGTCGTTGCTACGCCCAAGAAGTAAAGATCAACAATAAAATAGGTTCTGATGTGCATTTAGTGGGACTGGAGAGAAATTATTTGCTATGAATTTCTTTTATACAGCCTAACACTAAATTCGAATCTCTACTGTCAACAAATGGATTGTTTAAAGCTAGCGATAAACCAGAAACAGCCAGAATTGACCAACAGGAAAAGTCTTGTGCTCCATTAGGACAACGCAAGACCACATCACACTCTGTAGAGACTCGCCAAAAACTACGGGAACTTGGGAGGGAAGTTTTGATGCATCCACCATAGCCACCGAACCTGGCACCAAGTAATTACCATGTGTAATGGTGACGATAGGCCTAATTGTAGAGTTACGTCAGCAAGTAATAAATTCTCCTATTCAACAATTTGAGTATAAGGGACTTAAACCATATTAACTATAAAAGAAATTTATTACTATTAAAACACATAATAAACAATCAACAATAGCAAGGAAAGTAAAAGCACGTTTACTCTGTGTGAGTATTACCGGTAAAGTGAAGTATTTTTTGATAGGATATAGAGGGCGATACCATACAATAAAACGGGAGGTGACAATTCAAATCAAGAGGATGGAGAAGGTTGATATTTCCTAGTTGAATATTTCTGGATCTCATTCTAATTTATCTAAAGGCAACTGATTTATTGGAATAAAAGTGAAATGCTTAGAAAAATAATGCCAATTCCACCAAAATACAGTTTGAGAAAATTGAGATCATATTCATTAAAAATTTATTCATTTTCATTTCGGGTGATCTTTAAAGATGAAATGTCAGATTTAGCATATCCCAATTCTTTTGATACTTCTGTATGCAAAAAATTGATGTCAACAAGATGCGGTAATACTTGCTCTTCAAAATTCAAAATCGATTGGAATCTGCCAGTATTATTCTAAGCGCCATAATTCATTTTTAATATTTTAGGTAATGTGTTAATGAAACTCCATATCTAATACTTAATAATAATGTTGCTAATTTTCAATATTTTCAATATTTTACATTGTAATGCTCTGTAATTCCATGGAACTCTTTCTATAACCAAAGGCACATGATGTTATTTATAATTATTGCAATTATTTATAGCTTTCTACGTTCAAAAGATATGAAATATCATAGTTTATAAACTATATTTATAATGTCATTATTCCAAATTTTATTTAGAGAATATTTTCAGGTATATTTATTGTAAAATAAATTATTTTCAGGGAAGCATTTTCTAAAAAAAATTAATATGTACTTGATTTCTGTAAAAAATGATAGATTTGTATACTTGTTTGATAGCATCGACAATTAGTCACAATAGTTCATTCTCTTTAACCATTTGGAACTTTATGATCAGTATTAGATTCTCCAAATAATATTTCATTTGAAGAGAAATTCGAATAAAGGATATGTTCAATATATTTCGTTCAATATCAAATTTACTGAAACTTTTTTAACATAATTGTTTGCTTTCTGCTTTTGTATGCTTAATCAAAGGTTGCTCAAATTACATGAGAAAAACGCTGATAAGAATTACTGCTGCTGCAAAAAGGAAAAGAGAGCAAAGAAATATTCCTTAAAAATAATAACAAGATGTTATTTAAATTAAGCTTTAATGAACGGCTTCGTTTTTTTTATTTGGTTAGGATTCAATGATACTTAATTATAAATATTTTTGTGTCTATTAGAGATTAAAGTTGTTTTTAAAAAAGTGAAAATAAACATTCTAAAACCAAAATTCAAGCTAAAATAATGATAGCAAGACAAAAGATACTAAAATTTTTCGAAACAATGTTTAAATTCTTCGGAGTCGAAACGCAAAAACAAAATGAGAGAATCCTTAATTAAAATTTCTGATACTCTCTTTCCATGTACTTTGTGAAAACTGTAATATAGGAGTAATTATTCTCCCCATTCTTTACTCAATTGTAGGGCAAATAGCTTAAAATGTATCTTCTATTTGCTGAAACGTATTATGGACAACTTCAGAAGATCTCCTACTGCAATTAATTCTTCCGAAGACAACTTCGAGTGTGTCTTCTATTTGCTCAGACATCTTAGAGTATTCTATTTGGCCAACTAGAAGAGCTCCTTTTAACATCGGCATCCGATACAGACGACTGCCCAATTTTATTCTCCCCTGTAGGAAAAGTAGTCTTTGGCTATTCCTCCTTCACTGAACACTAAAGACGATTCTAAGATTCATTCTTCACCAGGCGATTTTGCAGATAGCAAGAAAGTTTTTGGTTTAACTCTTTTTTTTCAGTATTTTACTGACCTGTAAATCTCCTCCTTATAAACTGTTCTATGTTAAGATAATGAAGGGGAAAAAACTGAAAATGTGTGCAAATTATTTCTTGCTGAGTGAGTATTAATAGTTCAATTTAAAATAAACTCTTAAAAGATCGATGAATTCCAAATGAATTCCAATTTAATGAGAACCCGTGAAATGTTCACTACTCATCTTTCTCACATACTTATATATTAAATAATTCTTTGAGCTAGGATTCATACTGTAATGAAGAAAATTGAGAATGCATTTGTACCTCCTTCTTTTGAAACATTAGATCCAAACTACGATAAATATCAACTGTTTGGTGAGAAGATCACATGTCAAACTTTATTTATATGATTTGATACCTTTTTATGGTTCTACATCTCCATAAACAAGTGTGGAATCAAAATTAAGTCAATAATTAACTGATAATTAATTTCTGAAAGGGTTAAATAGTATAAAAAGTCTCTCTCTCTCTCTCTCTCTCTCTCTCTCTCTCTCTCTCTCTCTCT
>JAOUZG010008446.1:4275520-4326546 GCA_026289955.1 Argiope argentata
TCTCTCTCTCTCTCTCTCTCTCTCTCTCTCTCTCTCTCTCTCTCTCTCTGTGTGTGTGTGTTGTTTTCCATAAGGGTGAAATAAAAAGGGAATCAGTGTAATTATGTTAGAGGATACAATGAGCATTTAAATACCATATTCGCTATTAACTCGTCATATTGCCTGAAATAGATTTCTTAAACATTTTTTCAGAAAAATTAGGGAAATTAAGATGAAGTACTTCTACCCAATATAATGGGAGCGTAGGCTGAGAAGGGAAGGTAGCTGTCTGTATGTAGAATTTTAATTAGTTGCAATAAAATTCCGATGGATTACACCTGATGCTTCCAAATTGTCTGGCTCTGAGTTAACTTGTTAGTGTATGCAGGTTTTTATAAAAAATATATATAGTACTGTATTATCATTTGTCTATAATTAGTTGGAATTTTCGAAGTCAGTAAATTTACTGATCCCCATTAATAATCTTATAAGTATATCAAAATTTTGTAGGTACATTTTTGGTTATCCCTAGAGATGTTTGTAAATTCGAATGTTTAAATATTTGTGTCTAAATCTTTCTATGCATATCAGTTTCCATTGAGATGCCACACTCGTATTTCAAGAAGCTTCGAAATAATTAAACAAGAAAATTACAGACTCATTTGATTTTTCGTGAATCATTTTTGGTAACATCACTGATAAAAGTGAATTTAAAGGACTTTATATAAAGTAAAAAAACTTTTGATCTGCCTTTCTCAGGTGGTCACAATTTGGATATCGAGACCAAATAAGCGTTTATTTATAATCTAAAAAATAAATTTAAAATGTAAATAATTATAAATACAAAAAATTTCACTTACAATAAAACCAATATTCCTAAAAAGTTTGTAACCGAATGTCTTCGTGTTGATAAATAACATTTTATTTAAGTACATCATTCTTCTTATAAAATAATTACATCTTTAGCTTTTCCTTTCTCTCCAGCCTCAAAAAATTGATATTTCTACTTTTACCTACAAATAATAAAATGTTATATATATATATAAATATATATATATATATATATATATATATATATATATACAATAGTAGTAAAACTCCTACAGAATGCAGATCCTAAAACTCTTTAAAATAAGAATCAAACCTATGTATATCCTTTTAATTTTCGATTATAATGTCAGCAATTTTGGCTTCAGAATCGAGGACATAAGTAGATATTTGAAGCCTGTTTCACTGCAAGGAAGAGATTTTTCTTTCCATGAAATAAGACCTAGCTCACTCGGTGTACTGCTAGAAAAATCACTTTAAATTCGGTAGCATTATGAGATGGCCAAACTTTGCAGTCTTTTCAGATATGGGGCTGAAATATTTTCTGTAGCATTCTCAAATGTAATAACTTTGACAAATGTTCAAGCACAAATTTAATTGCAGAAATATCTAGAGATTTTTTTTATTTATTTTTCAAAATGAAGTTATAAAGTACATAAAGGAATTAAATTTGTGAAGAAATTCTTTCTTTGATTCCGAGTTGCAATTTATTCATTAAATTATCAATATCTCTAACAAAAAAATCGAATTACATTCATAGAGATTTACTACACCTATGAACTAGATATATACAATGTGGAACATTCCTAATGCGATCATTTTCTGATTTAAATTCATTGGTAATTCTAAGGTTACTCTTTTACCTTATATCTCCTATAGTTTAATGTCAACTTATAATTATTTCTATAATTCAAATTTATAGCACTTAATTCGAAATTTTAAAAAAATTATGAAAAATTGTTTTTAATTCTGACTTCTTTTTGTTATTTGAATTCTTGATCATAATTTTGAACTTGAATTATTTTAGGCCGTTAAATTAATGTTATTCAATAAGTTCATTCAGTAAAGAAGTAAAAAAATTTATTTCTGAATCATTTTTGTTAGTTAAGTTCTTGCGCATAATATTGAACATGAACCTTTTTAGACGTTTAAATTATCGCTGTATAATGTGTTCATTAAGTTAAGCAATAAATATTTTCCCAATTTATAAAAATTAAATATATTTTGGATGGGAATCCTTGATTTTTTTTTGAAGTTTTAGTATACGGTTTCTATATTGAAAATTCTATATGCTGTCCATTTATTAAAATTTCTTACTTGATGAAATTATTATTTTCAAATTATTGAACAAAAATTAATTTTAATTATTATCGTTTATTAATTACTCCTTTAACTTTAGTTCGTACTTCGAGTTATCACATTTTAAAAATTGTAATGTAAAATTAAATCATTCCGAGATGTTATTATTTTATGCAGAAAATAATTGTAATTTTTAAGTATTTCGTATATTCGTCGAACTCTTGGTTGAATTAGTTCGACAATACGTCTCGAAAACAAAGGACGTCATCTAACACTTCAATCAAAAAATGAATGCAGTTAAGTGCTTAAAACTGCTTTTTCTTTATTTAAGAACACATTCATGAACTAAAGCTATATAATGGAACTCCGCTTAAAGAGCATAATTCGTTCCTGAATCTTACTCGTAATGCGAAATGTTTATTAAGCGAAGTAATTTTTTTCCATTTAAAAGAATGTAAATCTCCGCCTAAAATAGAACAAGTCTCATTAAAAAAACTGCTTAAACAAATTTGTAATATAATTTATTACATACAATGTATGTTTTATTACAAGAAAACTGTTTAGAGACATTTGCCTTCAGCTAAAACTTAGCGAAAATAATTCACAGCCTTCTCGTTAAATTCATTTGTAGCGTGCGCAATTACTGTCTTATTATGGTGATGGTCCTTAATATGCAATGCAATTATTTCCCATGCTTTCAGCATCCCTTTTATTTCATTGTAAAGTTGTTTCTTTGTAGAGTCTATAATTTCCTCCTTTTACTGACCAAATCTTCTCCGTAATTTTTTGCTGCATAATGCATCTCATTAACCGTTTGAGTGAGAAAGAATATTTACCTTTACGGCAAGTGAAGCTTAATAGTGCTTTGCCACACCTTCAATGATTCTAGATTAGCTCTCTCACCATCTCTTCATTGTTGTTTCTCTCCTTCTATAATTTTCTTCTTGTCATAATGTTGACAACAGACATAATCTCGTCGGTTAAAGCTCCACAAGTATTTTCTCAAGCCTCTCGAAGTCGCTTTCTTCAACGCTATCTGGTCAAAGTATCTTCCATATATATATATATATATATATATATAATATCAATCCTGCATGTGACATTATGGTGTCACCTCACCACTCGTTAAGCGAATCACTGTTTTACATATCGGTTTGCTTGTTATTGCTAATCACTCGTTATGAGAAGTGCTCCTTAAACTTATTTGACAATAGTTTTTTTTATTTAAATACATAATAGTGTTAATTCTATAATATTTAAATTTATACCCTGTATTATATCCAAATATGTTCCAAATTTATAGTCTGTATTTATTCGATTCTATTTAGGATTAAACTTTTTAAATTATTCTGAACTTTAAAGTAATAGCGATTTTTTTTCCATCTTATTTTGTCTTCTCTTTTGACTGTCAGATAACATGCGCATACTGAAATAGTTTCCTATCACAAGCAAATATTTTGCAGAGGTTTGCTGTTTGATAGCTTCATAATATGATTTGTTAAAAACTTCAAAGTTCCTGCGAGATTTTTTATTGAAATAAAAGAATCAAATTCGGAGGAAAAGATAAAGCTTTCTTAGCAAATGTAGACTGAACTGAAGAACTATTCTGTTTATCTTTTTCTAATTTACTTCAATGTTTAAAAGATTAAATAAAGGTACGTTTACACAAACTCTGATTTTCCTTCCAGATGAGCATATAAATAGGTGACTACAACAAAAGGTCAACCAGATTTTTGATGTAAAATAGGCTTTTTTTATTTCTTTTGGGATTTCGATGGTATTATTTTTTCAAGCAAACTGTAGTTTAAGTTTGTTATTAGTTGAATATTTAATTCAAAATAATATCCCTCGCTTCATCTTAATGTATAATGGAAATTAATCTTTAGAGATAGAATACTGTCTACACAAATATATATATATATTTATGTATACATATATATATATATATATATATTTAAAAATATATAAAAATATATATATATATATAATATTGTCAATTTTGAAACAATCACTTGACTTTTAAATGTTAAAATATAATTTACTTAAGTTTACTGATATTACTTTTATTCATTATTCACCTATCATTAAAAAGTTAATTAACTAATTTGATCTCTATGTCTAAGTTAATTGTTAATATTTATACATTTCTGATTCGTCCGTGTAGTAATTATCTCTTTGATTGAATTTCTTGCATTTAAATTTGCATTCACTTCTTTAAGTAAGTTTAATCTGAAACTTCCTCAGATTATAACGATATGAATTATGAGTGTATGCATATCAAAAAATATAAAAGAACCATCTAATGTAGCTTATTTAAGAACTCATTATTTATACAAATGCAGTAAATTCTCGATTACGTCCTCAGCATCACTATGGAGCTTGTGATTTCAAACCCATCAAAGAAAATGAAATATCATCGGAAATGGCTAAAATTATTGTCTTCGTTTCTTTATTATTCTAAGTTCATATTTCTTCGACTGTAACTAGAATTACCCATATACTATTTACATTAACTTTTTTTGTGACTCAGTTTTCCAATTCAAATAGTATAATATTCGTAGATTGTAATTCGGTCTTGAAAATACAATTGTAAACATTTCACAAAAGTTTATAAATTTTATCCAGGAAAACATATACAACTCTTCCTTAAGCTATACATATAATAGAAACATATACAGACTTACTTAATATCTTTGTAACTTTCTTTATAAAATTTATATTTGAGAAAAGTCATAAATTCAGTATGCTATTATACTTTTAAGTGTAAGATATACTTAGCATAACCATACCATATTTTTGGCATAGCCATATATTTGATTATCATATCCTAAAACATACATTTCCTTCTACAGTGTTGAATATTAAGGTAGTTTATTTAAAAAAACTTAAAAGTATGTAATAACCAGTTATTTGTTTTCATTCCCTGAGCAAGAAAAAAAAGCAAGAGTAATTTCTCAAAAATTAATTTTCAGCAAACAAAGACTTTACAGAAATATTTCTTAATATTCTTGTTTACTCACCGAAGATAATAAAATAAATATAAAATATTTTTAGGGAGGAGGAGAATTTCGCGTTCGTTTTGACAAATATATCAATTTACTTGACAGTAAAATAGGGAATAAGCAATACATTAGATATTCGCATTTTTGAAAAATGATGAATATGAAAAGCTTTTTAAAACAGAGGGTAAGAAAAAAATCATTATCTTTGAAAATAAATCATCATTAAGATTTGAAACAAAGGTGCAAAATTGAGTTAATCGAATATGTCTAATATTGACTAGTGAGAAGCAAAATTATCAAATCGAACTTTATATTCGTCACGAAATCTATTTGAAACACAATTTTGTTTTTTAAAGTATATCATAGCAAAGAACAAGTAAAATGGTGCTTTTAATATTTTTTTCTCTTGTTCATTGGCCTGACTAACAAAGTATAACCCTCCTGTTGCTTCAAACATGGGAGCTGGGAATATTATTATACTGATGCTCGGCATCTCTTTTCTGCCAACATGCTTTTTACTTCGACGAAATTTTGCTCTCATCAATTTCATTTAAAGCTATTCAAGAATATTATTAATTATTGAGATACATACAAAATAATTATTTCTTTTTCTAATTCAAGAAAATATCTTTCTAGACCCATTTTTTTTACCTTTATTAACGGATATTATTCGAAATTATTTGATCATCAATAAATACAAAAAAAAAATGTTTGTCTTTAAAATAGCAATGGGGATATGTCATACTCAATAAAATAGAGCTATTCTTTAAGGATATTTAAAAAAATTTCATATGTAGCCGAGTCCTATTGTTAAATTTAACTTGTAGTTTCAGTAGTCGATTTTTACAATCGTTGAAAGAAGTTTTTTTCCCCACTTTGACTTGTATCATTGATTAGCTATAGAATGCATTTCTTTTGTTTATTTGTTTTACACTTTTTTTCTGACTGAAGTAAGCATAAATATTAGAAAAATTTTCCTTCATTTTTTTATAGTTTATCCAGTGGCTAGTAAATAAAAAAGCTTATTCTTATTGACAGCTTTTAGAAGGAAAGTTCGTGAAATAGCAGGATAAAAATAAGTATTACTGAAATCTTTTTCTTCTCCTCACTCAAAAGTAAAATAATAAGACTATAAAATCTAATAACTAATGTTATTCATTGTAATTAACAAGTGACGTCTTTTCAAAACAAAATTAAATTTTTTTGCGCTAAATAAAAAGGTTTCTTTCATATGATCTGAGAAACTGATGTTTTTAATACCGCGTGTGTGTGTGTGTGTGTGTGTGTGTGTGTGTGTGTGTGTGTGTGTGCGCCATTTTTTACATACCTTCAATTATGAATATCACAATGTTTTTCGAAATAAAACTGAAATGTATAAGTAAAAATGCCCTCTAGATCAAATAACTATCCATATTTCAAAATATTTATTTAATTCACTCAACCTTTGAAATATATTTATTATGAATGTGGATTTTTCGGGACAATTTTACGATTATTTATTTATTTCGAAGTATAAAATGTTACTGACTCAACACAGCTGTCAAAAATAAATATACTATGAAAAATCCAAAGTTTTATCAACTATCTTATAATTTTTTTCTAAAAATCAAAAACTATTAGTGAATTATATTAGAACTTGAGCAAATTCAGTGTGACATATACAACTATATTATTTTTCTATCTATGTTTCAAGACAATGCTTTGCCGATTAACTGAAATGTTTTCAGTTAATTATTTCATCTTTTTTTAAAAATCTTTAATTTTATTTTATTTGTACAATTTGAAAACTCTTGCACTTACTATTCAATAAGCGGATGGTTTCATATTCCCTTGCAATCTGAAATTCTAGGTATAAGCATACAATTTAATAATTCGTCGTCTTCAAAATAAGCCACAGCAAAAGTTCAAAGGAGGGTGTTTATGTTTTATTAATCTTATATAAAACTGCAAAGCACGCAGCTAAAACTATTTTTCTCGGCTTCAGTAACGATTGGATCATGAAAATCAATTCTAGTATTAAAAAGTATCAGATAGTATGAAATTCAGGTCTTTGGGAAAAAATTCCTGATAGTTTGCTTTGTAAGCTGTATTGAATATAAGCTTTTATTTATTTGATTTGATTTAGGTAATGCGATACAGTGAAAAATATCTTTTATGATTTCTTTGATGTTTTGTATTATATAAAGCCAAAAAAATACCGAGAATGTGATTTTTTTTCTCTTTGAAACCCAAACACTATGCTGTAAAAGAATGCTACTTTGTAGAAAATTTGGCCTAATACAATATCTGTTTCTGAACGAAACTTACTGCTTTTCATTTTCTATGGCGTGTTTGATTTTCATGAAAGATTTATAAAAGTTTGAATAACAGTGGAGAATCAATTGTCAAACGATGAACTTAAGTAGCATAAAACTAACATCTAGATCATTCGCTGAACAACATATATCACAAAAAAATGCATGAAATTCTCAAGGAAAGAAATATATAAAATTTAAAAAATGATATAAAATTGAAAAGTTGTAACAGAAAAAAATTTATAGAAGGTTAAAATATATAGTTTATAAAAAATGAATGGTACAAATCAAGTAAAATGCTTGATTTAAATATTTACAGATTTTGAAGTCAAAAAGTATGCAAAAAGAAAAAATATTAACCCTAGTTTTTGTCTAATCTTGTAACTTCTGTGAAAGTGCTCTGCTAAATGTCAAGCTTCCCCCCAAAACTTTATTTCCATAACTACTGCATTTAGAACATGCGTACTTTTAAATGATAACGTATCCAAATGTATGCAATTACTCTTGCGTCTATAGAAGGAAATATAAAATAATTAAAGCATCTTTTGTAGCGGAAAAACTACAAATTTAAATTATTTTTATTACACTCATCTCTTAGAATTAAAATTTTCTGTATCTATTCGTAAACATTTTCTGAGATGCTAAAAGACAAATTTATTGATCTTTTCCCATAATTCTAACCAGTGCTTCAGCGCGACTTTAATTGCAAATTTCATATATATATATATATATATATATATATATATATACAGTAAGACCCCGCTTAACGCGGGGGCTACGTTCCATCAAAGTAGAGCGTAATGCGAAACAGCGCTAAACGAGGCTATCTTTACATGTAAATATTGGGGTTAGGGGAAGATGGCTAGGAAATTGGTTAGGTATTAAATTTAAAAAGTGTGTTTTTTAATAAAAATAAAACCAAACATTTATTTCTTAAAGCCCAAATTAATACCACATTATTATTTCTTGCAAAAATAAAAACAAAATATAAATAACAAAACGAATAGTCTTAAAAAAACAAATACAATTCTAAGTCAGTCATATTTAGTTAGCTTTCCGCGTTTTCAGTGTTCTGCCTTTTTGTGACAAAAGCATCTAATGTTGTTTGCCTTTTTCTTTTGCGTTGTTCTCTTAAAAGTTCTTCATAAACGGATAGAGCATCTCTAACACCACGCCTTACTTTTGAGCTCTTGTCAAAATTCGGATCATTTTCAATGAATTGATTTATTATATCCATTATTTCAGTTATGGTAGACAAACTCCTTTTTACAAACGCCATCGAAAGTCCTTTTTGCTCTTCTGAATCACTGCTGTCAGCATTTTTGTTTTCTTCTTGTTCAGTTAATTCTTTGAGCTCATCATAAAGAAAGACTAGCCGCTGCTTCTTGAATTATTTCTTCGACATCTTCCACATTTACCCCTTCAAAACCGGTTTGCTTCGTTAATTTCACTATCTCTTCCACTATTTCATCCACATCGACAGAGTGTCCAACATCATCGCTCTTACTTAAATCCGGCCAAATATTCTTCCATACTCCTTTCAAAGATCTTTCTGTTACCTCATTCCAAGAAAGGCCTATGTTTTCTACGACATCCACGATGTTGTAGTTTTTCCAAAATTCTTTTATGGACTGGTTCTCTTCTCCGTCTGTTTTTTCAAACATTTGCTTAAAGGTTCGCCGCAAGTAATAGGCCTTAAAATTTGATATAACGCCTTGATCCATTGGTTGAATTAAGGCAGTTGTGTTAGGCGGCAAGAAAACCACTTCGACTGGAATGCATGTTGTTAAGTCTGATAAATTTGTTGGGTGGCTTGGAGCATTATCAATTAACAGAAGTGCTTTTTGTTCAAGTTTTTTAATTTCGCAATAACGTTTAACAGACGGGCAGAAATGTTCAGTGAACTAATCCTGGAAAATTTTCGCAGTTATCCATGATTTTTTATTAGACTCCCAAATTACAGGTAAAGTTGATTTAGATATGCCTTTCATCGCTCTTGGGTTTTTGGAATGGTAAATTGGTAATGGTTTTAATTTAAAATCTCCGCTTGCGTTACCACCTAGTAGAAGGGTTAAGCGATCTTTTGCAGCTTTAAATCCTGGTGCCCGTTTCTCTTCACGGGATAGAAATGTTCGTTTCGGCATTCTTTTCCAAAACAAGCCTGTTTCATCAACATTAAAAACCAATTCTGGCGGATAGTTTCCTTCTTCAATTTTTTTTTAATATCGCTGAAAATTCAGCCGCCGCTTTTGTATCACCACTTGCTGCTTCTCCTGTAATCTTTATGTTGTGAAGGTTATTTCGATGTTTAAATCTATTAAACCATCCTCGACTAGCAACGAAAGTTTCACTTTTGTCGATTGTCTCAGCCTGAATGTAATTAAAAATTCTTCTAGCTTTTTCCATTATGATAGATTGGCTTAATGGCATACTGCTGTCGATTTCGTCGTCAATCTATATAGACAGTCGTTTTTCCATTTCCTCTATGATATTATTTCTTGAACGGGTAATTCTAGTTGCAGAGCTTGACGTAGTTGCAGTTGCCGATGACAGTATGTTTTCTTTTTTCTTCATGATGGTCCTTATTGTTGAAGTTGGCAAATTCAATGAAGCATTAATTAGAGTTTGACGTTCACCAGAATCTAATCTTCTAATGACTTCCATTTTAGTTTTGAGTGAAATGCTTTTTCTGGTTGCTTTCTTTTCTTTTTTATTATCACCCATAGTAAAAAATTAAAGATCAAAATATTTGACACTGTAATATAGTATTAAATATGTAAATTAATACCTACTTACAATAATGTCGACAAATGTTTCCAATAATAAAAATATGTCTGTACAATACCGCACCAAACAAGAAATACAAGTACACTCTTTCGGATATGTATTTGAAACCTATCGCTGCATAATATTTCGGGGAATCCCCGTATGCTGCGAGCGATTTCGTGGAATCCCGGGTTGAAATAAAAGGGCGCTAAACCGAAACAGCGTTAAGCGGGGTCTTACTGTATATATATATGATATGCAGGGTGTCCCAGCAAAAACGGATAAACTCTGCACTGATAAATTCGTTGTTTGGAATACATAAAAAATGATAAAGGAACTCTACCTCTACTACCCGTAGTTTTCAAGAAAAATGCGAGAGAAAATGTATGACGTCATATCTGGTATACAAAAAAAAACTTTACGCAAAACAAGAACATCAGTATTTGCATAATTTTAAATAAGAATATGTTCGAAATGTCCCCCGCTCATATGGAGGCATACACGTTCGAGTAGTGCAATGGTTGAATGTACACTTTCTAGCATCGCAGTGTCCACAAAAGTAAACGCCCTGTGGAAACAAATGGTCTAAGTCCATTTCTGAAGTAACGGGGTCTCGATAAATCAATTAATTTACATGGCTCCATAAAAAGAAATTCAAAGGGTTCAGACCTGGAGATCGTAGAGGCCATGAAACAGGACACCGAGCATAATCCAGCGGCAGAATGAAGGGGTTTTTTTTTCATATACCGGTTTTTTTCATAAACATGTCGCATTTTTTTTCGAAAACAATGGATCGTAGAGGTACAGTTCTCTGAGCATTTTTTATGTCTTCCGAACAACGAATCTGACTGCGCAGAGAATATCTGATTTTGCTGGGACACGAAAGATTATTAAAATTGTAGTGTTAAGAAATCATAACGCATTGATTTTTATTGAATTATAAAAAGTATATAGTCAAGCGATACCTTAATTGAATTCATTACTGTAAGTGAAAGACTTATTCAAAATGAACATCTGCAATACCCGTGTGCGTGCGTGGGTGATAATTAATGTCTGCTTTCTGGGCGACAAAATAGTTTGTGATCTAAATTGATATTAATTAAATTTTATTATTATACAAAAATTTCCACCTAACCATAACATAAATAAGCGGTAAGACTGTCAAAATATTTAATTAATTATATTATTCTCTAACTTCAGTAACAAAAAGCTCTCTCTTAAAATTGAATTCACATATCACGTTTGCAATACCACGATGTAAATTATTTACTTTATGACCCAAATATTTAATAAAATTCGAGTTAATTTAAAGGTCAAAATAAAGCAAATCTGCCCTTGTAAAGAAATTAATACTAACTCTCTTTCAAGAGAATCAGATTTTTCTTTTAGCGTTAAATTGTTTCATTGTTAGTTTCGTATGTTATTTAAAAATAAAAATGTTATTGTATTAAAGTCTTAAATTAAAATTTGGCTTTTTCTTGCTTGTGATCATCTTGAAAATATTGGGCGGGAAGCAATGCTTATGATCAGTGAATGCCAAATCTTTACAAGACAGCAAAAGGGAATATTTTATACCTTCGAAAAAAAGGGAAATTCTTCCTTTCTAATGCATTATATATGGTTAAGCTGATTCGTCACTTGAAAAAAATTCATGATGGTCAATGGAGCCCGATGACAGGAATAAAACTGTGAAAGTTTTTTATAGACATTCAACTTCGAAGAGGACGTTTAAAAAAGGTTCTAATACAAGTATATATACCAAATATTGTACAATATATAAAAAAATATAATGAATTTAAGAAAATTAAATGAAATGTATTCTTGTATATGAATGCAATGGAGTATAATCAATGGGTTATTTAAAAGAAGTTCAATAACAAGTAAAAAATTCCAGCTGAAAGTAAGCAGAAAAATTCGGGGAAAACTAATATTATGAAATCAATTGTCTGCATAAAATTAATTACTCTCCTTTTCCTTTTCGTATTATATATTTCTTATTATAAAACTGATATTAGTGTCCTTTTAGACTTGAAACCTTTTATATCTTTATAAGGAGAATCATTTGATTAAAACTTTATATTCTCCTTTTTCAAATAACTGAGAACTGTTACTAAATAAGCCCAAAGTTAAACCTCTACTCGCCCTCATGCACTGTGAAGCGATTCAATTTAGATAACGCTACATTATCTTCCATCACATCTCACTAGTTTAGAAGGGAATTATTTTTTGGTTTACATTTCACTAGTTTTTATTTTTATTTAGTGAGACTACTGGAATTTAAAAATAGTTCCAATAAGCTTTAGAAGACTGTGTCTAAAGGTATTAACAGACTTCACTTGAAAGAAATTTTAGCATCATTACATGTTTCTCATTAAGATAGACTTACTTATTAATTATAAATTCCTTCTTTAAGCTATTTTCACACGTTGTAAGATGAAGCCAATTAATGTCTCTGAATAGAATTAATAAATTCCTTTTTGAACTGCACATTCTAGATTAATGCCCAATTTCTCCTTTTAATTTGCAATCATTTGGAGAAATCACTTTGTCTCTATTTTCTTTAATATCGAAAAAGCATATGACCATGCATGCCGTTATGAATACTTATAATGTTTCTTAAGTTTGTTCTTAGAAGGCTTTCACCCATAGTTTTTGGGAACATTTCATCCTATTGAACATTTCGAATTCATTTAGGCTATTTTTAATTAAGTTATTTTATATAAGAAAGGAAATGTTCTCAACATTACACCTTTTATCGTTCTTCTAAGTCAAATAATTTAACATTATGTGTTTATAGAAGTCTTTATAATTATGATCTGCAGTTTTCACGCCAAGGTAGTTACCTGAATCTCAAAGAGTGACAATCTCAGAATTGACCCAAGAACTTCCATACAGTGATGTTAGAAGTTCCTTTGCTAGTTGCATCTAGTGAGATCTGCAGATCCTAAATGAACTACATTTTGTCAAATATACTATTTGTTTGCCAATTTTTCCTATACATAAGATGGATATAGGATTGACTCTCCTCCTTATAGGACATATTCGTTTTTTTCACAATCATCTCATTTTTGGTGGGAGAACCACGCGGTGTCTCACATGTCGTATTGAATGATGGTTTAAAACGCATTTTGTTCGAGTGTCTTTTTCCCCCCCTCCCATCGTGTCCACTTTTTCGATACGTCGTCATTCACTTTGTTGGACTTGCTGAGTGAGAAATATGGAACGAAATCTTTTATATTTTAAACCTTATTTGCTTTTTACTTGTATAAAATAAATTTTATCATCGCTTTATGTTTCATTTTTTTGAAATTTTATTACATGATTATTCTCGCATTTTACTTATGTTTTTAATCAGAGCTTCTTTATATGATAATGTATTAAAATTTTAATCATCAATTGCTGTATCACAACTCATAATGCAAATAAACGGAAACGGGGGTATATTTATAGAGATACTGACAAAAAAAATATCAAAGTGCTATTTCTTGACAAAGAAATAAAAATAGAAAAGGTGGGAGTATTTAAAAGAAAAAAAGTAAGATCCTAATTGAAGGGAGAAAACATGCTGAAATTAAATAGTTTTTTATTCGTTTACATCGTGAAAAGGTGAAATATAAATAAAGTGAGTTTTGTTTTCTTCTAATGAAATTTGTATCACATTCTGTATCAGTACCATATCTGACAAAGGCAATCCCATCACCTTGAAAATTGCCATTTAGGGGAAAATGAAAAATATCTAGCTTGTTTTTTATTTGACTTTAAGAATCTGTCATTTTGAAATTAGTGGCAAGTTTAGATTGGTGTACAGATTTGCGAAATTCAAAGAATTTTGAAAAGAATGTTAGTCAAATTTTTAATTCAATTATTTTATTTCAATGTCTGTATTTTATCACTCAAGCTTTAATATGAGGAATCATTATTATATAGATTACTTTTCTTTAAATTTCTAATTCACAATTATAAATGAAAATTTCTAATTTGCTAAATTTTTACAATTATGTATACTGAAATCATTTTAGTCATTTATAAGAAATTATTTTTATATGGGAGAAAATAAAATTGATAAGTTAACTTTTTCTTGTTACTTATTTGGTAAAAGAATACATTTGATCTGTTGATATACTAAAATGTAATTAAACAGAGCATTGCCTGTTTCACCAAATTACTTGATATTGAAATTGAAATTCCATTTCATTAATCTTGAGGCTTGTTTGATTGGTTCAGTCTATCTATTTGCAATTGTTGCTCAAACTAAATTAAAAAATTTTCATAAATTTCAAAACTTATCAATGATTATTTAATGATATTTTGAATTTAAATCAGGGAAATAACTTTCCATGAAAATCCTTAAAGATTTCACTCAAAAAATTAAAGCAGTAATAGTTTGAAAATGAAATATAATTGATTAATTAAATATCACAAAATAAAATTATATTTCAAAGAAATCAAGATCAATAGAAGCGTGTTTTTTTTGTTACATTATTAATCGTTTACTACATTTCAAAGAAGTAGGCACTTTCAGTATTTTCAACAATAATATCTATTTATTTATTCTTTATATTTTTTTTGTATTAATTTTGAAATTTCTATTGAACAGTGACTTAAAAACCTGTTTCGGATGAATAGAGTTAAAAACTTGTTTCAAAAATCGTTTAAAACCCTATTCATTTGAAAAGTAATATTTTTTTTTTCATTTATTCCTTTTTGGATTTTTAATATTTTTTTCTAACCATTTTGCTGCCGAAAAGTTTAATCATTACTTTATACTCAGTTCGAGAACTCCATAGTTTCCATAACTCATTTTTATTATTTTTAGCATAAATTCTGAAATTTTCTTCCAGATAATATTTTGCTTTTTCTTGTAAGCCTAAATTATTACAGCATTTAATTTATCAAAGAATTTTATATTCTATTAAGAATATTAATTACGTGCTTTTATTCAGGTAGAATGCCTTGTAATTCGATTTATTCATGAAATTCAGTTACTTATGGCACTTACTGTTATTAAAAGAGCCTCATAAGAATGGTGAATATATAGTGCAAGTTTTATTAAATTGTGGATCACGACCTATTGTAGCGGTGGGGTAATTTTTAGGAGTCTTGAAAACTTCAGGGAAATAAATACCATCTATAACAAGAATTTGCCTTCAGAAGTTTTTTCTTTCTAATTTTAAGAACTATTTGTATTAAATATTTTAAAATTCTTGCAAATTCTGATTCACTTGACACTTATAAAAAAGGAAAATCAGACAAATTTCAAAATATTAAAATTTATTGTCTTAAATGAATATATATATATATATATATATATATATATATATATATATATATATAACGCTTGCTTCTCATAGATGCATCTACTTTTATTGTATCTCCCTAAATATTTATAGATAACAAGATAACACCAAACATACCAGATAATTCTAAAGCATGATATATCGATTATTCTAACAGAAGCTACTTAAAAAGGATTGTCAATTTCTATCAATAAGACAGGTTGCCAATCTACATCAGAAACCAAGCTTCTTCGCATTCCTTTCATTTTTCTACAAACCAGCGAATGATGTAATGAAGATGGATTTTTTTCATTAGACAGAGACGTTTCGAAAAGTTACTGCCTTTTTTTGACAGCAAAAAAAGTATTTGATCTTAATTCTTTTTCTCTTTCAGTTATCCACCTAACTCCTACCTTAAGCCTCTTATTGCTGAAAACCATTTCTTTCATTTTATTCTTTACATTTTATTTAACAGCAAGAAAAATAAAGATATACTGCTTCGTGCTGACTCTTGAGCAACTATATTACATCTGATTTTCTTATCCCTTTCTAAATTTTCTTTTCTTCTTTCAACTTCTTTGCATACAATGATGTATCCATGAATTAAATTAAATTACATGATTTTTAATGAAAAAAATCTAATTTGATAGGATTTTTAGTAAGCTACTTAAAAATGCTTATTTTTTTCTAAAAATTCAGGTTATTTTAATTCAAATCTAAAATCTAACTATCAACTTGCTTAGAAGCTAATTCAATCTGAGATTCATTTAAATATTTCATTCTTTAAGTTTTTTAATCAATTACAATAGGAATAAATGCCTCAAATGAAATGTATTATCTATCTAGAATGTTACTTAAATTTGTAAATAAAAAATTGTTTTAAATACTGTTTTAATGCATTAATAATTAATTACAAATTTTCAAAATAATGTGATACTAAAGGGAAATTTCGTCCCTATTTTTAATTAACCATATTAAAAAGTATGCGCCATTTTCACCAATAGTCTTTGTCTGTTTTTCCGGTGAAATCCTAATGATTTCACTCAAGAATTTCTGAGATATGTTGGGTGATCTGAGTATATGGTTGATACATCAAAACAGTTCACTTGTTTATTTATATTCTTTATATCTTGCAAAAAAAGAATGCGTTCTGCTAATGTTACTAATATTTTCAGATATTCTAATATTTACCAAGAGTTAATAATATTTACCGGAGAACCAATATTTTCTTTTTGATTGATTCCAATTGTTTTTTAATTGCTTTCTTCCATTTTATTTGTTGCTGATAGCAGAAGTTGATGTTTTTTGTCGAGGGGAGGAAGGGGTATGGAAGTGTCCATGATATCTGATAATGCAAAATTGTCATGAATAGATAAATACATAATGTCTTGAATACATTCCATTTCTTGCTGTCTAGCTGGATTCCACTATGACATCCGCTGATGCCTTACACTTCAATTATGTTCATTTTTTTAACTATGTTGTGAAATATTATCCACTTTTATTCGTCCATTATTAAGTATTATTAACGATGATATATTCATCACACTTTTAGAAAGGATTCCCATTCGGAATATGAAGCTTTGAAATTTCCTTTTATTAAACCATGTGGATTTAAATACGTGTATTCTCATCTCAACTTTTTTCAAATAGTTGAATATTTATATGTGTCTACGATTAACCCTTTATTGAGGCCATTAATTTTTACTTCATGATTTTGATTTACTATGCTTGATATTTCATTGTTGCTATGAAAGACTGGTTAAATGGAAAACATAAAAATGTAAGTGTTTGATTTTTTTTTATTTTTTTTTTGCCTTATTACAAATTTTCCTATCATAAATTGGCGATTATTAGGATGTTTTAGCTTTTTCAAATTAAATGGAAATTTTAGGCACGGAATTTTATATTAAAATTAAATTATTTTTTATTTAAGCCTGAAAATATTAAATTGTTTTAAATAAATCAACTCATTTACAAGTTCATCCGAAACATGAACAAAACTTTGTAAAAGACTAAGAAATTGCCTTTTCATTTCAATTCATGGTCTCATTATATTTGATAGTTTCTATTTCTTCGATATGTTACTCTATACTAACTGAAAAAGTTTCTATTCTAAAGCAAAAAAGACCCAGCAAAGTATTTCATTGATAAATATTTTAATTCATTCTCACCATCTTATTCTCACTGTAGATATGAAGGCACAATCTTACATCAACCGTCCTTAACTGCGATCTGAAATATTATAGCCGTATTCATTGCAATACTTAGACTTAATCTTATTGGCGTGGAATTAACTTAATTAGCGATATCTACAAAAGTCAACTTCAATTTTTCTCTTCCCTTCTTTATGATTTATAATTCAAACAGATTCGAAAATTCACTTTAAAATTTTGTGGCTTTGTAAAAAGTGAAAATTGTATTTCCATTGAATTTAATCACAACTGAGAATTTAGAGAATCTCAACACAAACTTAATAGAAGAATAAAAATAAAAGAATTTTTAAAGTTTTTAAAAATATTGCATTGAAGTGAATAACGCTTAGTGAGGAAAAGATAACGTAACAAATTTTAGAGCAACGTAAATACATAATGCTCATTTTTAAAGTACTGATAATTAATTATTTCAAACTTTGAAAAAATTTTACCTATTCTGATTTTAAAAGGTTTTTAATCATTTAAAATTTATTTCCACAATATCGAGACAAATTAAGAAATCTATGCAATTTAGTATCTTTTTCATTTAATTATGTGTATGAATTTGCCTTTTAGATATTACATGAGAGATATTTATCCATCGAATAATATTTAGCCAAGGTCAGATAATGAGGTCGCCATCTAAATCAAGAAAGCAACTCTGTAAACATTCATGGCAATTTAATGTTCAATTTCCACGGATTTAAAGTTATCAGAAGAATTGTCCGTGAACTGTATTGAATTGAAAAATTTGCCTTCTCAATGACTTATTTATTAATTTGTAAAAATAATGGATTTTTATTATATGTTACATCAGATAATTTTCTTTCTTTCATTTTGTATTACATTTAATGTGTTTTAAAAGTACTTTTAATGATGACTAGCAAGGAAATACATAGACGTCTACGTAAAATTCTTTATATGTAAAAAAAATTCCTTAGGTTTTATAATATATGAGTGTTGAGGATTATTTTCGTAGTAATAAAACTTCTGTATTAAAGCACCGTGTTTCTAAAGTCCCTGTTTTCTTAATGAGAAAGGAATTGGGACATTTATCGTTCTAGAAAAAAGAATGAGTGATCGATGAGACTTGTGAATGTTGGCTGAGTTTGTGGTATAGATACTCCTTGATCCGGGATCTTGTAATTCCATGATTGGTCATTCGCAGTGACATAATTGCATCCAAATTCATCACGGGTATTCTTTCGATATCTGATCCAGCTGATCTTAGTTTCCCTGTTGGCCACCTGTGATGAGCCCTACTCCTTTATTTCGCATCTATTCTTGTAATGTTATTTTTCTAGGTGTTCTTTCTTGGAGCCTTTGATCATTCAACAATTTTTTTCTACTTTTGCAATTAATGAATAAGATTACTTATTGGAATTCAGTGATTAAATGATAGTATACATTTGTCGTTAGAAGTAGGAAATTTTCTAAGTTATTTTATCCTGATTTTTTTTATTGTATTATCTAATCTTAGTTTGCATACAGTTCATTTTATTAAAGTCTGAAAGTAATACATATTTTAGTTCTAAAATTAATAATTATCTCTCTAGTATTATAAACTCACCTTTATTTTTTAACCAAAACCACTGTTCAACACATTTGCTTAGTCATAAATATAAGTTATTGATAATGTATTAAATGTATTTCCAGTAAACTTGACCTTCATAATGAATTTTTTTATTTACTCAGCACTTTTCTTTTTTCGTTTAATTTCTAGGGTAAATTAGTAGATAAACGAGACGTAATTTAATAGATAATTGATATAATTTTTCTTCAATTTACGCATGTCATTTAACACATCTATATTTCAAATGTGTATCAGTTTTGTTAATTATCATAAATGCGCGGCAAATAACTTGATAATCATTTCTCATTTATTCTAGAAATTATCTTTATTTGTACATCGTTACTTCTATAAATGAGCTGTCCTTCTTAAAAATGAGTAGCTAATAAAACCTTTCTCAAAATAATTCATAACCATATAAAATTAATATCTTCGTTTCCCCTTCGAAATCCAAGCAATTTACGAAACTGATTCATTAAATTATTGTAACGTTTGAAAATATTAATGCTTCCAATATTTTAATATTTCGCATAAATTCTTACTGTTTGGATATAACAATTCTTTAAAGTAGTAACTGAAAAAATAGGTTTGTTATGTTAATAAAAAATGGCTGGCAGCATCTGAAATTCATAATTTCAATCCACTACAGATTTGCTATTCAGTTGTCACTTTCGAGTCTATAACCATATCTAAAATGTTATATCAACCCTTTGCAATAATGTATTAGTTGAGTCAGACTAAAAAATTAGGAATAAGAAGTAACATGAAGTCAGGATAACAAATAAAGATAACGAAAAAGAGAATGACCCCGCTTTTTGTCGTGTAATCTAATAACATTTCTTTACTTTAGCAGCAACTGTGTTTTTAAAAATATAAAGCTTGAACTTTCAGATATTTAATTACTCATTCTTTATTCCATTTACATGTATGGAAAATTTTTAAAGAACATGTTTCTTGGATCTGTTGGATGGAAGGGTTATGAGAAAATTTCAGTTTCCCTCTGAAAAGATGCTTAGTATTCTTAATTACTCCTGGTAATTTTCTTCGAGATGCAAGAGGAAGTAGGATGTTAATATATCAAAAATCTATATTTTTAAGTATTTGGAATAATTTTTTATATGAGGGAAGTAATTTTAAACCCCAAAACTCGCTAGCATTCCGTCCCACAAATCTTGTTTTTTATGTCAAATGAATAATTGATTTTTTTTTAAACCTATCACGTGGTCTGCTTAAATACCCCTATTCAATTATGAAATTTGATTGTTAAATTCGTTTCACGTTGAGTATTATGAAAGAATATAAAACGGGCGATAAGTAAGAAGAAATTGCGATACTGATAAAGAAATTTGATGATAACTCTTTCACTCTTTTCAACGAGAAAGAGTGGCTGCGGAAATAGAATTAACTTACATTTAACTTGTAAATTGAAACATCATAACTGAGATATATATTTTCATAGATAACGTTGTAGGTGGTAAAATTAATATTCACTATTCGCATGTCTGCAGGACTGACAGATATACGGATGGGGGAAATGGATATGATAGCTTAAAGGAACATCTTACTAAATCAAAATTTATTTCATTGATGAAAGACCGTTTTGCGATTTCAGAGAGTTTTCTAAAAACAAATTGTACAATAAATGCAACAACTGACTTCAATCAGAGGTGTTAAATAGTTACAGTGTTCTGTATGTGATATTTTATGAAATAGAAAATGTTTTTATTGTAAAACAGTAAAAAATAATAATATTTTATAGATATCAGAATAGTCAGTAAAGTATTTTGTAATACCTTATACAATATTTTTACATCATTTCAGTTATATTTCCTTCATATTAATTATTTATTGCAAGTAGAAACTTTTTAACACATGTTCACAATTACGCTTCAGACTCTTTGGTAACTTGGACTACATTCGAGTAGTCGAAAATGTTCTCTACAGAAATTAACAGACCATTTTCGTTTAATGGTATTATAAAGTTATGTGGCAAAAAAATTGACAAATGCGTCGCTTTATTAAATAAATCATTGTGAAATAAATATTTTCTTTTTCAGAATTCTGTTACAAAAATATTAAAGAATTCCAGAAAACTCTCAACTCATAACTTACAAAATTTAAAGCTCATGTGTTCCCTTTACTGACTGATAAATTCCCAGATACTTTACATCCCATTGCTGCACGCTGAAATATTTACTTGTTTGTTCAAAGGAACCAAATAAAGTTTCTTCAATAACTACTTTAAATCATTTAATGTGTGACCTAGAATTAACACTGATATTATCTAACTATTTTAGGAAAATCTTCAAATTTATCTGAACTAATCTATGAATTCCCTTAACATATAATCCAAATATTTTGTCAATTATTGTGTTGAATTAATTCAAACATATTTTTTGAGATTCGATTTGATGTGGTTTACTGACGCAAAAATCTTTTATTATTATTATTATACTTCGTTATACCGTTCTTCGTCTGTTGTCTGTCCATCCGTTCCTAGACTACTGTTCTTTTCCACTAAATTGCTAAGATTGCGTTTATTAATATTTTTTCTTGCCCTATACGCATATTTTTGAGAAGAAAAACAGGTTTACATCAGACGATTTTTTACCTAAAAATGTCCTTCGTCATCACTTTGTGTGACTGATGATGAAAAGGTTAAATCTCTTTGAAGAGTTAAGAATTCACAACTCTGATTCATTAAATTCTTCCCTTTTGCGCAAAACAGTTGCCCTCCTTCTTTAAATTCATTTTTGACTTTAAGTAGAAATACTTAAAACTGTAGATTTCCAGGAAAGTGTTATGGTTGGACACGGGAATTTTTTACAAGCATTTGAAGGAGAAATCTGGAAGAAATTTCTTTCTTTTGAAGTAAACTAAGATTTTATTTCTTTTCCGATAATTTAAGGGTATCTACAAAATACCTAAAACAGGAAGGACACTGTAAAGTGTATACTAAAGGGAATTCTATTAAAGTAGCACAATAATAAATAATCTGTATTTCTGTAATGGATGATTAAAAAAGGCAGAGATGTTTTTATACTCCGATCTATTTCAAGGATCATTATACTGAGAGGCATTAGTGGGTTCCCATATGTTATTGAAATGAATCTTCATGTTAGTAAAAGGAATGCTGAAACCGTTAGGTTATCACTGTTTTCGATTTGATTGTTTGTTAAGGAGATGAATTGCTTGAGAATCATTGCAAATCTTTAAAGAAGTAAGTCAGTAAAATTTTTAATCATTAGTTAAGGAAATACAAGAGAGATTATAAATCTTTTTTTATTTTTTAATTGTTTAGAATCCAAATAAACAATAACTTTTATTTTCCATAAATTCCTATTGCCATTATACCCTCGATGAAGTAATATTGACTTACATTCATTACAAGAACAAATCTCTGAAATATCTTCGATGGTTTACTCATTTTTTATCTCAAAAAGTATCTGTCATTTACTTAATTTAAATACTTAAATTTTAAATGTAATTCATTTTCTGATCCATAAAAATATGAAATTTTTTTCAAAAAAATGTGCTCTGTAAACCTCTCAAATTCAGTAGATATCTTTGAGAAAAACAAGTTTATTTCGAAACGTTCATTATGTAATCATAGACAAATAATTTCTTCACCAAAACAAAATCGTAAAACTACGCTTGTTTCAAATTAAATACTTTGGTAGGTAAGATTAGAAAAAAAAACAATAAGAGTGAAAAATGCAGAACTTGACTTTGAAGTCCTCTAACTTTTATCTTCACTTACTCTTTTCTGCTGCTGAGCTGAAAACTAAAAGCTTTTACTACTAGGAAACTTATAACTGACTTTTTTTTTCTCCAGAGATAAAAAGATTTCTGATCAATAGCTACGTTATTTCATAAAATGCTGTTCAAGCCTTCCTTTTTTTTTTTATTTTACTTATAAAAAGGGAATTTAAGGGCCATTCGTATCTTTCCTTTGTTCATTTTTATTCTAAAAAATATTTTATTTTCTCATTTCTCTTTTTCAGATGCAAGTATCTATATCCATTAGAAAAGTTTTCTGAACAGCAATTTATCATAACTGCTAGGTGAGAAGGGATTAAACGTGTATTCTAAGTGTAGCCACTAAACCTGCCAAACTTTCAAAAAGTACTATAAAACAAAATGTAATCGTTAAAAAAGTATTTTATAAAAAAAAACCCTCATAACTTTCACATAATTGGATGAAACAAGATATTTTTGCACTCTGTGCCGTAAATTTTCTTTTATAGCTTGTTCTATTGCTTAATGTAATATCCCAATGAGTATCAATTTTTCTTCATCTATCTAGTTATTAATGCTTTCATTTTAGTCTTGGAATGAACTGTTTCTCGACTGTATTTCTCATCTCCAATTTCTTCTTCTTCGTTTCCCTTTCCTATAATCAGAAGAAAAAAATAACAATAGATCTGCTTCGCATAAATCAAGGCTCGATGAATTGTAACTATCTGAATATGCACATGGGTTTTTAAGAAGAAATTGAGCATACAAATTAAATTAAATTAGTTTTTTAAATGATATTATTCACATAATGCCGATTTCTTATATTTCATAAACAATCAATTTAGCTCTCGTATTTCAGAAGCCTCTATCAAATATAGTAAAGGAGTTCATAGCGCGATTTTGATATAATACAAATCAGGTTCTTGGTTGAAATTTTTGTATTTTAAATTGTCAGTTTGTTTGCTCTTGTCCTAAATATAAATCTATTTTTTGGTTTCCAAGTCGATAATGCTTTCTGTAAAATTACCATGGTCATTTTTTTCACTCCATTACTAGTTTTAACTTAATGATTTTTTCTCTTTTCAACAGACGAAACGCGCAAATACTATGTTAATTGTTCTGGCCATTCGTCAAAAATGTCAGTTACGGTTATTGGATTAATAATAGTTTAAATTTTCCATAAATTAAGATATTTAGGGTTTTGCTTTGTCTTGCTAGACATGTAAGTCAAAATATAAGATTCTATTCTATTCTGTGCATCTTCTATTTTAATATTTCCATAAGTTAAATATCTGTCAATTTATTATTCTAATTAAATTTTAATTCTGTATGAACAACGCCCCCTGGCAGTGAACTTGGAAAAAATTAATAGAAAGTTTCCATAATATCTGTAATAATGAACTATAAAATATTTTAAAAAATGAAAGATTTTCCTTTCTCTATTTATAATTCAAATAAATTTTGAAATTAAAATATCTAAACAATTTCAATAGAATTACATTTTTTGTTCGAGAAAACTAAAGTTTACCAATTTTATTTAGATATATACTAAAATTTCTAGGAGGTTAAAAATCTATTTATAAATTAATGAAACTATAGTGATATAGTCGGCAAAAATTATTCCACGTTATTAGAAAAAATCTAAACAACAATATTAAACGAAATAAAACGGTTAATAAATTCTTCATTAATGAATTAATTTTTTTTGTCATCACCTTTCATTAAAAAGGTAAATTTGAAAATTTCCACTTCCATTTCCAAGAGCACGTGATAGCCTATATATAAATTTTTTTAATTTACAAAAATAATATTAAATAATATTTTCTCCAATGTTGAAACAAAGTGAATACATGAATTTTATAATATTAGAAAATATTTTTCATTATATTGAATAATGTTATGCAATGATGTATAATATTATACACTACTGGATAAAATCATATAATAATCTGTGATATTATGCATTACTCAAAATCTGAAATATATCTATAAAAAATAGAATTTCAATCATTCACATAGCATCTCTCCCGACAATGTGACGCTCGGCTTATGTTAAATCTCTAGGTCGAAACCCTTTCCAACTTACTTTGAGTTTTGAATCCAAACTCTTATGGTTGGTTTCGTAATTGTAATATTCACTGCACTATTCTGATTCTAAACCGAACTGTCATATTATGAAAACGAAGTATCACTTAAAAACCGTATTCGATATAGAATAGTAAGCAGTTATTAAATCTAATTCTAAATAGTCCTTTCACTAGAATTTAAATTAATTCTTTACAGTTTATGTCAAAATAAGAGTGAGAATTTTACCTGATTTTTTTTCTTTGAAAATTTAGGAAGTATGTACAAAAATATTGCTTTTAAAGGCAAAGCTATTTTCCCGACAACATTTATTGATTTTCCCGAGTTTCGTTTGCTTCATGAATAAAAAATTTTCAAAGTTAATTAAATACTGAAATAAATTTCTGTAAAACTCTGTTTATTCATCGTGTCTCTTGATAGTTTGTCTAAACAGGAAAAAAAAATGTGAATTTATTTTTGAAATTCAGTTCAATTTTCGAATTAAATAACAGAATGATTGGTGACATGAAGAATTTTTTATTACTCTTTCACTGAGTTATAATCGGCGTTTTTAATATATATTTGTTACATTAAAAAAAACCAAATTCAAGTTTTAATAATTATTTAGAAAACTAAACATTCTTAAATTTTTTACGTAAGAGAAAAAAATTTCAAAATAAAAATAGAGAGCTCTATCTAAAAGTGAGCTTATTCTTGCTGTCAACAATTTGTGAAATTCCAATTAGGCAGATTATGAAGCTGCCTAGGGTCGCAGGCAGGGCAATTAAAAACTTTTATCATCCTTATTGCCAAATAAATTCATAAAAAATAGAATATCTATGAATTAAAAAATATATAGGAATAAATCCACATATTGCTTGGCATAATTAATCAGGTTCCCATCTATTTTATTTCACTGAGTTATTAAAATATTTATTATACTCTATCAAAGTCAAGACAGGTGGCGCCATGACTCCGCTCAAACCATAATCGGCGTCTATTAACCAAATAATTGACTTCTGTCTATAATTATGATTATTAAAAGGTGTAATGATTTTGGTAATATTTCAGATCTCTGTCAATTTTATGAATATTTTCTATCTGTTTAATCATATAAAACATTTTAAATTTTATTAAGTGATAACATTATAGAAATGCAATAGAAAAGATATCACGTCATACTAGTTGAGTGGCACACACAAAAAAATTGAAGAAATAAAATAAAAAAATCTTGAAAAATACTTCGTCTTGACTACTTTATTAAAAATGCTTCTGCAGTTGGAATTATACAAATTCCTATTATACAAATTCCTATGGAATCAAACGGATAATTACAAAATTGGCGCCTGCTGGTCTAGTGACGAAGCTGCTGTTAGGAAACCAACAGATCCACGTTCAAGATAAGTCAAAATCAAAAATGCTGAAATGCTAAGAATTTTTTTTTTTTCATTCTCAAAAAATAATTTTGGAAATCAAAATGTAGAAAACTCACGTTAAAAATAATTGGAAAATGAACTATGGAATTTTTTTTTCTTTCTCCAATAGATAATTATAATTTATGTTGAAAACATTCATAGTATTGGGCACTAATCGGTTCAATACCGAGAAAACTGCACTATACAACATTGGAAATTATATTAAACAATACCGAAAACTGTCCTTTCTCACCAAAACATAAAAAAGGTGGAAAAAAAAGGAAATTCAGGAAAGGGAATCTTATGTACCTTTGGAAGGAATAGAGATTTTATCCCTTCGGTAGGGTGAAAATTACAAAGTCATCAATTGTTTTCGAGCGCACATAAGAAATAATTAAATAAAAGGCAGTGTTTGGATCAGGGAATACAATATTTTGGAATGAAGAAGCATGGCATAATTTAAGATAAAAATTAGAATTTAAATACTGAAGATATATTACTACAAATTGTCTTCACTGTGAGACATGGAAGAGCATTGGAACCCTTCGAGAGCCAACCTTACTTAACAGTGGTTAAGACGAATGAGGTTAAAAATTAGATTAGGTAAAATATTGTTGTATGCAAATGGTGCAAACAGTAAAAAAATAAATATCAACTTAAAAAACACTTCAGAATATAATTTACAAACCTGGTTGAATTTATTATGTGACTATGAAAAAAAGTAACCAATGAGAAGCCAAATATATCTCAACTTCAACAGAATATTTAAAGAAGTATTTAAGATTTTCTATTCAACAGCAGCAAAAAAAAAAAAAAAAAGAATCATTTTCAATATATATGAATTCAAACATGCTGTTATAAAATCAGTATAGTTATTTATGCTATAAATCTTGAAAAAACTGATAAAATATTATAATTTAGGCATTCCATGAATAATTATTACAGCAAAGTCCCCAAATAAAAAATATATTATTTATTTAGAATGAATTAAATATTCATTGAATTTTCAAATTATGATTACTTTTAAAGTGAAATATTAATTTTAAAAAAATTCAGACAAATGGCATTTGTTAAATAGCACAGTAATTTGAAATTATCAGTTAGTATCCCAAGAATCTCCTTACTTTTAAGAACTATGAATCAATGCATTATTTATTCTTGCCTTCAAATTCAGAAGTTAAATTTATTATTAGTTCCATCTAAGAATTGCTTATCCCAGTTTTTATCTTTTTTTAATAGCGAAATTATAAGATAGCGCCCTTTCAATAATCTGTTCTTTCAGACCCATGTAAAAAATCTGAAATCTTCTTTGCCGATTCTCGAATCAAATAATTGTTTTAAAACAAATTCCGAATAAAGCAAACTAGAAGGAGATAAAATAAGCCAAAATAGCATCCTGTAGCCATTGTGGCAGACCTAGATCTTTAGTGACTAAAGACAGAAAACAACCTTAATCCTGGCAAAACGCGTCGATAACATTTTTCTGATTGCTTGATTGGATAATCTCAATAAAAAAAATATGCACTTTTTCTCGTTACATTGCGAAAGGCGTCGCACTAGAACATTTTTCACGTCGTGCTATATCTGATGCGTTTACTCTTTATCCATTATGCCAAATGGGTGGCTTGTAACATTCGCGCAGTTTATCCAGGCTTTGGTGCACATGCGCAAGGAGATCGGCCTAAGCTGTACATTCAGTATTTAAACACTTATTTCTGATTGGAGCATTTAAAATTGTAAACAAAGTTCAAGCAGGTTACTGTAGAGAAGATAAAATGTAAATAGAAATTTTATATTGGGTTGATAATTCTGATATATTTATATTTCTGAGTATAATATAAAGTATATTTCTAAGTATAAAGTTGTACAAAGTTATTTGAAAAGGCGTATTGAATCTGGTAAGAATGTTTTAATTATTTATACGCTGCTTTTGTTGACTAATTCATTATTTTTAGTTTTTTCAAAGCTTGGAATGTATTTTTAAAAAACTTCAACTCTATTCTTTGCTTAACATTCATTTGTAAGATTGTATTTATATGTTTAGTAAACTTGTAATTATATGTTTAGTAGAAATTTATAGCAAGCAACTGAGTTACATTTGGGGGTTAATGTGAAAAATTTTCCACTTATTTGGTCATTTTCTTTAAATTTGCTTTTTTGATAGCGAGCTCAATTTCATAGCTCCTCAAAAAAACACATGAGCGATGTTTCAAAGCATAAGCTGATTCTTCTCTTACTTTATTTTTCTGGCATATTGTGGTATTGCATGTATATAACTTGAGGAACTGGTGTCATTTAAAGAAAGCAAATGTCATTGGCCCCACTTTGCAATAGCCCATTGACAGGAGGATCAAATATTCTTTTTAGAAGCTGATTTTTATGTATGCTATAAAATTTATATACTTAAACAGACAGTTTGTGTAAGGCTCATGCAAGTCGTTTTAAGACTCGTCATCACCAAATTGAAATGGGCTGGTAACTTCATAACTGATTGTTTGAATTTATGCTTTTCTAAATGACAACCTTATGTTTCATCATTAACTTCGTGCTTGTCTTTGAAAAAATATCTCTCTAGAAAGCACTTTTTAAAGCTCAATAAAATATTATTATGTACAATTGGATATTAAATATATCATTATATATATCGTAGTCAGCAAATATTTCAAAAATTGAATATACTTGGTTTATCTAATCTCGCTAAATGATGCCATGATCTATATTCTAGTTTCTTCCTAATTATCACTCTTACCTAATTTTATAATCACATATCAATTACAAGCTAATGCTTCTACATTCAAGATAGTATATACATGAATTAAAGTTTTCCTTTATGGCCATTTGTATGTTTTATTCTAAAATATCTTATATTAGAAAATGTATTGCACATATTCTTTTTCTCTCTTTTACATATGATCTGAAATACCTTGATGATAAATATGTATCAAGAGTTGCTTGTGAACGTTTCAACTTAAAGGAAAAATTCTTTGCACGTTTTAATTTCATGTTGACTAATAATAGGTTATCTGTAACAAGAACAAAATTTGCTTTCTGGGCATTTAAAAATTGTATAGATTGTGTACAAAAGTTGGAGTATTCAATACATCTACCAATTGCCAATATATTCTTGACTAATTTTCAGTTCTTTCTAACTGCAAGAACTTTACAGCTTCAGTCACTTTTTTCTGCTTATTCAGACTGTATTAATATCATCAATAGATTGATAACTTCAACATTTCTCTTGTTACTTATTGTTCTTTATTTTCTTCTTTTTTGCTTACCCCTATTTGATACAACTAACTATGGACACTTTTCATATGTTTGTTTTGCCGGAAACGAAACTTGAATTCTTTAACTGAAAATAGTTACATGATAAAGAAATTTACATATCCAGTTCAAAACATTCTGTTATTAAACTATTGGTAGATGGAGTTAAAATCAAAGTGAAATTTTGAAAATAAAGATTATGTATATTAGAATGTAATAAAAATACAGGATAGGCAATATTCAGCTGAATTTGCCTACACTATCTAACCATGATTTCCCAGGTGGTTAACTTGCAGATTTGTTATTATCAATGCCAAAAAAGAGAGCTGAATACCACAAGTTGACTCCAAAATTTAGTTTACAGAATTCAGTGTGTCACAATTTGTCTTGCAAGTTTCAGTGTTAAATACAAAAAAAAAATTATTATTATGCGGAATATTTTTGATTTTAGAGTAATCAACATCTTTCCACAATTGCTTTTTTTAAAGTCATTTAAACAATTAAGTGTTATTAATTATATGTTATGCAGTATAAACTGACCATAGAGAAAATTGTCAGTTTCTTGAAGTGATAAAAATTAGATGACTTCAAAAAGTACAAACTGAGTTTTTAAAATACTTAATTCTTTCAATAATTAAAATTATTTTTATTTCAATTGAAACTGCTATATGCTCAGATAAATTTAAAAACATAATTTATATGTATTGTAATTTTAATTTAAGTCTATTTTATGTTATTTTATGAAAATTATAGAAACAAAAAGAATGTAGAATGTTCATTTTTCAAGATAATTACTTTTTATTAAACTTATCAAAAAGTTGTGTTGATTTGTTTCTCATTGCTTGGTGATGCATCCAGAAAATTGCTTTTATATTAAATAAAGCCTTTTACTGTGGTGTGTTTCTAAGTTCATATAAAATTCTCTTTGTTTATTAAATTTCTTGTAGTATTTGATTTTACTGTTCCAGGCATCAACATTTTCATTTCAATAAATACAAATTTCTTATTATTCCAAAAGGTTAAAATGAAGTTCTATTTTTTATATCTCAAAATCTATTTAAGCATATGTTTTGAACTTAGTAAAAGAATCTCTTCTTTTTACTAAAATAAGATATGGATTTTTTTAATCTTTCTATCTCTCTTACTTGGTTATATGTCCAGGAATTCCATAATGAACTTTTATTCTGTAATGTACTTTAATTCAGAAAACCTATCAAAAATTAAACCAAATTAAAACTTTTCTGCTTAATTCTCTGCAATTTTGATTCAAGAGACATTTTATATCCATTATTTAAATGAATATAAATTGCCTCTTGCTAAGATTAATTTAATATAAACATATATTTTATATCTTAAAAGCTACATTTAAATGTCTATTTAATTTCATAGAAACAAAAGAAAAAATACATTTTATAAAAGAATTAATTTTTTTTGGTTAATTTCTTCTTTATAGAATGTTTAATTTTTCTTTAACAATATATTTCTTTTATAAGTTAGATAGTGTCTTGTACTTGTGTGATACATCCAGAAAATTGGCATTGTATTAAATAAAACATTATTCTGTTGTATCTTAAGTTAATATACCTCATCCTCATTTCTGAATTGGACAATATAGGATTAAGTTGGATTATATAATAGTTACTATAATGGAAAAAAATATGTGTAATATTTATGCTTGTGAATGTTAAAATTTAAATAATGAAAATATTTAAACATACTTGTATAATAAGCAATTTTTGAAATCAATACATCTGAGTAAAATTGAGTATTTAGTTTCAATGATGATGCTTTAGCTGTTTGTTTTGCAATATTTAAATATCTTTTTATATGTCACAAACTAGGAAGTATATGCAAACTTTTTTTTATCAACTGAAACCATATGCATGGTAATTAATTGATTTGGCATTCTAAATATTTTTTTTCTTTTCTATGTGAATCTTTAAATAGTTGTTAAAAACTATTTTGAGAAAATCTCATAAATTTATATTGGTATTTTATTTATGAACTTACTTATTTGGTAATATGCATTTATATCAATTGTTTTGCTAAAAAAACTTTAATAACTCTATCAAATGCATGATATTTGAATGAAATATTAATATAGAACTGGTTTTCATGTCTAAATTACTATTTAAAAAATTTAATTTCATTTTTATTCTTTGTAATCAGACCATGATTAACCTATTGTTCCTAAAAATGTTACGATGAATGATTATTTAGCTCAAAGTTTTTAAATACAAAGAAGTCTTTTGGAACTTAGAATAAAATATCACAATATGAAGTCATATTTCATAATGGAATATAATACATGCATCTGTTATTTCAGGTCTCCCCCTACTTAATTACTAAGATTAAAAAAAAGTGTAGTATGAATGCATTCTCACCTATTAATAGATACATATCAAAACTTTTCTATAATGCTATGTAACAGTGAACTTTGATTAGAAACCAGAAAATAAATTGCCAAATTTTTTTGGTAATGAAAAAGATTTAAAAGAAAAATTCTTTGTATCACTTTATAAGCTTATGACTCAAAGAAAGTAATCTAGGTAAATTCACAGGGGAAAAGGATGGTTTTATAATCTTTGGTATAAGTTTTTACTAAGTCAAAATGAATTATTAACATAAAAGAGGTTTTATTTTGTAGCAGTATTTTTCCCACTAGGTTTACCTTTGTTCATATTTTAAATTCAAGCTCCCAGTATTATTCAAGTGCTCAAAATAGGTTTTTTTTAAACATTCAAAATAATTTTGTACTAAACTAAGACTACTGCTATGTTTTAATAAACAAAAAAATTCATAAAATTAGAATTCATTTATAACATAGTCAATAATTCTTGAGTATGAACAAATATAAACATTATATTTGATTATTCTGTGTAAAAAAGCGTATATTCTTTAAGTAGTAGACAGTTATTGTAAGCATTTCAAAAGCAATATCTTATCTTGTTTTGAAATTCCAATAATTTTAAAAAATGATATATGTTTTTGATGACAATTGAACTGAAATAATTGCCCTATATCTAATTTCCTATATGGTTTCAAATCACATAGTTAATTCTTAACTGATAAATGAAGAAAAAAATAATAGATTTTTTTAATCAACCTAAATTGGCAGCCTTAATATAAAAATTATATGTCTTATGTATTGGTATATGTATGTAATGAATTAGTATTACAGTTTTATATATATATATATATATATATATATATATATATATATATATATATATATATATATATATATATATATATATAAAGCTATATTTCATAATTTGAAATAAATCTAAATTTTCTTAAATTAAGTTGTCCAACTTTTTGGTTGTTGTTGATATAATTCTTGATGCTTTAGTGTAATTCTTGATTCTCGAATCAATCATTTATTTTTCAAGTGAAGATATTACTGATTTTGAAAATGCATAAGTAACCCAAATGATTAATTATTTCTCTTTTTATCATATTTCTCAAAACCAATGTGTATATAACCTCCAATTAATAATAACTGACTTAACTCAAAAGATTTTAATTTTTTAAGAAATATTAATGATTGATTATTCATTGTTCTTTAACACTTTCCAGCTTATTATTTGAATTGTTTTAAATGTATGTATCCTACAAGTTAATTATTCTCATAATTATTGTGTTTAATAATTCTTAATAAGTTAAATTTGATATAATAAGTCTGTTTTAGAAATAATTGTCATATTTATTTTGTTAAAAAAACCGCCTTTATTTGGAAAATTATTTAAAGCAGTTAGCTAATATGTATTCAATGAATAGTATGATGAAATCAATATTACTGCTGGTGTTTTTAGCCACAGAACAATAATCAAACTAGCGTCTGAAAATTAAAAGTTAAAAAGTCTGCATGGTCCATTATTAAGATTTGATTTCAGTATCCTGTGTTGAGGAAAGAAACAGTCAAACCTTAGACTGGTGGAGAGAGGGTTGTATGACAGATCCGTACAGTACACTTTCTGTACTGGTCATAAAACTGTCAATCAATGGTTTTGTTTACAAGGTAGTTGTGTTACTGATCAGATTCCTTTCTAGAAGAGGTTGCAACATTTTAAACGTTGTCTAAAAGTGTCAGATTTCTCAAAAGCTAACATGATGTTTAGCACAATTTGGAATACTTAATGACATTTTGTTTAGCACAATCTCATATGTTTTCATATCATCTGAATACTTTCCACTTTGTTTTTATGAAACATTAATTGCTTTTCAATGAATTTATTCAAAAATGTGTGATAAAAAAATCGATGAATTTCTTCTTTTATAAATACTGTATTTACTACGAAAAAATAATCTAGATTTCAGTAAATGCATTATCTATACTACTATTATAAATGTGAAAGTTTGGATGGATGATGGAGTTCAATCACGCCAGAACGGCTGAAGGAAATTCAATGAAATTTAGCGCAGAGATAGATTATAGTCTACAGAAGAACATAGGCTAATTTTTATTCCGGTTAATTGTGTGGTTATTTTTTTATTAATTAGAAACTAACTTTTCCGCCCAAAAATGAAAAAGTCTGCCTGAGCTTTTTGAATCGTTTGTTTTTATTTTTCTATTTCCGGTGCTCTTTTAATATTATCTTACTATTCTAAAGAAATGTTTATTAAATTTTTTTCTTATGCTGTTCTTGTGTTAATGTAATACGTTATTTCCCATTCATTTCTCTTGATTTTTTTTTCTTGCTGTACTTATTTCTTTTGCCTTTTTCATCATTTTCGATTAAATTTTTTAGTGCATTCCATATTACTGCATTTATTGATATTTTTTCTATTTTCCGTTAATTTGCTGCAATGGGCATCGAAACCTTGTGATTGGAAATGCCATTTCGCTAAAATTTGATGGCAAACTATTTTTTTTGGCGAAAATGACTATATATTAAAACTGTTCCTCTGTGTGATTTTGTAATTAAATTGTATTTGTGTTAGCTATATATTTTTATATATGCTTAAAGTGGTATGTTTCCGTTAGCAAATAATTTAGAATTCTGCCAAATTTTCTCAAATTTCTTTGGCGATTGTTTGTTTGCGCCCGACTAACGGAAAAGTACCCTTATGGTTTTAATAACATAACATTTTCCCCCACGCTAATGATGTTAGACGTAACGGTTATTTCAAACGATTCTGTTTATTTTTGTAGTGTATGATAAATTTAAAATTAAATATTGTTAATAAATAGATATTTTGATTCCTTCAGAAGTGCTTTTGAATAAAAATAAAACAGATGAATTGAAACTAAAATTTTCTTATCTGCATTACGTTACCCCAACTGCTGCTTAAAATTCACGTCTTTGCGTTGCTCCAATTGACGTTGAAAATTTGTGCATGCATACGGTTTCGATGACATTTTAGACTGTCAGTTCTCACATATACACTTCAAAATTTCCACGCGCATGAAGTCGCGGGTAAGAGCTAGTTTTACTTAAATACAACTATTTTCATTAAATGAAAGAGTTTCGGTTTCATTCCTTTTTGTTTTGTTTCTTCTGGATTCTTTTCTTTGATCCATTAAGTTTGATTTCTGAAGTATATGTTATTTAAATATAGGTGATCAAAAAAAGTTGCTTCATAAGTTTGAAGTATAATTAAACGAGTTTAATTGTATTGGAGTTATTTGTAAGGGGAAAACAATTCTTGAAATGCCGTAAGTAGTAAGTTAAGCTTTCATTCACAGATATTAATTTTTCATGTTTTATAAGTTTACAAAAATCAGTTTCACAGTTGAAGCGCCATTGCAAATTAAAAATATTTTGTTTATCTTCGTACGTTTATGTCATTGTTTTTGTATTTTTTAAAAATATGTACTCTGATAAACATAAATTATTTGTTCTGTATATAACTTTTCATTTTTTATATGAGATATTGCAAGTACACTGCTCATAAGAACAGTGCAAAAAGAAAAGCCAATTAAAACACGATATACATTAATGTTTTTCATATTTATCATTAGCATCTGTAAAAATCTGTAGAAGTTATCTGAATTCAAATTTAATTTTCTTTTAGATGCACTATTTAGTACACCATAACCTTAGGAATTAATGTAAAATAAACAAAAAGAAGAAAACGAGGGATCCTTTCCTTTCAGAGTAAAAGTACATAACCTGAAATTCATAATTAATCGGGACCAATTTCGTATTGTAAATACAGGATTGTGCTATAATGAACGATTTTTTCCATTTGTTACAAAATAAATAAATCCATTTCTTCAACTCGAAACCGCAATAGTGTAGAGTTTCGGAATCTGTAGTGACGCAATGCGCAGGAAAACTTTTGCGCATCTCGTTTGGGGAACGGTACACTAATAATGCATACAATAACAATAAATATGAAAGCATAGATTACCAATACTGGAAGTTGGACACGTGTCGAATTTCTTTCGAATGTTTACTAAATTGCGAATTGTTTTCTATGTGAACTAAGGTAATCATCAATTAACAGTTTATGTTGGCTTTGTGGAATGGCTAACAATTCTTTGGGTATGATTACTTTCTGTCATTTTTAAAATAATGCATTGCTTAGAATTAAAATTACTTGGACAATCAATTGTGTTAGGTGGTAGAATTCGAAATTAAGTTAAATACATGGTGACCGAAATTAAAGTAGGATCTACCTATTTATAAACATTTACTACATGCAACACATTTTAACATTGCATAAAATTGATAGACTTCATCCAGTTTTTCAATGTCATTAACTTCATAGCTTTAAAAAATTATGAATAATGAACAAATGAGACGGTTAGCTAATACTTTCCTTTTCTGATAGGGTGAATATATACTTGTAGTTGACATTTGCACATTTTTTTTTATTATTATTTATTATGTTTCAAGTGACCACTTTATAGAAAAATGTTTAACTTTCAAAATCAAAAGACTTCTCTGATATAATTTATATTTGGATATTATGATTGACACTATTAATTTATATTTTGTACTTTTGAATCAAGTGCTTCTTTTTTATTTAGGAAAGTAAAGGATATTAATTCCAATCAGGTAATCTTTGTTGTTGCTTGTTGGATATCTATGAAAATCATTAATTTTCCTTCCAGTTCTCGTAATATAGTTTCTCAACTTCTGAATTTCATTTGAATGTTTTCTTTAGTATTATTTGAAAATATTAGCATTTCTTAATATAAATATTTTTTTATGTAAAAGCATCCAAAATATAAATTTCATACTTCATCAAGTCAGACAAAAATTATTTTTATTAACAAAAGGAACAAGTCATAACTAATTAATATAATTTTAGTTAATAACCCAATGAAACATTCTTAATGATTAAAAAAAATTCCTAAATATTACTGTTTGAAATTTTTTCAAGTGCTTCAAATCAAGACATGCATCGGGTTTTACGTGTTTTTGGTGAATGTGATAGAAGCACTCATTCACAGTGCTTTGCCCCCGAAAATACAAACAGAATGCTGTCTAACTTGAATCAACTTCATTTTTCAACTATTCCTATGAAAATAATCTAACTTATATTAGAGTTTCAATATGTTTTGGTGAAAGTATTTTGTGAAATACATCCTACACACTTCAAAATATAACTCAGAAATCTGCATGCCATTAATATGTTGAATATTAATTAATGTAAAATCACAATAAGAATGATTTTAGTCATCTGTTCTCTAATTAGCTTTGTAAGATCTTTGATCCTATTTACTTCAGTAAAAAATTTTATATTCAATATAATTTTCCAAGTTTCAATTAATTGTTAAGTTTATTAAATGTTTGTATGTTTAAATAAATAATGTCAAGAAAATGGTAATGGTTCTAAACATTTATTCTTAACATAAATTATGCATTTTGATTTTTAAAAAATACAACTGAAAATAAAGATGTTAAAACAATAAAATTAAAATGTGCAATTTGCATTTATTCCCTCAGTAGGGTTGTATATGGTTGACATTATATGTGTTTAAACCTTCAACTACTCCTTTCTCTTCCTCTCCCCCCCCCCTCCCATTTCATGTACATCTCTTTAGGGGAGATTGTGGTCTTGGTATCTATAGATCTACTGTACATTTTTTGTCCCTCAGTAAAATAATCATTAAAAATCAATGAAAAAGGATATTTTTAAAGTACTTGTTTTAAAATAGAAAAAAGTACCTTTAAATAATAAACTTGTAAAAGATAATTTAGAATATCATGCTTAAATTTGTTAAAATTGTTTTGAAAAAATAAGTATGTTTAAAAATTTCTCTAATTTCAGTAAATTATTTAAAAGTTTCAAATATTTTTTAGGAGGACTATTTTTTTACTTTGATAGTGCATTGATCTCCCCCTTGTTCCCCCTACAACCATTAAAATCAATACTACTTAAAAAAATTGGTCAAAAATCACCCAAAATAACATAGAATTTTAAATAAACTTTCTATATTAAATTTGGAACTTCAAGATGCTTTGAATCACCATTAGAACTACGTGAATGCTAAATTTTATGGCAGTGTAATAATTTATCTGGATGCAGAAACAAACACAAACACTTTTATAAGTATAGATTTTAAATCTTTCTGAGTAAATAAAACATTTTTTTATAATTATAAGTTATTGCTTAAAAAGTTCGATATATTCACTGTATTAGTAATATAGTCTGTTTAAATAATTGTATTAATTTTCAATATTTTCCATTATTATTTTTAAAAACAAAATTATTCAAGTTTATTCTCCTCATTCTTCCTTGTGACTTATGTTTTGTAGTGTGTCTTCATTTTCTGATATTTTTTGTAAGTTTTTCACACCACTTGTACTCATATTAATTTTCTATTCTATGCATACACAAAAAAAAATATATTAGCAAACAATTTTATTATTATGCTTATAAACATGTATGTTTAATATCATGTGTATGCAATTATCTATAACTTGTTTCTAATAAGTTATTTTGTCATAATTATCCTTCAGTCTTAGTAATAACTGAATATAAGTAAATTATGAGCAGTTTAGTTTCATAGTGAGAAAAATAATTAATGATATATAATTAACTTTTAGATCATTCATAAACTTCTTTTTTGATGGAAAAACGCTGTGAATTTAATTTTTCATTGTAAGAATCTGTTATTTTTTAAAAAATAATTCTAGTCAAGGATAAAACGTTTTATTATTTGCTTTAAAAAAATAGTTCTTATAATAGATGTCTCATCTTTAACTTTGAAACTAAGACATAGACATTAGATCGCCTTATGTATGTATTGAAGTATGTTAATTTTAAGTTTTTTTTATCCCATGAAAAACTTTTGCATTTTTATGAAATTAATGAAATAGCAAACCATTTAATTTGTGAAATTATTGCTAATTTCATAAATTATGTATAAGTTTGTATTTCATGATTTAATTTGTAAAATACATACCATTTAATAGTTCTTATTTCTCAAATTAAGAGCTTATTCTTAGAAGGGAATATTTCTACACATGGTAATGAAAGTTATTGATATTATAGATCAATAAAGTAAGATTTCTGAAAATATACCAACTACTTGCTTTGAAGTTTTACTTTGCAGTGGCAGATTTATGACCTCAGCAAGCTGCCTAGGGTCACAAACCTGATCTAGGCTATAGACAGGCTGATTTAAGAATATTATTAGTCTACTGGTAAATAAATTTGTAAAAAAATGTAAAATCTATGAATAATATAATGTTTGGATAATGTTAACTCTTTGTAAAGCATAAATTGATCTGAATTCTTTATGTTTCAATATGCTCATTTTATTACAATATTAATAAATATATATATTGTATACAAACATGGATATATTATCTGTCATGAATCATAATTAAATAAAAGCATGTGCATTTTTATGAAGCTACCAAAATAAAATAAATATAACCAAATATAAATCGTTATTATGTTGATTAAGTAAATATGATTAATCAATAATTAAGAAATCAAAAACACTTCTTTTTCTCACGTTTAAGATAAAAAAATTGAAGTATCTTAATTTTTGTTTCATCAAAAGACTTGACAAAAAATATATATACCAACTTTCATTTCAGCATTAAGTGCTTGCATATTAGTATCTAAAAACAATAGTAAATAATTTTATTGCTAAAATCTATTGTGTTATGAAAATGCTCATAAAGATTTTTGTGGTTTTTGAAGTTACGAAAAAGAAACTGTAACTGGGGGGTAATAAAAAACTTAGTTATTATTTGAGTTGATGAATTGGATATTAAGTATACTTTCCACATCCTTAAAAAATAAAATATGGTTAATTAAATTAATATTTTAATACTTTGACTGATTTAATATTTATTAAATAGCTGTACTCTTTATTGCAACTGTAAATAAGTGATTATATTTCACTTAAATCATATGATAAAAACTTTTTTTTACCTTGATTAAAACAGTTAATATTTAGAAATGACAGTTTAATATTTATTTTTATCAAATGATAGATTATACTTAATATTTTATGCAAAATATTGTTTATTTCAAAAAGTTAGCTTTTCATTAGAAGAATCGCAACCCCCCTCAATTGTTTTTTTTAACTGAATTGATAGGTGCAGTTGTTACTATTTCATGTAAAATGAAAGTTCTAGTGAGAATGAATACCTTATTTTTATAACAGATATTCATTTGTCTTCAGTTATTCATGTATGAAACATTTTTACACTTTTTGCTTCACATTGTTTTGAAATATATATTACATAGAAGCATTTTTTTATTTATATATTACATTCAAGCTTGCATTCTCCATATAAGAATTTACATGTATGAAATAATGTAAGATGGACAATAATTTTTATTTCAATGCATACTTCCTCCCCCCCCCTTTTCAAAGAATAAATTTTTGTGGAAGGTTTTATATAGAAATTTAGAAAAAATTTCCTATAGCTTGAAATAAAGTAATTTATAAATCAAATTGGGACAAAATAATACAATTCTATGTTTGTGAATTTTTATTCTAGCAAATGCATGGAACGACCCTCCCATCTTAAAATTCGATCCTACTAGCACTGCCAGTAAACATCACTTGAACAAAAGAGTTTTTTCACCTGTAAGCAAACAGGATACCGATGCATCCTCAAAAGGTTTGTGCTTTTATTTTTATTTTTGCTGAGCATATTAGTCCTGTGAGATAAATTTTTAAAAAGTCAAAATATCAAAAAAAGAAAAATACATAAATTAAGCGTAGTTAAAAAAATATAATCAAATAATGGTAATATAAAGCTTATTTTACCATTAAATCAAGTACGGGTTACTAATAACTCTTTTACAAGAATCAGAATTCCTTTGAAATTAAGATTAATTTTTAGAAGCCCAAATTTTAAACAACTAAACTTCATAAAATGTATATTTGATGTAGCTAAATGCTAATTACCTTTCTGAATAAAATGTCGTGTTTGTAAAATTATAAATTCTTAGGATTTATTATGCCATTTGTGAATTACAATTGAACTATAATAATTTGTTGTTCTCTGAAATTTCACCTGAAGGAGAAATAACTCTTTGAACTGTCTCTGCTGTAAAAAAAAAAAAAAAAAAAAAAAAAAAAAAAACTGAAATTGGTTTCTTTAAATTGCTTAATGCATATTGCAAGTTTCCATATATATTTGAGCACAAGTTCAAAATTTGTAGACCTTTTCTAAAGTTAAATTATAGGTATCTGCTAATCTCATTAAAAAAATATAGATAGTTATGTTATTCAAATGCAAATGATAAATCTCCAAGTATTGTGAAAGAAATTTTTTTTATATATTTCTATAGTTTCTATTTTTTTGGTTAATGAAAAAAAATTAAAACGAAATAAATTATTTTTGTGAAAATAAGTTGTTTATTTTTAAAGTATTATAAAAATTATATGCCGAGCGGTCATGCTCTTAGAATTTTTTGAAAACATAATCATTTGTAATTTGAAATCTGCCTAATAAGAATTTCTCTTTCTGTTCATCTTTCAAACAAGAAATAAAATGACACATAAAATAAGATTAGATTGATATAATAGATATTATGCAAGATAGCAAATGAATAGAAACATTGTGCTAGTTTAGACAGAATTACTTAAGTTAAAATTATCATTGTTGGCTTCCAGCCTTTTACTTTACAGTCATTTGATGGAAAAATATTCCATCTGTTTAGCCTTTCAATGATATTTTAACCCTCATAGCAATATGTTTGAATATTTCAGGATTTTTTAAAAATTTTTATTTTAACTTATATACTGGTTTTAAATTTTGAGAAAATTTTTTAAGGTGGAAAAGAGCACTCTTGGCTTTCATACAAATTAACTTATAATTGAAAATATATATTTATAAAAAGTATATAAATATAGAAATACCTTTTTTCTCTTTTTATAAAATGTCGCTTTAAAAAATGTTTTAGCTGTTCATCTTCAATGGTAAAGAAAATCAGCTCACTTCTCTTCAGTAATAACTGTTTAACTTTATTTCTCATGTTATAAAATGCTTGATGTTATTAATGATCATATTCCCTTCGATGATTGTGCTATCTGAATATAAATTTTTCTTAGATTTCTATGTGATTTCAATTTAATTCATTCTAAAGATCATTTAAGTTTACAATTTTATTTTCTACGACAAATATGCTCAGTGTCATCATTCCACCCCCACCCCACACACACTGTTAATTTCAGAAAATAACTCGTGTAAATTCTGAGAACAAATATAAATAATATAGCTCAGAAAATAATTATATGCTACTTTCATAATCTTTTTCCAAAAATCCTCTGTAGATGTTTGAAAAATTATACTCCTCACTATTGATTTTATCCTTTGTTCCAATTTCTGTTCTCCTTTACCTGACAAATTTGTTATTGTTCTTTAAAAACCTTTGATATTCTGCTTTCATCTATTTGTGTCTTTTATAGTGATGACTACAGATGATTTTTCTAATCTCTAGCATGCAATGTTGTCTTTTGTGAGACATTTGTAACTGAATATATGTTCTGTATATTTGAGTTGTTTTTTAATTGATATACACTGCTCATTTTTAAACAAGCATTCTATGGAAATATTCATAATGTATGCACAGATATAACATCTGAATAGCAGAAAATTTTAACAACTGCTTTTGTTGAATGTAAAAGATTTTGCTTAGAGTTATTAAATAGTCCCTATTTAAATATTGTTTGCAGCCTGTATTGGTTTTTTGTATTTATGCATACGATACTGCTACAGTAATATAAACTCATATCATAGTCTTTAATTTGTATATTTTAATTTACATTAATCACTTGATAGAATATTATAATACATGTTTGAATGGCTTGAACTTATTTTTTAAATAGTAGTTTTTAAATATAAAGTATTTAAGTAATATTTTTCTTTATTTTCAAACAAAATTGTTGTATGTTGACAGTTTTGTATGTCAGAAAACATCTGTTAAATTTGGGAAAACTAACTACTGTGACTAATTTGCATTTTGACATTTAAAAATTCTTATATTTTGACTATGGTTTATTATGGTATATGGCTTTATGAAGGTATTATACTCATATTAATAGAAAAGTAATCTCTTTTTTAAAAGCTACTTTTCATCTTATAATCTTCCCTGATGTTCATTCTATGATATATATTCATTTCCCCCTAATTTTAGATAGTGTTCCAGACAGTAAAGAGGATGAAAACCTTATAAAGAATATATCTAGCTCTTCAAATTTAGAAATAAATAATCTGAAAGAGGGTTCAAGGGAAAGCTGTGATGTTCCTGAATGTGAAGTAGAAATTTTAACCTTTGTCAAGAGCACATTTAATAATATTTTAGAAGAGTCCCCTAGTAAAAATGAGGTAAATATGTTTTGTATAATATAACCCTTCAAGTAAAATTCATCAATTGATGTAATTAACTCAGGATATTCCAATTAAAGTATTGATAGTTTTATTAACATAAGTAAAGATGTTTAAATAGTTTAGAATTTATTATTACATGCTTGATGATTATATTAATTTCTAAACCATCCCAAAACAATAGAACTGCTAAACATTATTATTCATTAAATGCTTAAAACATACATTATACATTTAAACAAAATTTAATTTGGAAAGAGAATAAGCTTATATAGCACATAATATAGATTTTTAAGAAGACATTAACGTAATAAAATATGCAGTAACTTCAGAATTGCATTCTGTGTCATTTGATATTAAATTCTGATCCATTTTTAAATCCCTAATAATAAAGATGTGTTTGTTTCTGGTGTCACTCTACAAGATCAGTCATAAGACTGAAGGTTACAAATTCTTCGCACATATATGCTTTAGATGAGAAATATGTGCATTTCAGGGCAATTTTTTTAAAATTAAATGAAATCGCATCAAAAATCTCAAAACTTTTTTGCATACTTAATTACTGTGCAGTTTTTTTTATTGTAATAAGTTGTTCAACATCTTTATTTCTTCCAATTGTATTGTAGATAAAAGTATATATATATATTGCTTTTTAAAAATTAATGCTTAGCATGTATTTTAATGTTTTTTTTTTTTCAGAGGCCTCTTAAAGAAATTGATCGCAGAATCAGCCTCATGGAGAAAGCATGGAATTCTAATCTTAGTACAGAAGTAAAACATAATATGTACAAAATGGCCCTAGGTATTGATTTTAATTCATCTTTAAATTCTGTTGGAGAAAAAAAGGGTTAGGAAAGAATTTTCAAATTTCTTTTACAAAGTTAATTTTTAATATATATGCTATAAACTTTTAACTTCAATTTAGTCTAATCTGTGTAGTAATTCTTTTAGGACGAATATTCCTTATTCTCCTTTTATTAAAAAAAAACTAATATGAAGCTTGATCTAGTACTTTATCATTATGTTATCTTAAAAATATGCAAGTTGAAATAATGCCACTTTTTAATTACAACTCTGATAGCTTCTATTCAAAAAAATCTTATAATAAATTCCTTGTATCCCTCCACGATACAGATATATTGTATTGAAAATAATATATTTTGGAATAGCATGTTGACGCAACTTAAGTAAACTATACTGAGAAACATGTATTTGTTTTTTATGATTTCAGTTAATATAAATTTGGGTTCTCATCAATAATATTTATTCAAGATTCATTTTTCAATTGCTTACTTGATATATTAAATATACTATGCATGCTATAAAAAGTTAATAAATAAATTCAAAGTTTAACAGTTCAGAAGATTCTAGAATACATTCTATTGGTTCAAATGAGATAAAATGTGTATGGATAATTCAAATGATGCAAATAAATACTATTTGTGTTATAGCACCAACTCATATCTATTAGCATTATCCTTTGTATAAATAGAAAGCAGATTCTAAAAGAGCATCAGTTACATCTCTGCACATCATGGCTATGTTGTAAAAAAAAGTGCTGCTTTTAAATTGTTATAATAGAACTAGCAGAATTCCATTGTAGCTGTAAAAGAATTCTATTGTATAAAGCAGACACAAAGAGATCAAATTTCTGCGTCATCCTTCCAGGTACATGACGAAAACAAATCCCATCATCTAGCATCAAAAATATGGCTATAGAGATTATTGCAACCAGCAATCAGCCAATAGTAGTATAAGTTTGTTTCTTGAGCATTGGTATGCCATTTTCCACCGTAAGAAAAATCTTGCATGCGAATTTTGCATTTGTATCTCTACAAAATAAGTCTTTGCACTTATTGCAGGATGGAAATTCTGAGGTTAGTAAAACTTGTCCACTTCAGTTCTGAAATAGTGGTTGGCATCCCTTGGCCATGAAACTGTGGAGTGAAACGGCCAATTTTTGATGCAATGAGCAAATTAACACCCATAATTGCAGATTTTGGGTAACTGAAAACTCTCATGCTATCCAGGAATAAGTTTTGCATTTCAAAAAAGGGACAGTATGGTGTGGTTTCTTTTTTGAAGAGGTAAATGGAATCCAAACCTTTTCTGTCACAAGGCAATGTCGGCATGATATGCTGTAGGATTTTATAATCCCACAACTTCACCAGTATGAATGCCTTCGGGTCATCATTTTCAGGCAGGGTGGCTCACCGCCGCACATTTACCAACGTGAAAAGCAATTTCTAAGACAAGCATTTCACAGATGCGCAAGTGGTCATTTTTCAACTGAATGGCCTTCTCATTCACCGTTTATTTCTCTTGCTATTTATGGGGCTTCATAAAGGACAATATCTGTGCCAGATCTGAAGGTCAGCATTTGACATTGTGTTTCTTGATATTCCGATCAGCTACAGAAAATATCAGAGCATTATTGAACTCTGCTAATTTTGCTTATTCAAATGATTTACTTCATATTTATTAGTTTGTAGTTCAGATTTTTATCTCATTATTACCAATAGAACGTATTATAGAGGCCTATGATGTGAAAGACTTATTTCTTGTAAACCTTTTATAAATATATAACTTAATTTTTCTTTGCAGCATTATCCAATGCAAACATCGATTCTGCTGAAAAAATACATTGTAGTCTAATGGTTCACAATGTTCGAGAGGTACTTTTTAATATATTTTTTAATCAAATTGAATGCATTCATAGAAATTCCAATATATTCCTTAACTATTAACGTTATCTAGAATTTTGCTATCACTCAAATATTCAAAGTTAAAAAAAAAACTTTATTAAAAAATATAATATCAATTGAATGAAAAAGAAATTTGTTATATACTGCAATTTATCTTAAAATGACTAGTAACCATATTATGTCCACGCACCTCTCCAACACAGAAAAAAAAAATTAATGTACCTGGAGTATCCAACTTGCTTTCAATACTAAAAATTGTTGGCTTTGCCAACAATTTGCTGTACCCTAGATTCGGAAATTTAGAACTCTTCAAACAGTAGCGGGAATCGGGTTTCTTGTTCCTAACACAAGATTTTTTTTTTTTTTTTTTGAATTGATCTTTAGTGAAAATTTTCAAAGTTTGAAAAAAAGAATTGTAGTGTGTTTCTTTTTAGAAAAATACAGTTTTATGTCTTGATATTTTAAAATTTCTTCCAAACTTTTATATAATTTGAAAGTGTGAACTTATAAAAATATTATTCTGGCACGAATTTATTTAAAAACAAGTCTGTTCTTGAATTCGAACTTACCTGTCTCCCATTTTTTTTAATTGGGGACTTATTTTCTGAAATTTTCTTTAAGTTATTTGTGGGCTTGAATCCTCTTAAAATAATACTTCTTTTATGAATTGGTATTTCTCATTCTGGTCTGTATGAGCATTTATTTACTTCAATGTGAAAAACCAATACTTTAAAGGAAATATTTTCCCCTTATGCCATTAAAAGGAGCAATTGTAAAGTGCATTATTTTTCATTATGTAATTGGCAGAAGGAATTAAAAAAATTACATTCTGATTTCATATAATACTTCTATTATATATAGCTCATATTTACTTCTAGTATGAATTTTTTCCAGAAATTTAGTACATTGTTTGATAAATTCAACTATGGATGATAGCCTACCTAATCATATAAATAAATTTTGTAATATTTTATTAATGAGATAATTGTAGTTTAATGAATGAAATTGCCAAAAGGTATAAGTAAATCTAATTTCCATTTCTACAATTTATTTATGCAGAATTCATATCACTCAGCTAAGCCGGTGCAGGTCTTAACAAGTCTATATTTCAAGAAAGTGTTCTGTTAAATTTCAGAGGGCCTATGCATTCTTTACATTATCCTGTCAAATACTGATTCATTTTCCCTATCAATTCCACCAAAAATGGATCAAACAGATGATGAAAGTATCTGTCTACACAAATATTCGTTTATCTTCTTGATTTCCTAGTCAACTGAGCAAACAGCGACATCCGTCACCATGCTGGTTATTCTGCCAAATGTAGTGGAAACTACTGATTACATGTCCAATATTTTAAACTTGTCGATTAGATTGTCAAATTCTGACGAAATTTGCTTATTTCGGCTGTTTATTATTATAATAGCTTTAAGATAGGATTTAAAGCATTGATACCTACTCTCTATACATTTTCTAAAACAGTGCATTTTTTTTAAACTAAATTAATTTTCTTACAAAAAATTCCATTACAATTATATGTGTTTATAAATTTTTCTTTTTCAATTTTTAGGTCAAAAATTGGATGGTTGGTGTTAAGCATATAATCGAAATGAAGAAAGAAAGTTGCGATTTTCACAATTCTTAAGAACTTAAAAGCAACTTGCTTGGATCCATTTTAAAATTTATTTCATTGGAATGTTTATGCATTGTAAAATTTATGGATAACGTAATTTTGCAAATTAAATATTTATTAAAGTTATGTGCATATCTTTTAATGAATAAAAGCATTCATAAATTCTATGTTTAGTGATCATTTAAAGCAAATTACCATACTGTACTAAACAATGTATCAAAACTCTTGTATAATGTAAGAGTCTTGGTACTATTCCTTATTACAATATGGATACCTATTAAATCTATGGAAAAGGAGAAAATACAAAGTAGCTATTAAAAAATATATGTATATCTATTATGAATACTTATTGCTCATCACTCTATGTGCAAGAACTATCTAAAATATGCCATGCCTTTTTGTTTTAGAAAATGTAATTTCTATTATAATTATATAATACTGTATAACATAGAATTTATACTTACAAAATTTTACACAGGAAACATTTTTATATTCAGGGGTTAACACTGCCTTGCTGCTAGTGAACAAAGGTACCTAATTAAAAGGTGCAATTCACTGAAATAATTCTGTAAAAAATTTTAATTTATTATAGGAGATACCTTTTCCAGAATTTGAGCCATTGCAATCAGTAATGTTTTATAAGGGAAACTTTCAAGCCTACCTAGACGCAACGGGGCAGATTGAGCGATCAACTCTCCAAAAATACAAAATCTGTTATATAAGCTTGGCATGGGTTTTTAACATACAGGAGCAAAAATAAGAAAGTTCACAGATTTTTGTGGCTTCATCTGTGTTTTAGGATTGATTGACTTTATAACATTATTTATTTTCTTAAAATTATACAACATGGATTGTTACTATATGGTTTAGTTCTAGAGATATTTTTAAAATTAACATTTAAAAGAAAAAAATAAAGCCAAGCAAAATTGGAACTTCATACTTTAGTTGTATTAGAAAAAATTGTTTTATGGCTAATCAGTGGTTTAAAATTAAACCTATAAAGGCAACTGCATTGTAACAAATTTAAATAAATGAAGTTACCAATTGGAAAATAATATAGTAGGGTTTTGCAAAGGAAAATTAGGCAGTTAATCTCTTATATGCTTCATTTTAGAATTTTGAAATACTTTACTTTGAGCTTGGCAAATGAAAACTGTTGAGCAATTATCTTCAAATGTGTTCTTGAAGCACTGTGAAATAATCACATTGTCCAACAATATTGAATTCCTAAATGCTTTTTAGAAATAACCGTCTAAAAATAAGTTTTTAAGTCATTTTCAATGAGTATGATCTTTAATAAATAAACATCTATCATAATAAGAATAGCTCTTATGCTATAAAAGAATAATGCATAAGAGGCATTAATTGATAAACATTGTAATATCTTCACTTTAAATTTATATACTTTCTCAAAGACAATTTAGTTTAACAATAAGCAATCAAACTCATAATAGAAAATAAAATTTGCAGAACAATAATTTCCCATATTCAAGACTAAGATTTGTAAAATGACAATAGTGATTTTCAATGGGAATTATGAATAAAATTTCAATTAAAATCCTTAAAAAGAGGGGAGACATCAAAACCTAGATGTTAATGTGTAATTGCTTAACAAGCAACACCACTTTTATCAACTTGAAAAGAGGAAGAAAATTCATTTATCATAAACAATAACAGATATAGCAAACTTATTTTTATGATACGAACAAGAGAATATCACATTGTTAATTGTAAAAAAAAATTAAATCTTTCCCTTACAATATTAAGATAGGTGAAAAACCTTATTAAGCAACAATACTGAATATATGATTTTTAAAAATTAATGTGTTTGTACATAGATCCTAAGTTATCTTAATGGCACAGTTATAAAATGATAAAAGTCCCATTCCCCTCCCCTCCCTCCATCCAGTAAACTAAATGCTATAATTGGATTTATTATTTAAGAATATACAATGAGACTATAAATTATGAATGAGGAGAGGCAAGTATTGCAACTCTATCAGTTGACAGAGGAAATAACAGGTCTTATATTCCAAGCAGTTAAAAAACAGGAAGCACTTTCCAGTTTCTTCTTGAAAATCCCCATTGTCAAAGAAATTATAAATTATGAACAAAATATGCAAGAATAAATGCAAATTGATCTGTACATTTAAAAATAGTCATTCAGCAAATTTTATTGCATTGTTCTTTTGGAAAGACATGCGCCCATGATTCGCCTGCACCTCTCTCTCTATATATTTTTTTAATCTGACAAAGGACAACAGGTTATAAAAAGCATTGATAAATTTTGATATATATAATATTGATAAATTACGAAATTTAAACATTCACTAAATATTATAGATTTTGGAAAAAATTTAGATCTAATTCTCGAATTAAAAATTTATTTTTAGGCATCTAATAATTTATAACAGAAATATACATTACATCAACACACTATACAAAAACTATATGCCACAAAAATATTACTCTTTTTCAGGTATTTCTTCATTAGCAGATTTTGGCAAACTAAAACCTACAAGTTTTGCTGTTTCTTCTACAGATCTTTCACCATGAGAATGATAACGATCTATCAGTTCCTAAATATATATAAATTTAGAAAATTAACAAGGAAAAAACTCTACACATTCTTAAATTTATTATTTAGTTTTGTAAATTACAGTCATGGAAAATGAATTTGAAACATGTTAAATGAGTTCTTCTATTATTTAATAAATAAATACATCAGAATATGCCTATCTAGTAAGTATACAAAACAGATTATTTATCAATTACTAATGCATTAAATATAATCACTGTTCCATAATGAGATAACATTTACCTGATTTTGACGTAATGACTGAAGGTAACACAAATATGTCTTGGCCATTGTGCTCAGTTCTTCTGCACTTTTGCAGGTACGTTTTTCGGTAACTTGATGCTTGCGATATTCATTTATTATATATGAAAATGCTGTAGTTTGAGATACAGGTTTGAGCTAAAGAGATAATAATAGTATTAGGTATTGAAAATAAATGTAATTAATCAATTATAATCTATTTTCTAATCGTTAAATTTAAATATGTTAAATTAAATAGAAGAATCTCGTATGATCATGTTAAATAAATGTCATTGCAAATTATATTTTGTTAATAAATAATTTTTTGCACTCTATTATTTTCTTTGCAGATTCCATGAACAAATATTCTTAAAAATCTATTTTAATCTAAAAATTTATAAAGCATTTCCAGTTTAAGATATT
>JAOUZG010008446.1:4326946-4401744 GCA_026289955.1 Argiope argentata
TAATGATTTAGGTTAGGTTTTAATGATTTAGGTATTAAGAATTTGTGTTTCTACTGAATCCACAAAGACAAGTTAATTTTGGGGGGGGGGGGATGAAACCAATATATTATGAATATGTGTGTTGAAGCTAGACCATTTGACTGAGAGAATATAACTGTGTGTATATATATATATACTTTAAAGGGCGAGATTTTATACCTCCAAATCACTTTTTTTTCTTTTTTGAAATTTTAATAAAATATTAAGCAAAATATAGGCATTTTTTCTACAAAAAGACCTAAAAATATTACCAAATAAAATTTTCCTATCTTAAAATTCAAAAATTGTCATAAATTCAATTATGCCATTTTTTAAAAAATATAACTTTTTTTCCAATAGTTAATTGATTAAACAAATATTTTAAGCATATTATCCAACAAGAATACAAAGATATGTTTAATATTTGTTCAGTATTCTTATATTTTACAAACATACGACAAATATAACAATTCTGGAACACCTAAATTATTGATAAAAATCACTATTAAAGTTGTAAATGGTTTTTTTTTAATAATTTGAATAGCTATCAATGTTAATATAATAAATAAAGAAAATGCAAAAAAGAAAAATTAAACTTCCATCCCTAACACAAATCATTACTGGCAAAGCAGATTTCAGGAAAGCATACAGTATATTTACAAAATTCTGAGAAGAATCTGTGAAAGATGTAAATTTGTAATAACAATACTATTAATATGAAAAAAATGACAAATTTTAGATTGTTTTATTTTAGATATTGGTTTATGTTATTAAAAAGGTCAAAATAAGAAAGTGTACCCCTTTTCTGAAAATTTTTGAGAAAAATAAAGGAAGTACGTAATAAAATGAGCAAAAAGGCATGAAGTGAAGAATATCTTTAAAATATTTTGCAACATGAATGTTCAAGCTTAAAAACATTTTGCTGAAGAAGTAATTAAGACTGAATTACATAAAATATTTAATTAAAAATTATAGTGACTTTTAATCCCAGCCAACCAAATGATCAACAAAGTCAGCTAGTATATAATGTCCATTAATAAGTAACGTGTGTGTGTGTGTGTGTGCACGCGCGAGTACGTGCGCTTTTTCTTGTCTTCAGTATATTGAATTCAAATTCCCTTTAATTTAAATACAGCTATTTTGATTTAACAATTAGCTGCATTAGTATTGAAATGCATTAATAGCTATGAAAAGTAATCACTCATATATTACAGAGAAGATTACAAACTTGGTTGCAAGAAACAAGTTTTTATAACAAATAAACTAATAAAAATTATTATAAATGTTAGGTTTATATTTATAATATTTATAGGCACAGAAAATGCGCTATTGCAAAACTCACGATTAAAAATAGCTTAAATTCTATTATCATTGTTCTTTACTTTACTCAAGTGATTTCAAAATTTGATTGAATATATGTTGGGTATACTTGAAAAAAATTAGTAAGTTCCTGCAAAGAGCATGAGAGATGGGTACTACACATGCATTTTCTTTCTTGAGTAAAGAAAAAAAATGATAATGACATTCCAGAAGGAAGTAAAAAAAACCTTTTCAGTGACATTTCCTGCATTAACCTTACCCATCACTCAAAAATAACATAAATATGTTAAATAAAATTATCATGACTTAAATTTTCTATTTTCATGAATTAAGTTCACTGTTGGTAACATGAAAGTGAAAGTTGGGTTTTCATTAATGCTAATCATCTAGTTTCTATCATTCTTATGTCATTTATTGGCTGCAAGTAACCGAATGATATTATTCTTAGTAGAATTTGATATTCTGAACATTTTTAATGTGATTTTCTGAACAAACAAAAACAACTGATTTTCTAGAAATATAATGGGAATCAATATTTGTAATATTGATTTTGCACAATTAGAAGAGCTCATTGATTGTTATAATCGTTCTGTCAAGATGTGAGAGAAGATTTTCCTTCTTACATAAAGATTTAACAGCAACCCCTATTTTCTGGTATTTATATTTGGTTAATATTCTTTTAACTGAGCTATTAAAAATTGCAAGAGCTACTATACTGCCGAACAATAATCTGCACCATTCATATAAGCCAAAATTTGTGCAGAAAGCCAGTTTTTTAGTCTTTTTTTTTTAATAAATAGGTATATGCCAATAGACTAAAGCCAAATATAAAAGGGTATTTTTTAACAATTTATTTAATTACACATTAAGGTTTAAAATCTGTTACAGAGCATTTAATTTTCTGAAATCTATGCATAATCAAAATCTGTTTACCTTCACCAGGAGAAGAATGAAGGTAAACAGAAAGGAAATTTATAGGAGATGAATAAGGATTACTACTTTCTTTTATTACGCCTGCTTACAATAATTTTTCAATCTGACACTATTTCTGGTTCTTCATAAGAAATACGATAGTATCTCAGACTAACTGATAAGTCAGATATGAGCAATATTCTTTGATGTTTAACTTTGAGTTCACCTACATCATTTTTATCTTTAGCAAAATTCAATCATATTTTTTAATAAACTCTTTTAATTCTTTCTTAAATCCAAAATTTATTCTTTATTAGGTATGAAAGTTTTGTCCTCACTGGTCTAAGAATAGTAAGAATAGATATTTTTATTTTCAAATGTATGCAAAGAATAAGCTTATTTACATTTATCATTTTAAAATTTTCAGTATGTTGATATACATTTTGATGACTGCCTGTTTTGATATACATTTTGGTCAAAACATAATAAGGTTATAGTTTGACAATTCAGATAGTCCTAGTATAATATAAGGCGAAGCATGATCTAGAAGTCACTTTTTGTGATATGGTCCTAATTTCAAGTAAGAAATGAACATGTCCTTTGTAAATTAATTGTACCCTAACTTTGCTGTATAATGTGCTTTCAACATTTGTCATTTTGAGATATCTTGTCACAAAAAATTATGGTATGATAAAAATTATCAGGCCAATACATAAGATGTATGGTAGGAGTTTATTTTTACAGTATCCGTGTATACTTTTATGGAGAGTCAACATCAGGTGGAATAAAGTTAGAAAGTTTTACTAGAGCAATGGATAATCTGAAAGGGTGGATCTGTATCTAATAATAGGCATTTTCTATCCCTAGATTTTCACAGGGAGTAGGTGGAAACTTATTTTGAAAGTGCATGTATTTTTTTGAAAAGGCCTAAAATTTTGTTTGAATATATGGTGTCACCAATGTTGATAATTTTTGTATTTGAAAATTTTTTGGGGTTTTTGGATTTGGATTTATCCATTTATGGAATTTTCAAATCTGAATGTCATAAACAAATGTTAAAACCAAAGAAAATTTATAAAAACAAATCAATAAATTAAAAATATATTAAAACTAATTAATTTCAAATTTAGAATACAAAATAAAATATTTCAATTTTTCAAGTGTCAAAATATTTTAATCAATAAATTACATAGATATCAAAAAGCAATATGTGAAATAAACTAAGATGAATAAGTACACAGAACAACTATGAAGAAGTTAGAACAATTTTTTTCCCATTACATCTTAATACCGGAGCAGGATTTTTTTTCAAGAAGACTTTTGTGATGCTATTTAATACATGTGATGAATTTTTAAACATTTTTTTATAGAAGAGAAAACATTTTCATAACACCTATAAGGATTGAGCTCACACCAGATTTTGAAGAAACTATTTCATATAATATTGGAAGAACACATTTTTTACTTTGAAGATTAAATTACTCTAGTTGAATTCAATGATACACACATTTTGTACATATTACTACATTTTCATCACAGCAGTGCTATGCGGCATGATCACAGAAATTTAGCAATGCAGAAAACCTTTATCTGCATACAGAAAAATTTAAAGCAATGTGAATTTGCTGATAAAGGATTGAATATTCTAGAAAGATTGGCAGGTATGGTCAGGCAATGAATTCAATAATGCAAAAGGACTTCTATAATCACACAGAAGATAATCATAGAGATCTTTTGTAAGAATTGGATAAAAAAAAGCATTTGATTGATCTCCATTGAGTTTTTTTAATGCTTTTTAATCCTTTGAATTTCTTGAATATGCTCCAATTTTTAACTTTTTTCAATGGAAAAATTAATAATTCATTCAACTGTGAAATTAAAATTACAGTGAAGACAGAGTTGAAATGATTAGGAAATAATTTTAAGAATGCAGCAAATTTGAAGTTTATATCATATATATATGTATATAATATAATCACATATTAATATTGTGTTTGATGCAGAAGGTAGAGTTGTGGCCGAATTCAAGGAAAATACAGGGTTAATTTTTAAGTTTGTTTTTATTCCATCTAAAATGCACACATTATGTACAACACTGTGGGCACAAAAACAGTCGAATATTAAAAAGGCATAAAGAGAATGAAATCATTTAACTTGGTCTTGTATACTATGAGATTCTCATAAATCTGATATATGCCGAATTCTGACAAATTTTGACAGGAATTTTCACATGTTAATCTTGATAAGAAAAATGCAGGAATCCTTAAAAATAATCTGTTAACATTATAGATCTGTATCCCTTCAATACGCACAAGGAGACCAATGACACAGTATTTTTATAAAGCTTCATTTGATTTATTAAATAGAAAAAAAGAATGGGATCAGGATACAAGAGAACACTTTAGATTGGCTTTAATATGGGCTGAATTAAGCTAAAAAGGAAATTCATAATAACTCTCTTAATAATTCAAATGCAGAAACTATAAAAAGATTTACCCCCACCCTCATTGATGTAAAAGAACTTTAAATGTTCTTAGGTTCTGTAAACATTTATAATTTTACTCTAAAATATGCTTATTTTAGATTTCCTTTAAAAAACACTGGAACACTCCAATCTGGAATGGGATTTAAAAAAACACCCTGTAATTAACTTATTAATAGATCAATAATGGAATTGTGAGCAATCTAAAAATAAATACAATATTATAATTGTATTTACATGCGGAGTGTTTTCCAAATTCTATTAGGAAATTAGGATTAAATAAAATTTTAAAATATTATTATATACATATTAGAGATGTTAAAGAGTTAATACAATGAAAAATTGAATTTTGATATTCTTAACCAATATTTATGAAAACAAAAAGGGATAATAAACTAGGCAACAAATGTTTAAAAATTAAAAGAATGTATTATTTTATAATAGTACAAGTTAACAATAGAAGATTTTAATATTAGCAATTTGATTTGACAAATTAATTACCCATTTTAAAGAAACATGAGTAGGATTATGGACTTCAAATTTTAATCAATTTTAGATAATTAGAATATCACTTTAATAAGTACTGCACCTTCAAAGCATTTATACCATACCAATATAAGGATGTTTTAAAAAGCTTTCATTTTAAATTATGGAGATATTTTTTATAATAGAAATTCTTTCAATGTAGATATCACATCATTCAGACTTAAACCTATCAATCTTTTTATTTCATACATATAGGGGCAAATTAAGTGCATAGAAGCCCCTAGTACCGATTTACTTGTAGATCCTCAGAAAGCATTAAATTTTTGAAGGAAAATTTTTTCTTAATAGTCACATTTAAAATAAATATGCTTACTTTTATTCATAACTATATTCGATTAATAATGACTGCTTCATTGTCTAATTTTATTTACCTAATTAGTTTGATTATACTGATATTTAATATGTTTTGAAGTCAATAATGAAATTATGAGATTTATATCTTCAATTTTTATATTAACATTTACATGTACACCATAAAAATAAATTAGAATTCATTACATTAAAAAAATAATTCCCTTTTTCTTTATAAATATACTTTAATTCTAAATATTACATATATAATTATTTTATTCAGCAAATTATAAAGTGCAAAATAATAATTAGATTCAAACCATGGAAACTGATTTAATTTCATCTCATTAAAAAAATCCAGACCTAAGTCTTTAAAATAACTTGGACCCCTAACTGTCAAACAATCTCAAATTATCTATATACCTAACATTTTCTAGATAGTTTGATATAAAATAATTCAGCATCTGTTAAAATGTTAAGCCAGACAGTGATGTCAGTGTATATCAAAGATTCTTTTATTTGATTTGATTTAACTCTTGGTGATATGAAATTTATTTGTGGTATCTTTTTATTATATCTAATGCTTTTATTACCTATGAACTAAAAATTTACATTCATTGTTACTGTCAACATGACACACTTGATGATTTATTTGACAGAGAAAAGAAATATGTGCCAACAGTCCGACTTAAGAAAAGCAATTTTTTTCATTCTTTTTTTAATTATCTTCTCTTTTTTTATACACTCCTGCTTGATATAATTCAACATATTTTTTTTTTAATTTACAAATATAACTAAAAACAAAGCATGAAAAATCAATGATGATTAATAATTCAAGTTCTAAAAAATGAAAGAAAAAAATCTAATATTTGCAAGTACTACTTTACAAACTTTAATCATTTCTCTAGGAAAATGCAATAATGTACTCTCAATATAATAAGTTTTTAGCAATTTTTTTTAGTCTCATAAGTTTTTAGCAGAGCATTAGAGATAAATCTTTGATTTTAAAAATGGAATTAAGATGGGATAACAGAAATTGAAATCATATTTGTAAAATAATAAATACTTGAAAATATTTTTATCAAATAATAGTAATTTATTTCTAACAGAAAATTAAGTTTACTGATTTTGAACTATTTAAAAATGTGCTGAAGTTCTCAATATAGGTATATTTTTATAGAAAACTTCAAGGCACATATTTTATCAAAAGAAATAAATTTGTAGATTCATACTTATATTCTACACTTTATCTTCATTTTTGATAGAAATATTCTTGTAGTCTGATGTTGAACACTGGTTAAAGCTTTCACACTGTGTCTTAAATAATAAACTTTTAAATATAAAAAAAATTAGTATTTAAAGGAGGATAGCAATATTATTATGCTACAATCTATTTAATAAAATAATGCTAATCAAAATAATGCTAATTGTGTATATATGATCACATTTATAATTTTTAGTACATTTGTTCATTTCTTTTCTACCACTTCATGAACACAATATAATTGCAGAGAAATAATTCTATAAAATATTTATAGCTGGATATTTTCCAAATCGATAATAATACACTAAATAAAACTTGCTGATTGATTCTATCCTCTATCAAAAGATTCTTTTTAAACAATGATATAAAACACCTCACACTCTTCTAGTAATGTCAGGTCAAAACTCTGCCAAGTGTTACTTCTTCATCTTTTCATAAATTCATATTTAGATAAATAATAATTCCAATAAGTAAAAAACTTCTCTCACATTCATGCAATTTAAAAACATTAGGATATATGAGGCTTCAACAAAATTTCTTCTGTTCAGGTCCCTTAACAGAGTTTTATAAACAATAATGAATATTCTGAAGTAATGTGAAAAGAGTTTTGACTGAATTATAAATTGGAAATAGGACTTTGGGAAAGATGGAATTTATCCTAAGGGAAAAAGAGTTATCTACTGAAACAATCAGTTATTATTAATGACAAATATTTACAGGGTGAAAAAAGTTTATTTCATTACAATCAATGAATTTTGGTTTAATGAGACTTTTTCAATGCTTATGTGTATTTATCAAGCTTCAGAAAAAGAATATGCAAGATTTTTTATGTTTGGGTATTAATGATTTGCATTATTAAATTAATAAAGCATATCATTAATATTAAAATGCTGCCAAACTTATTAACAACAGATATATAATAATAGCAGATGGGAATTACACATAAACCTTGTGTACTGCTGAAAATTTAATCAATCAAAATTTGTCTAGCATTTTTTTCCAAAGAAATCCTAAATTATGGCTTTTAATACATTTGTACAGGTGATCAGTATTAAATATATAACAACTATCACTACGCTAAACACTATTTATTACTTCTTTCATACTTTACAGCTAATTGCCTGTCTAATTACACCAAGGTGTAAATAGCACTATGAACAGAAAGGATTCATATTGATGTTATAAAGGCTTCATTTTGAGGCCACTTTTCAACCTAAGATCCAAAACACATGTCAAAGCCTTTAATATGCACCTGCATACATATATATTTAAATTTTAACATATATATTTTATGTACAATATATATTTTTAAATAAATGTAAAACAAAAAAAATAAAACTTGAATGCAATATTATTTATGATGCATTGCTCATCCAGATACTATAACTCTCCAGGTGTTTTGAACCATCACTTCTTCCTTTCAATTTAATTAGCTCAATTTATTAGATGTTGAATATGTGATTTTTTAAAAATTATTTATATATGAGGTGCATGTAGATGATAAAAATATTTACAAAATTCAGTTTGCAAAGAGTAGCATCTACTTTGAAAGAATTCCCACTGTAATAAATATTATAATGAAAACATATAATAATTAAATATAGTTATGATTCATTACATCTGCTAACTATAAATAATTAATAAAAAATATCGCATATTAAATAGAATATTTAATTACTATATTATTGGCGAAAAATAATTCAAACTGGAATTACAATCCCCAAGAAGTTAAATAATAAAATGTATCCATAAATACACAAAAGAAAAGGAAGTAGTGCATTTATAACACATGATTTACTGCACTATTAAATACTCCCTAAATTTAGCCGGGTATCATTAATATTCCAATAAGAGAACTTACAGTGGGATTGGCTCTGCGAAGTTCATGGCTGATTCCACGCAAAATAGATAAAGTAAAAGATCTGGAATTATTCATATCGAAATTTTCTTAATAATTAATATATATAAATTTAATTTATCAAATTTCGCTCCTTTCTTCATGAGGCAAAACAGAAACAAACTAAGCAGTTGCCAAGACGAAAAAAATGAAGCTCGTTTCCACACTATTCATTTTTTTTTTAATTTTTCAAAACAAATTCTTTACGATAAAGCAGCAGTGTAAAAAGTTTTTTTTTGTCTTTATATTGCTTTCAAAAAAAGGATTCAAGTTAATATTTCAATATTTTTTAGGTTCAAGTAAATACACTTTCGAGATACAGTATGACATTACCTAAATTCAAAACTAAACATGTGCTGCCATCTAGTACTGAAGAACGAAAATAATTTTATTAAATTATTGAAGAAACTAGAAATAGTTTCAGCATAAAATAGAAATAATCTTTTTTTATTTCTTTCATATTCTTTTTGTTTAATGAAAATATTTGTCAAAAATAATAGTTTTGTATTAAAAAAATTCGTAAATTCATAAAACGTTAAATAATAAAAGGGAAAATAGCCAATTTTTTTTGTTTAATACTAATAAACATGGTGCAATAATTTACACTACATTGGATATTAGATGCCAATTACACTCCCTCTTTGTTCTCACACAATGATTAAATCCCACAAGCAATTTTAAAACAGGGCTTTAATAGAATAAATGAGATTAATTCCTTCTACGCAAGAATAGCTTTTATATTTGAGGTCTGTCAGGATGAAATGATATTCCATTATTTTGAAAATAAAAGGAAACTAAATTGTTAAAAAAAGAAAGAATGAAAGGAAATGGAAAGGCAAAAATACATCCTCGTAGAGTGTATTCAACAAATTAAAAGTTGGCAAGCAATCAAAATAAAATAAATAAATAAAACCTTCTTTTTTTATTATTTTCAGAATTAAATTCCCTTCAATTTAAATTTTTATATACTCTAAAGATATTAATTCTATGCTTTTTAAGTAATTTTTCTGCAGGTGACAATAAGACTAGAACTAAAACTACTTACACCTAAATTTTTTAAATGCTATATTGATGATAATAAGTGAGATGAGGGTTATGGAATTTTCAATAGAAAAAGTATAATTACGATCAAAAATAAAATAGTAAAATGGATCGAACTTCAATAATCGTGTAATAAAAGCGATACATATTAGTTTCAACCTGGTTGACCATAATAAACTAAATATTCGAAATACACAGTTTCTTCGATATGTTCAGTTGCATTTACCTTGATGCTAAGATTAAATTATGAAAAACAATGCGCGAAATAATCATTTAATTTTTAACCTAGGGTTTTCCAAATAGTCAAAACGACAGCATTTGAGCAATATAGATAATATATATCTATCAGAAACACATATATATATGAATAATACATGCGTATATCTGAGAGGAGAATTGTAATACAAATATTAATAAATGCACTTTTATTATATCTACAAAAGGAAATAAAATTTTAAAAATCATATAATTATGAGTAGGGTTTTTTTTTTTTTTTCTAAACGAAAGAAACTCGATTATTTCTTTGGACAATTTAGTGTTAAAAATCATGTTTCTTTTTAAAATCCATACGCATTGCTATGATTAAAATTATATTAATTTAGACAGAATTGTAATTCATAATAAAATATTAAAAAAGTCAAAAACGAAAGAAAAAAAATCAAAGTGAAACTTAAGTGAGGTGCACCTAATAGTCTTCAAGCATCTGGCAGTTTTCAAAACATTTCGTTGGGAAAGGTGTAAAGGTTTTTTTGCAATGTTTAAAAAAGTGTTTGCAATGTAAAGGTGTTTTTTTTTTTTTTTTTTTTTTTTTGCAATAGCAGGAAGTCTAGCTTCTAATTTTATTCTTTTAGCAGGAACGGTATCTTTTGGAAGATTTTCTTTTCTTCTGAATGGCAGGATTCTAATTCTTCATAATTGCTATGATCAATTTCAAATCTGCACACGCTTATTCATTATGGTGTTTATTCCAAACTATGTTTTTCTTTTAATAAAAATATATAATAGTAGTATAGATATATTGACTGACGCTCACACTTAATGTTCACAAGAATAAAATAGAATATTAAACAGATTTCTGTTGTGACTTATGCCAAACAGTTCTAACAATAAACAACAGTGATAAATGGTCTGTGATTTTAGAGAAAATAAAGAGAGAAGAACTATTATCAGATTCAGTGTACTGAAAAACTTAAAACTAATTTATTTATTCAAAAATAATTCAAGTCATTTGATGATTATAGCACATCAATGTACGGTGACTCCTCGTTTCATCGCGAAGGATTATTTGTGGGAAAAAATATTTCTTGTTGGAAAAGCTATTTTTAAAAAAGTGAATGCCTCTGGGACAAAAATAAACCGCAAATAAAGGATTTACGTAAAGGATTTTTATTAAAATTATTAATAAAAACGACTAAAAAAGTTTATCCATGTATAATCTGCGCATCCCTTTCTTATATTTTCCAACGGGAATATATGAAAGTGAAATATATTAAATATTTCGTTCATTCTTTAACCTCTAACATTACGGAGAACCTTTGAATGTACACAAATGTTCTCCTTAAAACTTTATTTAAAACTTACCATTTTCTTATTCCAAAATAATATTGTCCTTTTTAAATGAATTTTACAGCCGAATGCGAGTATGCCATAAGTATCTAATTAGTTTCTGAATAGTAAAGAAACCTTAAAGGCTGCTTTCTTAAGACATTGTATTTTAAAACTTGTAGACAAATTACATATTTGATTATTTACTTTGAAAAAATATTAATATATAAACATTACTTATAATTTATGATTAAATTGTTGGATTTTATTTACATTATTTAAGTCCAGAATGCAGTTTATTTTCATAAGCTTTTACCACAGTATACAAGAAGCAAACAAAATAACTTATAAGAAATTTTTATTTTGCCTTCCTCATATAAAGAACTTCTGGTAATTAACCAATATACCGACTTCGTTTGAAAACTCTAACTAAAAACTGTTAATATAAAAAGTTGGCAATTTTAACTATAATTGCAGTCCACAAGCTGTGGTTCAAAATTCTAGATTTATTTCGCATTTTAACTTTCTGGCTCTGCGTTACACATTTTCATTGGCAAATTACCCAGGCTATAATTTTACAAAAATTAGTTAATCTAATTTGGTTATAAATAGAGACTCGTTAACTAATACAATTGAGAACAGATATATTCATGCAGTATTAAAAAAAAAAACTCCTCTCTTAAGCTTGCGAATTGAAAGAGAAAAAGATACCTCAGTCACTACTCGATACAATCAATTTTAGATAACGAATCAGTTGTTGATGATAAGAGGAGCTTAATTCATGAATTTCTTCAATAAGCCTAGTAAGGCCTTATTTTGATTTTATTTGGCAAATGAATGCCACATTTCAAGGCCGCAAAAGTGTTTAGTACGCTCTGCATGAAGCAAACGCTTCTGATCGAAAGAAAACACTTGAGCCAGTCCATTATTCCCCGAGCATCAGAAACCACTCGGAGTGAAAGCATTAGTATCTAAACTATATTGACTTGATTAAACTCAGTGCACTCGATCGCCATTGATAAAACCATACCTAGAATTCCCAATCCTTTGATTATAAAGTTGACTCCATTGGGCTTTTCTGATATCTAATTTGATAATCTAATGTTTGCAATAATTGTGAATAGAATTCGGAAGAAATTCAAACTCAAGTTTAGTAGTAATATTGGCAAAAGGCTGGCTATACTTCATGCTTCAAATATTTAACTCTTAAATGTAACAAAATAATCTAAATTACTATCCATTTAATTACTACATTATTAAATTGTAGAATATATCACAAAGAATTTTATAAACTTATTCTGTTTCATTTATGCTTTCGTAAATAATTTATTTATTTAAAAGCATAGTTAGGGGTAAAGCATCTTCCCCGTGATCTGGGCGTCCCGGGTTCGAGTCCCTTTTCTGGCATGGTTGTTCATCTGTGTTCTATCTGTGAGGTGTGTGAATGTGCCCCCCTGTAAAAAGAGGTTGTGCAAGCGAATGTGATGCATGAATTAGCTAAGTCGTACTCTTGTCCCTAGTTGGGGCTAATGAAAAAACAAGAGACGCTCAATCGGCTTAAATCACTGACAGATAACTGTCAGCGGGCTTGTAAAAGTGCCATAATTCACAACAACAACAAAAAAAGGGCATAGAGATAGAAAAATGTTTGACATAAATGCTCTTTCACCTAGTCTTCAAGGTCAGAAAGCTAAACGACTAGTTTATTTCTCTTAGTAACGATCCTACCAATATATTGATATTTATTCAATTTTTTAATTGAAAATTTTAATGGAATCATGTCGCAAAATACGTTTTATGCATATAAAAGCAGTAGACGAATAATGTATGATCTCGTTTATTTGTTATATGATACAATATTTATTTTTAAGCTCGTTAGCTATGTTTTATAATTTATATGTTATACAGGAATAATTATATATGAAAAGGAGACTTGAACAATACCAGTGTTTAAAGTTGGTGCTGCATGTGAAAATCAAAGGATTGGCTCCTGGAACACGAGTTTCAAGTACCACTGGTCATAGCCACTAAAAATATTTATGAACTCGTTAGGACCAGAAAAATTTTGCAAATGAAATATCTCACTAAATGTTTGAAACTTGTTTAATGTTGTTATAACTTAAGAATTTTTTGAGCCTTGTAGTGTAAAAATAAATAGGAAATTACAGTTTATTGACCATGCGAATGTATTTGATTATCTTAAAACATAGTTAACTCCTTCCATGCCACCTCAAAATATTGGAATCGAAATTAAGAGGACTAGTACAATCAAAACAGCGTGACGAAAAACTTTGAGCAGAATGAGAAGACGATCGAACTTTTTGGTTGCACTATATAAGAATCGAATGGAAGAAAAACTGTGAATTTTTGCACGCTTTTAGAGAAGTAACCACTGTAGTAAATCACACTATTTCATCATTTTCTGGTCAATTTATTTGTGATTACAAAATATAGTTCGAAGAATGTTGCATCCAATTATGGTAAAATATTAAGTTTTTTTTTATCTGAAGAAACGAATATTGATAACATTTAAATATATGACACGAATTATTGTCATATATTTAGGCCTGAAACATATTTAAGGATATTTTGATGCCTCCTAATGCTTTGTGTAAATCTGGCATTTTGCTCGATATTAAAGCATTGAAATCTCTATCATTAAAGTACACCACAATCATCTTCCTGGCTTGATGACCATTACAAGTGAATGTCAGCTAGTAACAAGCAAGCTAGGCAACTAGTTAAGCAATTAATCATCTATTAGCAATTATATTGCTTTAATATGTAAAATATAATTCCTATAATAACGGAAAATTTATGAATCATTTAACTTTTCAATTATTCTTTGAACCATCCTTAAACTTTAAATAATCCAATTATAAAAATATTGGTATGACAAAAGTATCTTTACAATGAAGTAAAATAATGATTAACTTAATTAATTGTATGGAGGAAATACATTTCCGAGTTACTTCAACAAAGCCAGTCCGGTATTGAAACTCTGGCCTACAAACATTTGCATAATCATTCATAGGTTAATGAAAAGAAAGATTAAGGAATAATTAGGTTTATTAAATGTCTTAAATGCTGTTAAGAATGTTTATCATCTAAAAGCACTGAGAAAATGCAATAATATTTGAATTAAATTTTGATTCTTTAACTCAAACCTTAAAATAACTTAAGTTTCCATGTTCTTTTAAATACATGGCTAAATATGTCGAGAATATTTACATATCATAGCAGTTCTCTGAATCATTCATTTACAATCAAAGTATGCCTGATATAATTCTAGAATGAAAATCAATAAATTGTAATAAAATATTTAAAATTGTGAAATAGTAAAAAAAAATACATCTGAAGTTTACTATATAGCCATAGACGATGCTAATAGTTTTAAGATAATTGGATCACTTAGCTGCATATTTCAGCTAATTACTAACAGATAAATCAATAACAGATCTAATAAATTTCAAATTAAAAGACTAATTAAACACACTTGTAGCTTTAGAATTCCGGGTAACAAATTAATAATACTGATTTTAAAAACCTAATGCAGATATAAAAATAAATTAATCTCATATTTAAAATTCTATCATCAAGTTTATGTATGAAATTTTTTTATATTAATATAAATGGATTTAAAAACATAAATGAGATCAATGTATTTTTCAACAGAGTAAAAATGTACAGTTTAAAGACAGATGAAACAAAAGAATTAAGAATTTTTTTAAAGTTTTAATATAGCACCAATAATTAATTTTTATGTATTAATATTTTTGGAAAAGTAAAAATAGCCCAAAACTGGCTTAGTTTTGAGTAAATTATAATTAAAATAAAAATTTCAAAAAAGTCACTTAGGATTGCATATTCCTTCTTCCAATTTGAATTAAATATAATAACGATCTATCTTGTAAAACGCATATCCACTTTTATTCTTAGAAAATTACTTGGTGAATTAAAATTCTTAGATTTAAAATCTAATATCTAAAATGTTAAAGTTTGAAATTTCATAAATAATTTCTAAACGAAAAATGTGACGTTTGCTGCCACATTTGAAGCAAATGTGAGAAGTTACTATGATAGCATTTTAGTTATTTTAAAATAGTTAATTTAAAATTTGGATATTATGTAGAAAAATTTTAATTATTTCTATAGATAATAATATCATAACATTTTGTTAAATATTTCTTCAAATATAAAATTAAAAACATTTTAGCCAGTTTTGAGTATATTACAGCTGCTACAAAGGCATTATAATACACGTTTTATTTTTATCAAACAATTCTGTTTGATCAGTATCAATAGGAAATGGAATATTCCATGCCAGTAAACATGATCACAAATATCCGCAACAAAAATCTATTGAAGTTTTAAACAAAGCTTCAAGAACTATAATTGAAATTAAATCACGTATGTAAAAGTTAATGTTCATTCTCATAATTATGAGAAAATAATTTTTTTTCCAAGTTTCTTTATATTCCACACCAGTTTTCCCAGCAATAACACAAATCTTCAACTTTAATTCTTTCAATATAAAAACTAATGACCTAAATTCAATTGCTCTTCTTGAAATTTCGTAGTGATCACGATTAGACTTCTTCAAATTACAAAGTCACTATGCAAACGCCTAAGCTTTTCCACAGCAAAATATTATTTGAACATGGACATAGCTTCAACAAAAAGAATGCTAAGGACCGTCCCAGACCAGAATAAATGGACGCATCAAAACTTGTCAAAAAACGTTTGTAAGAAATATAAAAAAAATTTCCCAGAATTTCAGATCTACAGTAGTGGAATGTTTATGTAAACAGATCATACCAACTTTCATTTCCATAATTCTAATCAAGAGTGAACTAAAAAGTAACCTCAAGATTACAAAATCTAAAAAAGGAAATAACATTGTTTGAAATATGGAAGCAAAGGATTAGCTTCAGCCAAAATCCATCAGATCTCTTGTTCAGTAAGCCTTGTGGGCAAAAAATATAGCACATGAGTAAACAAAATTACAAGTGTAACAGAATATCTTAGAAGAGTGCATTACTGGAGCCTTAGTTATATTTGAAATAATTAATTAAAAATCACCATAAGATCTTTAATGAATTTTTAAAATTCAGGAAAAATATAAATTACATGTATCAATGCAAAATGCAATTTTTTTTTCAATGCTTTATTTTTCAGCAGATTTTTGCTATCGTTTAAAAGCGTATAAAAGAATTAAATGTTAATTCAGTTAACATCTCCCATTCATAGTAGAAAATGATCGATTACCGAAATATTAATATATTTCTGTACCAGTACGATCACTTGTTATGTACTATATTTCATATAAAAAATGAGAAGATATATAACCAAAAATAATTTATACATATCAGAGCATTGTTTTTTTTTAAATGCAACAGTATTAATGAATTTATACAGAGAATTAAAAAAGGTTTAAATTTATGATAGCACGCTACTACTCAGTAAATTAATGTTTTGAAGCTGGAATAGCAGGCTTCAAAACATTAATTCATTGAAAAACATTTCAGCTCTCATAAAAATGTGAAAATTAAGATCGATTCATATTTTAAAAAGAATGCCAGATTGAGTGAATCAAAAAATCATCGACGGATAGTTTAATTTTACGTGTCCAGTATGCAAAAGCCATATAATCATTTTACCGAGGGAGTTGCGAATAGTGCGAATGTCATTAATTTCGCAAAATGTAAATGCATTTTTTTTTGTATTTAAATCCAAAAATGTATACATTTAAATATCACACGCCGCTTGAATATTTCCTTTTCGTCAATCCAAGGCAAGTTGAGTGCTTTGAATGTTACTACAATATTGGAAATAAAAAGAAACATCTAGAGAATCAGTATTATTCAAGGACAATGTTCTTTCTTAAGGATTCCATTTGCTAGATCTAAATTAAACACACACACACAAAAAAAAAAAAGCTACGTTATGATGACAAAGTCATTGGATTTCTTAATGACAGAAAATGAAACAAAAATCGCACGTTTTGTCAAGTGCATGATGCAGTTTTTATAAATGCTTTAAAAAAAATTTGTTAACGATTTTTTTATAACTTATATGTTATCTTTATAAAAAAAATTTAATTAATTTCATGTATTGCTTAAATTCTTTATGTATCAATTTTTGAAACAAATAGTGAAATGCAATAAACTTTTTTTTTGTACGAGATTTGTTTAAGGGCTCCACAAATCAAGTTTGCACAAAGTTTCATCTTTATGTGGATTGGTACTGTTGTAAAATATATTTTAAAAACTGAATATCAATGTAAGCTAATTTAAATGATAAATTTCCCTACACGTTGACAAGTAATTTTCAAAGAAATAAAAAAAAATCTTCAGTAATATTTATTATCTGTGCATTTAGAATTGGGAATGGAAGCAGATAGCTATTCTCTCAATTCGAGACCGTTCAAGAAACTTAGATAATAAGGAAGGAAGAAAGCAAGTATTAGAAAAATACTTTATTTTACCACAAATTTATAATTTAAAATTCTATTCTCATAACATTGTTATACTATAAAAGTATCCATATGGAATGTTAGTCCATTTCATTGAAAGAAACTCAATACAATTACAACACAATGTAAAAATATTCTTTCAGAATATTCGTTTTCAATACACTTATAAATATTTCTCTATACAAATTTAAATTTTAAATATAATGTTCGATGGCATTGTTACAACACTGAAAGCTCTTAATTTAGAGCTTTTAATACAGACAAATTTTTAAACAATTTTTTTCAAAGCATACTTTGAGATGGCAGCAGAAGACTAGAACACAATTTCATAACATCTACAAAGGTAACAATCATAACAGTAAATCCTCTTTAGAATATAATATTTAAAACTCTCCAACTGTAAAATCTATATAAAATACAGTTCCTTAAAGAAATAATAAAAATCTTATTTAGGAAGACATGCTTTTAAAAACATGCGAAATCTGAAAAATTATTGCTTATATTGCAATACAAACAGTAAAGTGAAATGCAAAAAATTACAAGCCATTTACATCATCATAACAATCATTTATATCTCTGGCATGCAAAAATAATATATGCATAGATGTTGAACAAGCATTAACAATCACAAAATGTAAAACAGACTGATTATGTCCACATATCAGCCTGCACAGCAGAGTCGGGAGTGGATCCCTCAGATGAATTAGTATGCTCGCATGGGTTGGGGTTATTGGAACAATGGCAGTTATTAAGATTCAGTTGGCGCTCAAAATCTTTAAGTTGTCCGAGGAAGTTCAAATTCGGGGAGATGTTAGCTTTACGTCTTTGAACAAAATCGTACGCTTCATTCAGCGATATATTCAATTCGTGCATCAGGTATGCTAAGGTAATGGTAACGGATCGACTTATACCAGCCAAGCAATGGACCAATACACCAAGTTTACTTTTACGGGCTTCATCTAAAACAGAAAAAGAATTTTAAATAAACAAGGAAAAAAATGATATAGAAAATAGAAACAAGTCACAAAAAATTACATATATTTCTTAAAGAATAACATATTTAAACAGCACAAAATTTCTTGGTTAGGTATTATTGAAAAGATATCAAAAATAATAATCATATCTTTTTGAAAAGGATACTCAAGAATCCTTTATATTTTAATTAAATACAAATGAAATAAAAATGGAGCAAGCACGCTTATTTTATGGATGCTTTAAAACATCTTCCATCTGCATTTTATCACAATCGTTCTTTTAAGAAAATTCAAGTAAAAAGTATTTAACCCTCTGTACTCGAATGGCTCTTCTCAGGCACCATTCAAAACGGTGCGTTTCATATATATAATTTAATTTTAACTTCTAAAAATATCTACAGAATGGTAAAAAAAAAGTAAGATTAATTTTTCTGGAAAATTCGATTTAAAATAATTATATTTTTCAGAACAATAAACAGATCTTTGTATTATGTGAATAATTATGCTTCAAATTACTTTTATGAGTGCAAAGGGTTGAATGATTTTCGATTTATTTTCAATGGTAACCTATCGCTGAAGATAAAGAGATGCGGAAAATTTTAAAGTAGTTTATTAATCAGTCAACAGCGAAGAAAAATTTCAAACTAATCATTTATTTCTACAAGGGAAAATCTTTTGCAATTATTTAAAGGTATCACCGAAATGATCCATAAATGCTTTTCAGAGATTTTGCATTCAACTGTACTGAAAAAAATTTGAACTATCAGCTAACTCAAAAAGTTATCACTATATTTTAACACTCCGGCCTCCTCTTTGCAGTTCAAGATCAAATTAGATATATAATGCTTTGCTGGTCTCATTCGACAGTTAAAATTCTTTGAAAGATGCGATTACCGAGATTAAATTATTAAATGCGATTTCAGTAAAGGTATATTTATACTGTTTGAATAAGAATTCATTCATATGTGTTTGAATCATGAAGTATGATGAAACCTAATGTTCCCGTAGCGAAACTATAAAAGTCATAAGGTTTGAAAAATACATTTTCTTTTTTCCAGCAAATGAAAGAAAATTATAATTCTTTAAGATAGTATGAGCTAAATTTCCATTTAGGCTATTAACTATTTATTAATATTGGTTGTATTCTTAATTTGTTAAATAGGAATAGTTAAAAACAGATTACAGAATTCTTCACTGAATCTAATTTACTCAATTTTTCTATTAAGTGTTAACAGAAATTATAAAAGTTCATTTTTCTGTACAATGCTATTTAATTCCTAGAATGTAATAAATACAGAAAACTTAAAGTGAACATTTCTTTTAAACATTGCACTCGTGAAACTGTCTAGGAGAGCAAGGAAATCGCTCATCCGGTCCCACACAAACAATGTTCACTTCCTCTACCTCAAAATAAAACAAAGAGAGGAAAAGGAGAGGGCAGAGGAAGTCCGCACATAAAGTCAGTCGGAAATTGGTAGATTCGCATGACTCGCAAACCTTAAAATCTTCCAGGATGGACGACTCGCTAGTGTGAAATTTTCCCACAAGATATGACGAGCACAGAATGGTACGTTGGTTTTGCGCGGGAAACGTAAAGACGGAAACCTAATGTCATGTAAGCTCTTTAGATGTTTCTCGAATGACAAATGAGTGGGAACAAAATTCATATTAAGACAACTACCCCATATAAAATATGCCGATCACGAACCTTTCTTTGAAAATATAAATAATCTTCAATGCACTTTTCTTCAAAATAACTTGGGGATTGTATGAAGCTGAAGTTACTTTTAGCTTACTTCAAGGTAATAATGTTTCAAGTGCTTAAAGAATATCAAAAAGATACTATTTTCAACGAATTTTACACAAGCAATAAATAATTAATATACCATACCATATTGAATGTAAAAGTTACATTTTCCTAAATAACATTTTTAATGAATGAATACTATAACATTAAAATTTCTTTATTTCCATTCGTGCAAGTTTGAGCTTAACAACGCATTGCTCATATAATTCTTTACTTATCAAATACACTTAATATGCCTTTTTTTTTTACAAGATGTCAGTGGTATCAAACTTGTCTTTAAAATCTTAAAGCATGAAATTTTCAATGGTGTTAAAAAGTGAATAATAATTTTGCGATAAATTTACTACGAGTCTATGAGTAATAAAAAATTTACTATTTAGGACAAATGTGCAGATAATAGTTAATAAAAAAAAACACGATATTTAAAAATCTATTTTCAAGCAGCAGCATTCTTGAACGTAAAAGCAATGTTATAATACATTCAAGACCTTTTGTTTGCTAAATTGTCGTACTTTTCTTTGGAGGGGGAGGGGCACGCTTTATACGATGTTCTGGATTAAGAATTTGAGCCCCAGCTTTTTCTAGCCAATGGAAAATAAATTATGCTTTGTCATAGTTAGAAATGAAATTTACTTCGTTTATTATTTTAAAATTCAGGTTTAAAAAAGTACACCATGCATTAGTATTTCCTTAGGTTTTTTCCCACGACTTTCATTTTCACACACCTCCTTTTTTCTCTCTATTTTGAAGAACCTATGATCTAGTTGAAGAGATAAAAAGTGCTTTTCCTTTCCAACTCCATCTTTATCATGCTTCCACTGAATAACTGGGTAGTCCAGGATAAAAACTGAAAAACAATTTTTCTTCAAATACTTTTTCTGATCATATGGGCAAGGTTTCTAATGGTTGGAATGCCATTTAAAAGCTTGTAAACATGAAAAGGAACGTCACTTTATTTTTTTTAATCGAGTAAAATGTTAATAATGTCTACAACGTCCTTCTCATTTAAGCGAAAAGGTGGGACTTTCAAATCCACTCATTTATTTTTACTAAACGGATGTAACATGTTCGCACATCACTAGGGGGAAAAAATTAGGCGTAGTTAAGGAAATCTCTAAATATCAACAAAAGAAAAATCGCCACGCTTAGATGACCAACAACATTAAATATTCTCGAAACACAATCCACTTGATAGCAGCGAAAAGTAGGCGGACGTAAGCTTGAGCATAAACCGGATCCGCCTCGTCTTCAAAGGATTCCCCTTGTTTAAGGGATGGGTTTTCGAAGAACCGGATACAGCACGCCCTTCCTGTTCTTTCCCCCGAGAGGATACATCCTCAAGAACTGCATTCAAAGGTCTCGCCACAGGAACTACCTTTCCTTTTCATTTTTTGACGGTAATTGACATAAGCAAGCCGTGGCGATAAACGAAAAAGAAAAAAATGAACATGGCCTCAAGCTTGTTGGGTAATTCCTTCTTTTGAAAAGAATAGAATTCAATAGTGGTAAATGTTTAGTACAAATTCGCTGCGTATTAATTTGATCTACCTTCCTAAAGCATCTATGTCCGATTACAAAAAAAAAAAAAAAAAAAAAACCATTAAGGTAACTTTTAATAAGATTTAAAAAATTCACATTTTCTTTTTAATTAAAAAACGAAACGTACGTTTTAGTATGAATCAAATAAGGAGAGATGAACGTAGATAAAATCCAAAAATTCTGCTATGAGGAAAAAAACACTATCAATTAAGCCGCCGAGTTTGAAACTACGCATTTTAAGTGCATTATACCATTTTATCAATACAACGCATTTTAACGACATATGTCAAGCTCAATATGCCCGCAACTGCTTATTTGCTAATAATACTGCTATATTAAACACTAACAAAAGTCAGATGACGACAATGAAAAACCGAGTTGGAACGATATCAAATAGAAAATAAAAATTAACGTAGAAATGTGCCAGGTAATGTATTTCACTAAACATAGAACAAACCCACTCATACTAAATTGTTTAAAGGAGAAGTACAGTGGTGTGACGAAAATGAACATTTAGGTGAAACCCTCGATATAAAAAAAGAGGGGGGGACACTACTGTACAAAAATTGTATCAAAAACATTGTGAAAAAAAATTCAGAATGGCGAAAGGCCAACTTTACCCGCTCTAAGAGGGGAGTGGGAAACGTACTTTCGTTGAGAAACAAGCTACTGATTTACAAATAAATCACTGATTAGCTATGCTTTCCTAGTGTGAGGAGTGGTGGCTAAAAGACGAATCATTCAATTTGAGACACGCCAGAATTAAAACAACAGGATAAATATCTGAAATGCCACGATTCAATAGAAATTTTTTAAAAAACATGGCAATTAAATGTAAAAGAACAGTACCTCAAATATAGCGATTAAATTTACCAAATAAAAAAAAGATACACGAGTATCGAGGAAGTCATACAGGAGAAGGCCTGAGCAATAGCTATTACAACGTTAAGTACATTAATTCACCTCTGCTTTTCATTGTACTTTTTTTTAATAAGTTAACTTTTAGTCTTATCTGATTATTTTAAAAGCATGGATTTTTCTCCCTCGATACTTACAATTTCTTAAATTCAGACAATTCAATTGTCATGCCACTAAATCTCCACTTTCAATTTTAAGTGGAAGTTTTAAGACTTCGGAGTCTAATGGCCTATAAAGATGTCCCCCCCCCCAAAAAAAATTTTTTTTTATTAAAAACCAACTTTTTTTTCGAGAAAAATAAACGCTCATCGAAAACTTCTTTTAAATTGAACATAAAATCAGTTGCAATTAATCTTTAGCAGCTATGCAGGCTCAGAATTAAATCGAAACAGTATCTCGTCGATAAAACTACCTACATACAAAACTTGAAAACAGATCTTAATTTACAATTATAAGAATTTTCCAGCACATGAGTTTTTCTATATTTCAGTACTGCTCTAGCATATATCCTTCATGCTGCTAAATAAAAATTTTCATCCATTTTCTTGTCGATTAATGTTACTAAAAAGTATAATTTTGGCCAGATAATAATTCCAAAAACCTAAAATAAAGCTTTATATTTAAAAAAAACTTTTTTTAGCTTGTACTGCTCTGTTCCCCTGTCAAAATGAGCCCTCTGCTCATCTTTGTTTTTCAAATAATATAGACTTCAATATAATAACTACTTTTGCTAGCATTTGTATTCAAATCGATCAAATGATGTAATATTAGATTTGATTTAAAATTCACATAGAAAGAAAACAGGATCGCAATATTTGTTTTCAATTACATGCCCTCCTCCCTTCCAAAATAATAATTAAAAAAAAAAGAATAAACTTGCACCATTTAATTTAAAACGAAGCTTTTGTCATTGAAAAAAAAGTAGTGCTACTCAGACTTTTGAAAATAAACTTAAAAAATTTCTGGCATTGAAATGCTATCTAATACTAGTTTGTTTCATAAAAAGAAAAATGAAAATTACCGCACTCACTTTCTTTTCTGATTCAATTAGTTTCAAAAAGAAAATTACTTAACGACATTTGTGTCAAGACAACTGGCGCCTATCTCAAACCAGTTTGGCCCCCAAGAAAATTCTTTCCCCATCAGTTGCATTTTTCTGAAGTGACCCCATTAAAACAAGGGGCCAAGAGTGCGTGGAATGTGCCCCTAAAAGCGAAGGGAGGATTGCGGGGAGAAAACAGAACGGAAATTTGGATAAAAAAGGAGGAGATAGGTGTTTTCACGACCATTTCTGGTATGCAAGAAAGTAATCTCAGGTGCAATAGAAAGAAACCATGCTTCAAAGTGGCCTTTAATATGTTAAGAATTACTCATTTTTGAACTTCAGAACATGATGGGTACAGATTTTACTCAGCTATATTTAGAAGTGGATCGATAAAAAATTCTGAAATTATTTTGATGACGGATTGTAACGCAAAGTGTTTCCCAACGGTTTATACCATTAAAATCAGTGTGGCATGAGGAACAATTTCATGACTATTCAACCAAGAAAGCAAGTGATTAAGAAAACAATCTTAATATAAAACATATCAATATTTTCTAAATTAATATTTTCTCTCTGTTTGAAACAGTTAAAAATGGAGCGGGGGTACACAAAAGTTGTAACCTTTTCCGGAAAAAAAAAAGAATAGCTAACAAAGAAAGATCTGATATGTCCATTCTTAACAAAAACAATCAATATGTATAAAATTTTAAAACAATAACACCAAATCAGTTAAATAGTTATAAAATTGACCAATAAATATTATTTCTGACCTAATATATTATGCATAAGCAATATGTGTTATCATGATCACAAATATATTGGTAAAGATATTCACCCAACGACTTTTTAAAAAGATGTATTAAAGATACTCACCAATAAATTTTATGGCCTGAGGAAAAAAAGAAGACAGGTTTTGAGACCAGTGATCTTGGATAGGAATCTGCATATATTTCATGCCCATGCCAGTCTTCTCAAATGTATTAGGGAGATTGGGAGTTACATTCAGTACATAATGGATTCCATATTTTTCAAGAGAATTCCAGTCACACGAATCACTGGCGTTACCCAAGTAAAGATTGGGAAGAATTTCTACTGGGAAAGGTGGAGTTCCAACAGAACAGTCACCCAAACCGCTATCTAGCTGACGAGTCTCCGGATTAACTGAGCTGATTCGGAGGGCCATTAAGCCCAAAAGAGAAGCTTCTGATGATTCCGACTCGCACCATTCTGGATAGAGAGACTTGAAATTCTCGAAACCACCTACGAAAGAAAATAAATCAGTGAGTAAGATTAGATAAAATGATTGGATGAATAATATAAAAGTAATTACGACTGTTGTGGAAAACACGCACAGCAAAATTAAAGAGATTCTAAAAATTGTTCAAGCAAAATTCTCTGATGCATTTTTTTGGAACATTTTATTTGATAAATCAATAGAACTCGGGATAGTTAATGCATTGCAAATCTTGAAACATAGAACAAACTCAGATAATTTAAGATTTATTTTGAAATTTTAATACAAATTTATTTAGTAACTGCTTGTCAACTCAAAGTCTTTAGTTTAGTTATGAACATGATGTTATGAAACATGAGTCAGTACCCCTCTCCAAACTTTCGCACCACGCCAACGGGAGGAACATTTAGCAAACGACATCAGATTTATTATATACCAAGCTCGCATACACGACAGATCTTTTAACGGAATCTAGTCTTGAATCCAAAACCCACCAGCCTCGAGGACGAGACTTTCCAACAAGGCCACAGCGGCTCAAATAAATCTTTAAATACCTTCTTTAAAATATATGAATCGAAATTATTAAGTTTCTAATAGATGATCAATAGGAGTCAAACGTATGTTTCTTTAAACATATACATGAAATTTGATTTACTTATTGTTTGTAAGGCTTCAGAAAAAGGTAATTTTATATTTTAATGCAACATGCTCGAAATTGGTTTATAGGTATAAATAAAAAAAAAGAGCTTAAAAAATAGTTTTAGATTTGAGAATAATTCAGAAGACCCGTATTAATACAAGATACCTGATGGTAATAATTATTTGATGGTTTGAATGTAGGTTTAAATCTTTACCAAAAATGAGCTTTTTTTTAAATCTTGAAATAAAAGTCAAGATGCTACACCAGCGCGACATGGTAGATTAGTCCAACTTTTTTTGTGTATGAGGGAATCTGCGGTTGTTGATTACTAGATCAGTCATTTTTACTTTTATCTCTTAATTTTTTTTTCGTATGTTGTTAATGAATTGAAGAAATGAAATAAACTATTGAATAATGATAGGATTCATAAATCTCAAACTTACAGAATGATGGTTCTCAAAACGTATATTGTTTTTACATTTATTTATAATACCAGCATGTTGTTATTCCTTCAGGAATTTTTGATTACATCATTATTCTGCCCTCTTTCGTTATGCTTTCTGACGGTTTTTAAATTTTTCGACCATAAGAATTTTTGACAGCATTTTGGAAAGTTCGATTTAGGAGGAGCAGGAGGAGGATCATTTAATTTACATCCAAACTGTTAATGTAGATACATGAAAAGAAAGAAAAAAAGATCTTGCATCAAGATAGAAAATTCAGAGTTTTTCGTTATTTCAATAAATGCACCACTTGTACCATAATGTACTTTAGAAAAACGACCAATGAACGCAAATAGTGTAAAAGGATACATTTACTAGAAATTATTCCGATCTATTACATGTAAAATTACTCTTTGAATGCCCTTATTGGATCAATACAATTCTCGTTCAGAAAGGTGCAACACCATCAATATGTCTATATACCGTATGCTTGTTATCCCCATCCGTTTTCTTTTTTATGTTACGAAAAAAAATCAGTAAAATAGGGAGTAGAATTTTGGTTGTATGGTCCTCGTTCAACATAAGCCTGAAGAACGGAACAATACTACCAATGATTAGCCGGCTGTGTCAACGGGACCGTGAAAACGCTTAGTGAAACTGTCGATTTCCGACCCCTCAGGAAGCACCTGCATCCGCTTCTGACACGCGTTGAAGCAGGCATGCTATAGCACGTACAACAGAACACTGACAATGTAAGAAGATATTTCCAAAACATTTTTTTTTAATTTCTCAAAATTGAAAATTTTTTAAGGACAGAGTATTAAACGAACTTTTTACATATATTTTATTTTTATTTTAATACGTGGAAAGCGACGTTTTCTTCTTTTTTGGGGTTATTAAAAAATGTATCATTTAACTACAAAATCGCATTTATTAAACAAGTAATATTTCAAACTTCTTTATTGTTATGAGATGTTTTATTCAATTGCTTACAAAGTGGCAATGATACACATGCCAAACATTCACTAATCTTCTGATACTCGATATCGCAACTGTTTTTTTTTTATTATTATTTTTGCTTGAGAATTGAAGAAATTTTTAATGATCTTTGAAGAAATTTTATAATGCATTTACTAGTGAAAAAAATTATAAAACTGTAAAAGAGACGTGTACTAATACAGAACTTAATTCTTTGAAGGGGGGACAGACATGTACACATTAAGTTAAAAGAGGGCATAAACAAGAATAAGAAAATGCATCCCGTACACCAATAGTAAAAATTACTTTTTTTTCTTTGCTTCTTAACGGGGAAAAGTTATAACAACAAAAACAACGAAATAAATGAAAATTTTATTTAAATATGATGCACAGGGTTATCGCATATTTCATATAAGCAAAAACAATCGTATTTAAATGCGCCAAATATTATGCGAACCTATTTTTTTCTTCCGCGTATTAATATTTATTTCAATATCAGATCTGTATTTATTAGATCAAAAATGAACTATTGCATAATTTTGAAGCTTGTATTATTTGACTATTTGTGTGTAAAGAACACTTGAATGGATTTCGACTTATATTACTCCCATTATAAAATGCTGACCTTTCAGATTTGCATATGAGTTATAATGGCAAAAAGACGTGTCGCAAGATCTTCCTTGAAAGTAGAATTTCCAGAATTCTGCCTGCGATATCACATCTTTCTATCTGTTTATACAGCGGCACAAGGATCGCTTCCCTCCTCACATAAACACTTCATGAACGAGCACTGCTAAATTTGGAATTGCGGTACGGTAAAACGGTGCTGTGTTCACCCAAGTGGGCGACCTTGAGATCCACTCACTTGCTGCAGCATTGATAAACGAGCAAGGAGGAGAAAAATAAAAGTAGTGGTTTTTAGCTCCTCCCATTCTAAGCTTTTTTTTTTTTTCATTTTCATTGATGCTTGTAATACTCGCAGCAAAATGCATAGCTTAAAAAAAAGAACGTCTGCTTGTTTTCGTCCGGTTATACAACTTATTCAGTCAAACCCCACAGTTTATTCATGAAATTTAAATATAGTGATCTATCGGTTATAGCGGATTTGACAAAACCTTAGAATTGCATTCCTAACAGCAAGTAATAGAGAAATCTGTTTCAAATTTTATTTTGGAGGGGAATTAATACTCTTTTTGTTTCTTAAGATACATTTTATGTAATATAGCCATAAAATATTGTATTATTATTTTGAACCCCAAAGTTTTAAAAATAGAATTATTAAAAACTGAATGGGAAGGGAATGGTTAATCTTAATAGAATTCTCTAAGTGTATTCAATTAAATTTTTACTAGATTAACTCCAATTACTGTATTTTTATTTGTTATCGTTCTATTTAAAATAAATACATTTAAATTATTTAGAGTCGTTTTATAAGTTTTGCCAATAATGTTTCATTTGCAACAACATTTTTTCAAAAAAAAAAAAAAAATCGAAACGAAATGGGGTTTAACAAATTAATTCTAGGATCCCGAAGGCTTAGATAGCGATCAGATTTTTTCAATATTTGTAAGCAAAATGAAACAAGAATGCTAGCTCAGTTTAAAATATTTTATTGTAACTGTTTATAAATGAATAAAGCGAAATTCTCCTTATCATTAATTAAGACTTGATTTTCAAGATTTTTTTGTTTGAAATTTCTTCCCACCTCTCAACTGGAAAGGGGACGTGAGTGGAAAAGTTTATGGCCTAGTTTCGATCAATTTAATATGACATTTTCACATTTTATTTTTAAACTTATAACCCTTCGAGTACTTATCGCTTGATTTCCGCAGGTTGGTCTCTTTTTTTTCTTACTTTCTGCGATTTTCGCGGGGTAATGTTTTTATCTTATACTAGCCGCCCTTGGCGACCAGTCGGTTCGCCAGTATTAATGCTCGCTAAAATTTTCATATAATATTTTATTTAGCTGTGTCTCATAACAGGTTTTTCATCAAAATATTTTTAAACCAAACAAATTTTGATAATCATATAATTCATTTAGAGTATTATTTAGTATTATTTTCTTCAGATGTTCTGTTCATTGTGCTATTCATCTTTCTCTTTCTATCCGAGCAATGATTGTCCCGGAATTGATATTTTACTAAAATGGTGGAGGGAAAGCTCTAAAATTCTACATTTTCATAGAATAATGAGACTCAAATTTTCATAAATGTAAACACACTAAACAATAAAGACAATTGGTTTTTAAGAGATGCGAAAGTTTAAAAAAAGCTCGGAAAATGCCGCGCACAGAGGAAATAATATTGATACACACACATCCTTCTTTTCTTTTCTTTTTTTTTTTTTTCTATCCTTTTTTTCTTCACTAATTTTGTTTCTACAAACCCTATTTTCACTTTGTTATTCTTTTTTTTTCTTCCGTGCCGAAATTTTATTTTGAGCAGGCATAGATTAAATATTCATACAGACTAATAATAAAAGCAGCTATTTTGTTTCTTTTTTAAACTTCCCGTTATCTATGAATGAAAACCAACTGACTTCGCGTATTTCTTTCTAAACAAATCATAATTTATTACTTCCTGCTATCTCACTCGGTGTGGGGGAAGGAAATGAAGATTTTTGGCGGGAAAGTAAGAAAAGTGTCGTTTTAACTATTTTCCTCGCAGTTTTTTCATTTTTTCTTTCCATAAGAACCATCCTCGTGTCTTAACGAAACTATTAAACAAAAAATTAGCCGAATCGGTCGAGCCGTTCTCCAGTTTTGCGCTTAGCAACGCATTTAGAGCTCCATTTTTATTATAATAGATTATCACAGCGTCAAATTATATTTCGCTAAACAAATAAAAGCTTGCTTTGCTTTGAAAATAATATGAAATTTAAAAAATCAGCAGATGAAAGGTTAGCATAAAAAAATACAAATCTGAAAACACCCGCAAGGTTTTCTTTTCCTTCTTTAAGTTTGCTTTAGTATGAAATTTCTAATATTACTGACATGTAAACATTTCCCTAAAATTTTAAATCTTACAGACGAATTTAAAAATCACAATAAAAGCGTTAGAAACAATGTTTTAATCGCTCCTATCTAAAAAGAAAGAAAGAATCAAACCCAAAGAAAGAACATCACATTATCATTTTTTTAGACTATAGCATAATTTTTTCAATTTATTACGGAGGCAATTACTAAATTAAAAAAAAACTTCACGAATTTTGTAAGAATTAAATGAAATAGCATCTTTTTTCGAACTAATCGTTCTGTATTTGAAATGAAACGTTGAGTATTCATATTTTCGAATTATATTCCTTTAAAATAGAAGAAATTATATAGAAAATCCAATAGCATACTGAAATAAAAAAAAATAAGGCGGGTGGAGGGAATGACATCTATATAAGAGCATACTATTAGCATTATTTTTTATTTATCACAATTACATTTCAGGTAATTTCATCTTTTAAGTATTAAGGATGCAAAGAAGAACTTCGGAAACTTTTAGATTTGGTTTATTCACTGAATATTTAAATCGAAATTCAGCTTTTCATGTTTGTTTGTTTTTTATTACAGGTCTGTGAGTGATCAACACACGATTACTTAAAGTTGTTCACAGCAGATCTTATTGAAACTTTTATTTACAAAAGACTTGAAAATATTTACAATCACTGAAGTTCCCTACGGTTACACCTTTTTAGAAAGCTGATTTCTATAAATGTTAAATTGGAATTAGTTTTCAACAAACCAATGTAAACCCTTTAATGTACAAAATAAATAAATATGAGGGCTGGATTTTTCAACATCCTACATTTTTTTTTATTAAAGTTGAATCCGATATAAGAAATTTTTCGCTTTCTATGCATTGATAGATGTATTATATAGCTAAGGCTCATGAAAATCACTTTTGCATGCCGTTTTGGAAGGAAAGTGCGAGAAGAATCGACAACAATTTGGTAACATGTTTCTAAATTTTCAAATTTATTAAACATCAATGTTAATTTTATAGTAATTTTAATTAATATTTTATTTTGAATTAATGATGGTTATTTTTGATTCATCAGGTAATATATGATTTCTTGAAATATGAGCACGCGCATAGTAAAAATTCACGAATTTTCACGGTACATTCTCAGAGTACATTTTATGTAAAATATTTATAATATCAATATTTGAAATATTTGCATGTAAAAATTATTAAAATATTAGTTTGTCTTAAGACATTTCAATCAGATTTGTTTCAATGCAGATATTGCAGATATTGTTGCAATAGATAGATAATAAATGCTTTATTTTTAAAAAAAATTTCTCCAGTTTCGGGATTCGATAAAATTTTGTCAAGAAATTTAGGCCAAAGATTTGTCTACACAGAAAGAGGACGAATAAATAAAAAATTAAAATAGCCTGTATTATGGTATTAATAAATTAAAAACATTTATATAGTTTTTAACCCCTTCTCACACAAAAATATTTGTTATAAACACCTACGATTTCCATTATGTTTATGGAACCCTTACATTCACTCTGATCATGTCATTACAAAAACGAACTGCACAGAATTTTTCGTTTTGTCCGGGAAAAGCCGCATTCTAAACTTTTGATTCATTAATGAGATACACTTAAAAAAACATTAGAAATTCTAAGAACAAAATATGCAAAGACACAAGGATCCCTCTCCCGTAACTTTATTCTGTTAATTACTTTTAAATCTGTTCTTATTTTCTCCCAAGCAAAAGAGAGAAAAAACATTTTAAAAATATTTAGTCATCGCATCCACATGAAGAGAGCTTTTATCGTCGTAGTTGCACAAATTCGTGGGCTGAGCAAACCGCTGAATAGAATCTGAATTAAACATGCATGCATTACGCTTTCAAAATAAGAACATTCCCCCTCCCCATTCTTAAAAGCTTGTTCACCCACTTCCTGTCTGACGGTGACCCGAGGGTAGGCCGAATGCCTCCGCAATATCCTGCCCAAGGTAGCAGACGATCTTCCACCGGAAGAGGGGGGAGGGAAGGCGGGTGGTTTCTGAGGTTGCGGAAACACAGAAGGTAAGTGGAGGAGAGGGAAGAAAGGAAATGGTTTGATAGCAGGGGGAAAAAAAAGAGTGAGGCGGTTCGAAGAAGTTTGGTTTTTCGAGCTATTGAACACGTGGTGATTCAGGAACCGATATGTTATTTAATATATCCGGTGAGGAAATAGATAAACCGTTTTAAGACTACTCTTGATTGGTTTATTTACTGAGATTAATTCGCCCGCTTTTAGGAATCGTGTTTTCATAAGGGGAAAATAGTTTTAAAATTTAACAAAATAAAATGTAAATAAAATATAATACATTAATTGATTTGCATACGCACATAAACATAAGACAACAAAACATAATATACATTAGATATTGCATTTATAAGTCCATTTAACTCGGCTCCAGTGGAGTAAAATATAAATGAAGCCCCGAATTTAGTATCAATTTTCTGCCCCTCCTATTCTCATAAATTAACTCGTAAGTATTTAAGAAGATAATATAAAAATTTGTTTATGAGGGACATGCAACGATATTGAAGAAACATCTGTACTCCTATGCACACTCCTCGATGCGCCACATATCATTTTCTTTAAAACAAAATTCATATAGAAAATTTGTTATGGAACACAGTTAATTCAAGCGATATTCATTAGCAACGTACAAACTTTCTCACTCATCAAAAATTTATTATTTCTTATCATTCGTGCAGCGACTCTCTCATTGGAAATTTAAGAATAAAATAAACATTTTGTTATAAAATCCAATTACAGAATGCAATTATTATTTATTTAGCTCCCGAATTTTCAGTACCGTTACGAGTTTCAGTCCTACGATTCCAAATTTATTTTTTAATTATCAGCATAATTGTTAAATAAAAAGTTCTAGTTACATGATTGCTGAACATAGGGCAATATTTCAAAACCTTACAATTACAAAATAATTACACTGATAATTAGTTCTGCTTTTCAATTAGGCTGTAAAGTAGTTTTCTGTTTCTGAATAATTTTTAGGGCTCTTAGGAGTCGTTTTCCGAAATCAACTAACTTAAGTATATATTTTCACACTATATAATTCATTGATTAATGCGCTTGACATTTTATCGTATAACAAATTTTGAAAGCTCTTTATCACTCGTAGAACAAACTTTAAAATAGTTTTCTTAACTAAAAGTTATCTTAGCTGTTTTAGAAGCAAAAAAATTGAAATAAGACCACTTATAAACTACTAAAAATATGACAATGTCAAATATATATAAAAGAAATTATTTACTTATTACATTCAATTAATTAACCTCTCCTTTTACTGATCTTGAAGCGATTACCACATGATAAATGTCATATAAAAGATAATTTTATAGAATTTCATTAATTACTATGAATATGAATATTTAAACGGAACATGCAAAAGAAGCTTTTCCGCATTATAAGTTCATCAACATAGAAACAACTTCTTAAAGGGAATATAATTTGATTTTACCTTGCAAACAAACGACATTGCATCCTTCTAGTCTCAGACGTTGAAGTAATGTTGCAAATACCCTTGTATTAGAATTGCCGCCGTATTCGGTCTCCGAATCGGAATCGTACAAAACCAGAGTTGCTTCTTTCCAAAGTTTCAAAAACTGATCCTTGCAGTCGCTGTTTTGGATAAGGCTGGCTACACTCAGTTTTCCATTGGCAAGCCGGCGTAGCATTAATGAAGACGCTGGCAGAGTCAAGTTAATAGCTCCCCTAATGTGACCAGCCGCAAAATCTGATGAGCACCTACAGTCCAGTAAAAGTAACGGCGAACTCGGGTCTCGAACCCGTTTAAATAAATCTTCAGCGGAAAGATATTGGACAGCCGAATCTTGATCTTCAATAAAATCGCGGGACGGCATAGTGAAATGATTATCTGTTATTATTATATAAATCTCTTAACTAAACTAAGCGCTAATACCACTTTAGCGGACGAAAATAGCAGGACGATCAAATTTGTACTTTGGGCACAGCCTCTCTTTCATCCCACACTCAACGACAGTAAGTCAATAATAACACTGGAGAATCTTACGCTACAACACTACATCGGATGAGAGCGGCTTTCATGAATGTAGGAGCACTCGTGACCAACAGCCAATCAGCGCGCCGCTAGACCTTCTGATGTCATTCAAAGAAACTCTGCGTGTATGACGTCAGGTCCTGCGACATATGAGTGAAAGAATCTGGTAGTGGAAATGTGTGTGAATGTGGAGTAAACAGTGTGAAATGAAAAAGAAAGCGTTTTTCCACAACACTGAGTATTTTTGTAGTTATATTGAAGTGAGAGTGAGGTTATTAGTTGAAATCGAAATCATGAATTTCAGTAAAAGATTTGTTCGCGTCTCTAGATCGTCAGATAGGTTTATTTTATTCTTAAAAAATAAAGTTAATGAATTAGTAAAGTAAATAGTTTCCAGAATCAATTATGGTTATTTTTAACGTATTTTATAACTATATTTTTTATTTCATATCTATGTATTTAGGAAAAATAAAACTTTTGAGATTCAAAGAAAAATATAGATTTTAAAACATAACTGAACTTTTGCCAATTATTGCGAATAAGTAGAAATTTTAATAATTTCCAAGGTTTTTATTTCTTATATTTAATTCTAAATTAATATTACTTCCATAATTTAATTCATAAAGTCTTCTGAAACATAGTGAACCAAATTGATCTTACGTTTTAAAACGTTCGATTAATTAAAATTTAATTTAATTCTTAATTTCAAACATATATATATATATATTTATTTAAATTTTAAATGATGTATTATATATTTTTTAATAAAAGTAACCCAAACGCACTTTTATTTATGTACTATAAAAGTGAATTTTAAAAAATTATTTTCTACTTTTAAGTCTTTAATTAAGAATGAATTATGATTACGGAATCTTAAAATCAAAACTTTTTAAAGAAAATCCTATCAAAAGGCGTCAACTATAAAGAGTCAAAATTTAATCAAATTAAAAGATTAAATGATGTTTAATACCTGGTGATTCAAAATAATGTATTACTATTGGTAATATAAAAGTTTAAATCATAGCAATTTCAGTCTCTTCTGAATGAAATTTCAAAACTCTAGCCCATAAGCAACATTCTATTGCAATTTGATTGCAGTAGTCCATTTTTACAAACATAAAGCAAAATTAATAAAAGTATTTAAAAATAGGATAAATGTAAAATAAAAAATGAACTTTATAAATTTCCAAATCGAAAATTAATTTGAGTCGTTAATTTAAGCTAATTCGATTCTTGATATTATTAATAAAAATTTCTTCACTTTGGTTATGGTTAAAAAGATATGACAAGCAATTAAAAGTCTTAATTAAGAGATATGGGAAAAGAAAAAGCCCTGGAACCACTGGCATAGAGATACAAAATAAGTAAATGAAGCATTCGTAAAATGGAAAGGAAATTTCGTAAATTATATCAACTGCATAAATTCTTTGGACAGGATCGAGTTAAGATAGTTTACTGAATTAGTTTTGTTTACTGATAATAACAAATCTTTAGTTATTTTTTAATGACAGAATTCGTTTTCGATCTCACTTTGGATTAGCATCTATTTAAAAAAAACTCTGCCTCTTTACATTCCAAAAGAGAATTTAGGCCAAAAGTTTCATCTCCCGCTTATATAAATTTGGTTTTGTGGCCAACGTTTTTATATCTGTGGACATAGTGTGCTAAACTTGATCAAAACTTCGGAGATAAAAAAAAATTAGACAAGTGTAACGCACAGCAATAGGAAAACGCTATAAAGCCAAAATGAATATCATAAAAATAAGAAGAAAAAAAATCCCAAACATACATTGCATAAAAATTAAAATACATTATAATTGTAATTATGATTCAAATTTACTGAAAATTTTCCTATCTACTTTATACTTGTATCACCTTTATTTTAATTTCAAAAATTTTAATAATGAATATTTCCCTTTTAATGTATTGATAAAATCGTTATTTAAAAAAGTCTTATACTAATTTTTTTATATTACATCTGTATCTTTCTGTGTCAAAAAAATGCTAAACTTGATCAAAACTTCGGAGATAAAAAAAAATTAGAAAAGTGTAAAGCACAGCAATAGGAAAACGCTATAAAGCCAAAATGAATATCATAAAAATAAGAAGAAAAAAAATCCCAAACATACATTGCATAAAAATTAAAATACATTATAATTGTAATTATGATTCAAATTTACTGAAAATTTTCCTATCTACTTTATACTTGTATCACCTTTATTTTAATTTCAAAAATTTTAATAATGAATATTTCCCTTTTAATGTATTGATAAAATCGTTATTTAAAAAAGTCTTATACTAATTTTTTTATATTACATCTGTATCTTTCTGTGTCAAAAAATGCTAATTACACAGATGAATTCTCATATGCAATCTTTACATTGAAAATGGAAATTTCTATCAAATTTTGGCGAAAGGTATCAGAATAATCTTTTTGCCCATGCATGCGCACGATTATTCAAAGGAGCAACAATTTGGATAGATTTATTTTATTAGATTTGTAGATCTGTATAAAAGCTTGGTCTAAAATTCAGTATAAAATTTTGACAGTTTCTGCTGACTAACTGTTTGTTAATCTATCCGTGTGCATGTTGATATGATAATTTAAGAAATACAGAATTTCAGCTGCATTGCACTCTTTTTGGCGTTTCTTTTTGCCACAGTATATTTATATTTTAAACAATCCTGAAAAATGTTTTTATAGGGATTCTGAAAATGTCTGAGTTCATATAAACTTTGAAGTCTCCATTAAAGTTACCATTTCATTCATCTGAGAGGGTAAAGAGTACGTTGGGGGATTTTAGTTTGTTTGTGTTCGAGTTTACCACAATTTCCCCTTTAAACACATGCAGGTGGTGCTGATGTGTGGGGGATTTTTACAACAAAAGTACGCTCCCATTTGTGAGCTTTAATTTCAAGCTCAAAAGGATATTCAGAGTAGAATTCCGTCTGGGAATGATTTTTAACGTCCGCGCCGGTGTGAGCCTGAATCCACATTCAGGTGGGGTGGGAAACGAATCCGCATAGCGTTATTCCCTGATACGTATCCCTCTGTAAATACTCTAAAAGTCAAGGAAATAAATAGAATGAAGAAATGAAATAGAATAAAGAAACGGATATTTCAGTACTTTTTTTGATCCCCAATAAATATTTTTAGAAAAAAAATAATGTGCACCCCCCACCCTTTTTAAATTTTAAACAATTTTACATAATATGATCGTAAAAAGCTTGTTGCTTTTTTCTAATCTTGCTCTAGTCTTACTCTCAAGAGGTCACGCTCATTGCGATATGCCAAAAATCGTCCACCCAACCAGTCTTGAAACCTTCCAATCACTTCACTCAGTCCGTAATTTCAGGCTTATCCGTACCAGCTTTAACTGTAGGATTATTTTATTTGTCTTTATTTATTTAAAGCATTATTATTTATATATTTTCTTTTGAAACTGTTAGCAAAATCATTTTTATTTACTAGAGTCACAAAGAAAGATATTTTGCGAAAATGTTCACATTTTTTCTTGTTTTAGATCAGAGGTCCCAAGCCGACGTGGAACACTGATGATTCTTCAGCATATGCAGAAAAGCCTATAGTAATAGGTAAATGCACTATAAAAGTACTTTCAAATGCGCTTTTTATAATCTCAATTTTCGAACATTTTCTGAGTTGACCCCCGAATCCCTCTTTGGAGAGGGGCATTCCGTACTCCCTGAAGGTTCTTCTCCCGAAATCGGGATTAGGGGTGGACCACACATGGTTCAATTTCTCATTTAGTGGTCCACCGACTTCTACGAATCGGGAGTCATTGTTTTAGAAAATTTGTTAGTCATAAAATGATTCAGTAAAAATTGTGATGAAATTCATGTTATCTTATAAGATTTCCCTAAATTTTGCTATATAACTACTTTTAATTAAACTCTTGTTTAGTAGAAAATTAATCTTCATACCTTTTGTATGACATCGGTGATTTACTAAATTTCATCCTTTATCTTCAAATGCTTCTGAATTTGGAGTCACAGTAAATTTTTTTGAAGTGAAATCACAAAAATATTTTTCACCTAAAATGAAAGCTTCTGTGTAAACAGTCTAAGATATGATTATCAGTAATTCCAGCAGACGAAATTAATACTTGTAATATAAAGTTACACTTAGAAATTGGTTTTATTTTCAAACTGAATTTAATTACTAAACTGAATAAGTTCAGATTCGCAAAATTAATTCCGTATTCGAATTACTAAGACATTAATCATTTAACCTGACTATTAATAGAAGAAAAGTGACAAAATTAAACAAAATCCAACTTAAGTATGGAAATTTTGCCCTCAAATATAAACTCATATAACTAGTAGGTTTATATTTGCAAGTTTTGTGAACTTATCCTACTCATTATATGTTTTAACCTTAAAAAATTTGAGGATTTTGTTTTACTTTGAATTTTCAGTTTCTTGTGTACTGTTATTAAATATCATCAAAATGTTTTAAACGGGTTGGAAAAATTAGTAATATGGGACTTAAAATATAGTAACACAATATTTCTCATTATTTTAACTTTCAGAATGCCGACGTCCTGACCTTAAGGTAGCGCTTCTTCCCCCTGATCTGAATGTCTCGGGTTCGAGTAACGGTTCGGGCATGGTTGTTCTTCTGTGTTCTATTTGTAAGGTGTGTGATTGTGCCCCCGATAAAAAGGGGTTGTACAAGCGATCGTAATGGGTGAGTAGCAAAAGTCGTACTCTTGGCCCTAGTTGGCGCTACTACAAAACAAAAGACGCTGATTGGGCATAAATAGCCTACCTGAGTGAGCTTGTCTATGGCAAATGACATAAGAAACAACAACAACACTTTCAGAATAAAGGTTCTAAAAATGATGAAATATTTTCATTTGTCTTAGAGAATTCTCTTTTCCCTTAGCTTGCAATTTTTTTTTCAAACTATCAGATGATGTATCTTAGTAGAAATATTTCAATTTCATGCAAGAGTACAAAAAATAAGCTAGGTACTTTAATGTCCTATCAAGCGAAAGAGTTACAAAGAGATATTTGCCTATTAAATTAATTACAGGTTTGAAGGTTAAAAAAATCAATAATTTATCGCACTTTGTAAGTGAAAATGTTATTAAAATGCTAAATAAAGCTGGTCATACCTGCTATTTATAAAAACCAATAAATATTAAGAACGAAGAATGGAAATTGTATATTTATCTTCTTCTAAATAAGGAGAATTTAATTACCGTATGAATAGGAATAATATGTTAATATGTCGCCTGCTAAATTTAAATTTAATAAATTATTGATTTTTACCACGGCCTTAGTTGGGGGTAGACAAAGCTAGAGACGAAATAGTACAAAATTTTTGAAATTTAAGTTTCAAGTATTTCAAAAAAATTAAGAAATACTTTAATCGTACAGATAGATTAATAAAAATTTTAATGTACTAACTGTATAATTATTTTTAGAAACGTACATATGTCACTTACTTCAATATCTATGAGACATTACATATTTTTGATTCAATGCTTTTAAGATGATCGAATTTATGTATAGAAAATCTGATTTTTTTTTTCTGTTCCATAATGAATCCTATAAAAAAAGAAACTTGCGATATTGTCTGTCTAATATTTCAATTTCTTTGTCATAATAGAGTTAATTCATATCCAAATAATACAGATGAAATTTGCCGCCAAATTTAATTTGAAAATCCTTTGTGCTTCTTTCTTTTTGAGCTTGCATAGACATTGAATAAGCCTGTTAGATTGAAAGCTTACTAATTTTTGTTAAACAATAGACATTAGGCAATTTGATAGCATTAAATGCTGATAAATTTTAATATTTAAAAGCATATGCTGATAATTTTCAATTTCAAAAAAATTTAAATGCCATATATAGACAGTCTTGTCTATTATCGCTTGAAAATTGTACGTCTTTTAAAAAGATATCAAGATATAACTACTATGTAGTGGAATTTTTTTATCAAAGTTTACATGAGGGCATCAACATAATATAGCACCATAAAATGACTATGCAAATTCTCTTCCCTCGATCTTAGAGAAGGAAAATCAGAGAGAGAATGCAGACGAAGAAAACCACAAATATCATCACTTATTAGACATGTCGAAATTTTTCATTAGTCACGTGAAATGAAGCGTTATCTGATTCATATGATCACATGTTCCGGTTTTCTGGCAACAACAACAAAATGTTAGTAACTTTAAAAAGTTCACAAATCTATCTTCTTTTTTGTTTTAAATCTATTTTTACTGATCAAAAGTTTATAAATTAACATTTCGTGTTTTTTTTTGTTTCGTTTTTATTTTATGTTAACATTTTTTTTTTTTCGTTCTGCCTGTTTATAATAACATTTCAGACTTGGGTCGTCAATTTGAACAGTAGTCAAATGACGAGGATTTATAAGCCCAGTATTATTTCACTTCCCATGTATCATTTGCCCTACTTTCAATTTCTCTTTTAATTGTTTTCTATGATATTCTGTTTCGTAGTACAGAAGTGACTCTTTTTGATTAGTAATAATCTAGTTCTGCATACGGACTAATCTACAAAAGAATCTGAAACATTGCAGAAACATGTAACTTCATTTTAAGAGCAGTTAGGCGAGAAATTAGATGGAATATTCAAATATTCATACTTAAATTAAACGTTCACAATAAATCGAAAAAAATGCCAGAAATCTTCAAATTACGTACTGTTTTGTATTTTCTCACATTTGAAGTATTGAAAATATTGTAATTGTCAAAAAAAATCGACTTGGAGATTTTGATGAATTTCCTTGCTTAAGACCTCCAAAATAATTTTTGGAATCATGTCTGCTTGTAAATACGATAGTCTAAAGTGGAGCGAGCTAAATGGACGAAATTTGATGTCTGGTCTTAAAACAATAAATTTCTTTCGAATTTTGCAATGAAATTTGGCTATGCGAAGTCTATCTCCTGTCAATTCTTGTAGAACGCATGATTCCGATGTAAAGGTGATCGTTCTCTGTTCCAGATCTAAATTACGATATGTGGATGAATGAATGAAGTCCACCTCTAAAAAGGGTTGTGACGTGTGTGAAGCTAAGTCGTACCTTTGGCCCTAGTTGGCGCTACTGAGAAATAAGAGGCCCTCATTCGGCTTAAATCGCTGACAGATCTATCGGTGGGCTTATAAAGTGCCATAAGTAATAACAACAACAATCAATCACATGAACAGTCCGAGGGAGTAGATTTTCCGGTTTCTAATTTTAAGAGCCTCTTGAAATCGAAACTTGCTTTCATATCAATATTTAAAAACAAATATAATAAAGGAGCTAGAAAATTTCTCTTCATGACATCTAAATAGAAAAAACAATAATATTTTTTACATCGAGACAGTTTTGCTATGTATTTGTAGCATCTTTTTCAAACGCCACTCAAGGTGCTCATCAATAGTTTTCAATATTGTGTTCCCCGAATTTCCATCTTTACATACATTGCCTGCTCCATTGGATTCCATTCTTCACCTTTACAGAAATCTATCGAGTGTGGGAACTGCACAAATCAGTTTTTTAGAGCATGTGTTAGAAGTAATTAAATAAAAAATAGGATTTGCATCAGGAAATAAGAGACATTTTAGACTATAGTAATATGGGCTAACTTAAGATAAAAAAATTAGGAAATCAATAAATATTTTAATTAGATTAAAAATATTATGACATATTTATGTCTGATATATTTTTTAAAATTTTTGAATTTAATCAGATTAATAATTAAAAAATTAATTGCACTTATTTTTATTATAAATATAGAAATCAAATCAAATAATATTCAGAAAAAAAATTGTGTTTATTTAATTAAATTGAGTTAATATCAAAATCAAAAATATTCAAAATTACATTTATTATTTCAAAGACAAATTAGATATTAAGAAATAAAATATAAAATGTATGGACGCTTAAATGCCAAGATGCCGTCTATGATAAAGCAAGTGATATTTTTTTCAGAAAATTTCCAAACCGTTCAATCCACCTCTATATTTAGCAGAAGATGCATGCACACTATTTCCATTTTCAAATCTATCCCTTAGATAAACCTCTAAACAATTTCTTTAGGTTTCAATTTAACTATTGATTTCATTTGCCATTGTTTTGATATTGGAAAATAATAAAATACCAGTAATGGAGGATTTGAAACATTCCTATTTACGAAAGTAAAAGTAATCATTTTTATCAATCTTTAATCAATAAAAAGTAATTATTTTTTTCTTCCATGGATGCTTTTTTAGTAACATTTTGTTTTGAAACAAGTTTTGACTCTGAATGTAGGCTGGTTGAAATATTAGTTCGCACTAATATTTCTACCAAACAAGTGACAGCATTTATTCAGGATATTCAATAAATTTCTTTTAATTCGTTGTTTCCTCTCTACATATCGTGTTCACGTGTTCCTGTATCAAGACGAAAAATAAACGAAATGGAACAAGACAAAACGAGTTCTTCAGTGTATTAGAGAGAATGAATAAAGTAATAAAATTGATAATAATTCATACAAAATTTTCAGAATTTGATTCCAAGATGCTTCAGACATTTTAGTGGGAAGAGGGGCAGCAAGAAAGGAAAAAGCCTAGATAAACCCGGACTGTCATCTTTAATTCGGAGCATCTAGTTATTGAGACTGTTGATTACTGTCATTATGCATATAAAAAGGACAGTCATGGTGCATATAGAGTGAGATTTGGATAAGAGATTTCTGAAGAAATCAATTTTTAAAAAATTAAACATTTAATTTTAGTTCTTAACTGAAACGTTAATTATTATGAATTATTTATGTCGAATATATTCGTGTCTATATAACAAAAAAGTTCAAGAGACATTGTAATAATCAGATTTTAAAAAATAATTCAATATCGAATAGTCTTCGAGTAATTTTGAAAAATGGTGTTTGTTATGAAACAAAGAAAACATTTTCAAAAAATATATATATTAGATAATTTTTGGAAATATCTTTTAACATTATATCTTTAAATATGTAGAAATGCTTAGTGGTTATTTTCGATTAAATGTTTTATGTCACGTCAGCAACAGATAATCCTTTTGTTATCTTGTTTCGTGAAACCAAGCTTAATTAGACAGAACTTGACTGGTTTCGATATCATCCGATTAAAAGAAATAGGAATACCTTTTTGTGTAGGCTTTTCACAGAAAAATGCCTTATTTAGCTAAAGTTGATGGGTTTCAATAACACTTTCACGACTTCAGTTAAGGTGATTTTCTGTTACATGTACCATTTTAGCGGTACAACTCCTGGAATCTTAGAATTATTATACAATAAACAAAGTTATATATTTTTAAATATCCTAAAACAATATAAGAGTAGTTCTCAGTATTATTAAAAGGAAAAAATAAATTATGCTTACTTAATATACTTCTAAGTTTACAGCGGAATTTTTCCTGTTTTTTTATAGATGAAAAAACCGCTAGGGAAAAAAATGTAAAAGGGATAAAGGCAATTCCTTGATAGGAAAAAAGAAATGCTCCCAATGAATATAAGTAACAGTGTTGTAGGCCCATTTAGAAGAGGACAAAAAAACCTATTTGTCAATTGATAAAAACTAATATTAATTAAGCCCACTAAAATTTTGAACATGCTTGAATTTATTGAATAGTAGAGATATATTGGCTATTATTATTATTATAAAAAAAATAGAAGTTCCTATTGATAAGACTAATAAATTACTTTGTAGTGTCTGTAAAAACAAATTTAGTTTAGACGGATTAACATTTCGGTTTGATTCTGAACACTGGTTATTTTGGGAAGAGTTACGCAGTTTTGAATTAATTATGGTAATTTTAATACAAATAAAAGTCTTTGAGACTAAATATGTGTATCTTTGAGACTAAATTTGTGTAAATATGTGTATATTTCACTTCTCCACCGAAACAAAAGAGTCGAATTCAAACAAATTTCGCTTATTTATTACTTAATGCAAGAGAAAGAATACTATCAACTTTTCAAAGTTTAAAATTTAATTAAATAAATTTGTAATTAGCACATTTTTTTCAAAGTTTCTTCAGAGGAAATTATTACAGAAGTAATACTTTTAAATCCTCTCAAAATTCAAAATTTTACCATTTAAATGACATTAATTTTATTTCTGTTTAATATTTTTTCCAACCATAATTAATATTTTTAAAAAAACTCAACGCATTAAAATTAATTTGCACTATTCTATTACCATTTTTTTAAATTTGTTTCATTTTAATAACATCTTTTTGACTGTCTTCCGTTTGTTTCAAATTAATGATTTAATAATGTTAAAAGTTTGTATAATCGTTTGAATGGAAGAAAATTACATGTTTGGAAGCAAATGAAACAGATATTGAACGACTTTAGGGGCTTCAGACTATGAGAAATCACTCTATATTTCATTTTTTCCCTTAGAAATTTCAAAATTATTCTTTAAAAAATTAAAAACGTTACCTTTGCAACGATACCAATTGAATTTTGTGCAATTTCTCTGTCAATTATCATTAATTTTTAAAAAAATATTTAACGCAGAAGTTTTAGAAATCAAAAAATTTAACCATATTTTTTAACTCTATAAACCTAAAAACTTTGAACTATTCTATCATTATGTATTTAAATTTCTCTTTTATTTCCATATATAAGTCTTGAAGAGTGTTTGTATATTGTTGTATCAGTAATTTCAACGTTCAAAGTGTTATGCATGGAAGGACATTAATGCCGAGTAACATCAGGTATATCATCTAGTAATCATAATATAATTTGCTATTCTTAATTCTACCGAAGTGAATGGAAACTATCTATTTCTTTCGCATGGAAATTTTTCTATGAGACGATTTAGTATGTTTCATTCTGTAGAAAGAGGTGTTATGAGAGAAAGAATTTTTATCATTATCAAATGCGGGCTTAAGATTAAAGGCGAATTCGTCGAGTCTAGTAGTACGAAAAAAAGTCAAGGATACTAACACAAAGAAAGCATATTTAGATTACTTTTTGTTTAGGCACGATGGATATCAAATGGCTTGGCAATTTTTTAATAGTAATGAAAGTACTAAGGAGAAGAATGAAGGATACTCATAAAATTCTTGAACCTAAACAAGTTATCTTTAATGTGTGGAAATCCTTATAGCCTATATCTATTTTTCCTTTACTAATAATACTTTTTACAATTACTTCCTAAGGTTTTTTTATTTGTCAATTAACTGATTAATTTTTTAATAATAAATCGTTTTTAAGGCATCTTTATTTCTGTGGCTAAGAACATTCAACCACTTATAGGGCAATATTTCCACACAAAAGAGAAAAAAAAGCTCTTTAATTTGATTGACTTTTATTTCCTTGTTTTACATATATAATAAAGGCATATAAGAAATGATAAGTATAGCGCAGAAGTAAATTTTGGGTCATAGTGAATTAAAAATAGTTCAGAACTAGTGTAGTATAATGCAACTGATTTCCATTATAATATGTCTAGAATGCGATTTCTATTCCTCTTAAACTCTTCATTTTGTTCTTTTTAACAGTACTGTCAATTTTCATTGCTTAACTGAATAACATAAAAGATAAAAATCAATGCTTATTGGAGTATTAAATGCATAAACTCTTATTTGATCATCAAGTAAGATTCATCAATGTAAAGTCACGTTTAAAGATTTCCCTGTAGTTATTCTTCTTTTCATTTTTAATCTGACTAGCAAGCCAGTAGTAACACAGATTTTAACTAACTTTCAAATTGAAATTAATAAACAGTTAACGACTATGTCCTTTTAGTTAATCATATTAACCGAAATTTTAAAAAGACATGTTAAATAATTCTAGGCTGTTTTGGAAAAGCTGCTATAAATAACTCTATGCTGTTCAAAATTCTTTTTGTGATTTCGAATTTTGTAATAATAATAGTCAGCTTGTGTTAAGGCTTGTTATGTGATATGATTAAAATTTGTAAATATCTGACAAAAAATAGAACTACCACAAACAACTTCATTTTGTAATAGAAACCAGTAAGATCTGGTTTGTATAGGTCAATAGGCCAAGCTATTTGCTAACTAAAGATAAGAAACTTTCTTAATGACAGATAAGAACCCAGCCAATCAAATGGTTTTCCTTTCCATGAAAATATACTGGACTTGTTGCAATTACAGGTGTATTCATGCTATTGGATGAAAGCTACTAGTTTGATCTATTATTTGATTATTTTTAACAGTTGATAGGAAAATACTTTAGATGACGGTTTGACAGTTTTTACAGTTGTTTGACTCTTTATATTTAAATATCATTCACTTCCATATGTGTGTGTGTGTGTGTGTTGTGTATACATAGATTCATAAGTGCATAGATCAAATAAATATTTATAGTAAAAAAAACAGCTATTAGTCAATACATTTATTTCTCAATATATCAATGCCTCCAGTACTTTGAAATTGTTTCCAGATACAGAAACAAACTGTGTGTGTGCGTGTGTGTGATTGATTATTAGTGGCAATTATATCTGAGATATGATAAACAGGATAAAGTCCATCTAAATTAGCACATTTTTCTGGTTATTAAAATAAATACCATGGAAGATTTTTTTAAAGTTTTTTCTTCTTTATTTTATTTTTTTGCTTACATGCAACATAAAATCTTATTTTATTCTAGTAATCCCTAACTACAATTCGTTAATTATGATAAAGGATAATTTAGCAGTCTTTAGAGAAAGTTTTTTTTTGTACCTTATTGTTAGTTAATTTTGGGGCAATAAAAATGTGGACATTAAATTTAAATTCTAATTTCTGCAGCTCTTGACAGATTTAAAAGGAAATAAAAATATAAAAGAGACGTTTTTAGAAGAAAGCATCTGAAATTGTATTTTCAGATGCTTTCACCAAGAAAGAACATTAAAAATGAAATAAAATTTCGCTATCTCCTATACATACGAATTTTATAGTTTATTTCGTTTCTAGTATTTATTTATTTCTGAAGAAAGCTATTTATCATATACTATAATAAATAAAAACCAAAATTATTCTAAAACTAGTTTTTGATCTAAAATAAGAAAGATGGTCTACCAAATTTTATCTATAAATAAGCAGACATACTTGAAATTTTTTGAAGAAAATGTTTTCATGTCTTTTATTAATAAAAAATTAAGTATTTATCTAACAATCACAAAATCTTCAATTAAAACATATGCGAGAGTGTAAAAATACATTTAGAATTGCTAAGTTAAAACTACATTAAATATATAAATAATTATTATTAATATTTAAATAATAGAACAGAACTAAATTAAATATTTTGAATTTCAGCTTAAAAGGAAACAAAAAATTTCTGTAAAACTTTCAGCCAATGGATATGGCATCACCAGAGAAAAAAACATACTTTTCTAAATCTGGGAAATTAATTTTCACTTAAAGAAAAATTTAGCTAAATAATCAATTATCACAAAAACTTCCTTATACTTCACAGTACTTTTGAGCAAAATTTTAGAAAAATCTATTTTATTATAATTACTATTAATTACTAGCTGAAAAACTATTTAGGAACTCGCGCTTCTGTGTAGATAAATTAACCGTTTATAACCATTATCACTGAAAAATAATTACAAAAAGCTCTGCTTGGACATTTCTGAAAAGTGTATCCACCCTTTTCTAGATATTCTAAGTCTGTAAACAAACTCCTTGAGTGGGCTGAAATTCCAGAATTTTGTGATCACTCTGATGGCGACAGGTTAATAACCTACCAACAGATAAGAAAATGATGATCCTGCTCCTTGCTGAATATGCTTGGACTTCTCGTTCAGAACGTGGGCGTGCAAATATCAGCCACTCCCGTCCTATCTTATCATGAGGTGTGGCGTGGCTGGTGAAATAGTTTGCTGCGGCAACCAACTTCAAATCGACGAAAGAAGGATTTTTGCTAATAAACAAACTGTTTTATAGTTGGAGCATTATTTTTCAAAAGAAGTTGCGCAATGTAACTTATCTTTATCTGCAGAATTGACCTTCTGCAACAATACTTTAATTGTTTTCTTACATAGTTAGTACCATAATTCTGTTAAGTTCGATACAAGTTTTAAACTAAGAGTTTTTACGAAACGCTTTAAACTCAAAATATATTTTATTGCATTTTTACTAATTGTTTTCTTAAGAATTATATGATGAAACATTTGAAACTATTGAAATTGAAAATCTACACCAATGACAGCCATTTCAGTAAACTAAAGCCAATCTATTTTAATTAGAATATTTTGCAAGCATAACCTATCTTTATTAAAACTATAGAATCCAATAAATAGTTATTTTCAAATGATAAAAAGTTGAAAATATTCATCAATGACAACTATAATCTTTTTTAATTAGAGTATTTGGCAAGCATAGCCTATCTGTATTAAAACATTTTGACTTAACTTTCAGTAAACTAACGCTGATTTTCTTAATTAGCGTAATTATATAACAAATGTAATAAATAAATAATAGATAATTCATGAAATTGTGCAATAAATTAAAAAAAAACTTTTTAAAGTTTGGCAGGGGTTTAGAGTAAATAAATAGAACATATGGAGAAATGAAATTTCTTTTATTTTGCCTTCCGCCGTTAGTTATCAGCAACTTCGAAAACTTAAACGCCGGCTGAGATTTTCTTTTCTGTTCTTTTTCTTTTTTTCGATACTTTATCACAATAGGCTGTAAAAAGTTATCTTAAACATACTAAGGCTTTGCTTCTACATCCTCTTTAAAAGGATCGGATAAAGTCTTGCAGGGGCTCTTTTTATGCAATAAAATTTCGTGTACTATCTTCCCAACTAATGGCAATGATATTTAAATAATGATAACTGCATATTTAAAATTGTCTTTTACAACAAAACATTGACGCCTGAAAGAAATATAGGGATTGCTACTTTATTTTGAAAAATTATTTGTATGCTTACATTTACCATAAATATAGTTGGATGTAAGAAATAGGTTTAATTATTTAAATTTAAAATAATAAGCCTAAATAGAAGTTATATTTTGAAATGTTTTTATATATCAAATAAAGTTCATTCAAAAATACTCTTTAAAAAATCGTTTTAACATTTATTTTGACTGCAATAAATTCGACTAAGATGAAATTCACTCCAGTGGTAAAGGATTTTCAGACATCTACAAAAATCTTGCATCAAAAATGCGATGTAGCGCAGAACAAGTGTACTAAAAAGTACTTAACTGTACTTAAGTGTACTAGTAGTGGTAATTAAGTGTAAGTGTAAATGGTACTTAAATGTACTAAAAAATATTATTAAAAATATTAAACCTGTGAATAACTTAAAGAAAATTATTCCCGTAAATATATATTTTAAACTTCCATGTAGCTTTGGCAAATTCAAATACTAGACTTTAAATTTCATAGATGATAAAAAGAAAACTAATTTAAGGTGAAAAGAAGATGGGGGGGGGGAGTCTTGACATTCGATGCAAATTCGATTTCCAGTCATTAAATTTTTGTTGTTTCTAATTGTCTGTTAATTAAAAAGAATAGCACTTTGATCTCTTTATTGTAACACCAAAACATTGGTAATTTTTATCTGTGTCGATTTACAAAACTATCTACTAGCTTTCGAGTGAATTAAGTACGCTAAAAAATAATTGTCTTTCGAACACTGTAGTTGTAAGATAGAGTTGTATTTAAATACAAAAGAATTTAGAAGCATATGCATTTTTTAACGGTTTTTATTTTTGACATCGAATTAATCAAAATATATTTCAATAATATTTTAGCTTAACAATATTTTAGTTGGAAATTCAAGGTAACAGAAAAAAAATTTGAATTACCGACAAATTCGAATTTAATGCTTTCTGATAAGTTAATTTCTTCAATAAATAGAATCATTTTAATAACTTCTGGGAATTGAAAAATATATGAATAATGTTAGAAGAAGCTAAGAAATGTAATAATAATAGCATTTTTATTTTCAGATTTTAAAAATTTAAATAGTCATCTATCATAACGACACTTTGTAAGATAGGCGTCCAGGATATTAGAACCTTTCTTTTACTTTCCTTCGTCAACAGTTCTGGTATGCCTGTTTTATAACTTTCCTACTTCAGTTCCAGGATACACATTTTCATTGTGTTCTTAACTTGGATAGAATCTGAATAACCTAGTTTGTTATCGAATTACAGTTTAAGTATCGAAGATTTATCTCGTATTTTCTTATTTTGATGTATCAAGTTTAATATATACGTTTAGAATAGAAAATAAAATTGACTAAGCTAAAATTGACTAAACTGACTATCAGGAACTAAGCCTAATATATTTGGAGAATTTCTCGGCTGAATTTTTATTTTTATTTTAATTGGCATATGTTTTTCACTCAAGATTATGATTCAAACAAATGATTTTTCACAAAATTGTTTTGTCTTTTGTATCATAAACGCTTGCCGACTAGTCGTATTTATTACGTAATTTGATACTTCCTAACTCCAAAGCTCGGATAGATATTCAAAACAGTAATATGAACAATTTACTTTGCAATGCAAAAATTATCTATTTTTGAATTGACGAGGAAAAAAAAGGAATTTTGATTAATGCAAATATTATGTCCAATTAAACAGAATCAATATTTTCGTCAAGCAGCAAATATAGTTCGCAGAGTAAGCAAGTTTAAGTTTTATTCTTTCTAAAATATTTGAATTAAATGTCAATCACTGTTTCAAAAAATAGCGATTTGAAAAATAAAATTTCAACTTATCTTTTCTGTTTTTAACTCTGCAAACATATTTAAATGCCACCTATACTGAAAATAAAATAGTAAGTTTGATTATTATTTCAAAATTGTTCAACTTATAAAATTAAAATGCGAACTTGAGAAATATCTGCGAGCCGGGGAGGTCACATTACTCTCACCTCTTTTCACATAATTCTCTCCTTTCTACAGAATCCCTGTAGTCACATCGCATTGCCGAAATTCCCCACAATTTTAACATATATCTTTCAGTTAACATTCCCAATAGACGAAACATGGTCACCCTCTCTTTTAATAAACGTAGAGATTGTCTCCCTCCCCCCCCCACATGAACTGTTAAAACCGTTTTGTTATACTTTTATGCGATGCAAATATTTTAAACAGAATAACGATTGCTAAACAGAAATTTACTTATTGAATCATAATGGGTTTTTTTATTAACAAGTGACTTAGTTTTAATAGTGTAACGGATTTTTCAAAATTTAATTTGTGAATTTCAGATGTATTTTGTTACAGCAAAAAATGACTTTTAGTGACGGTGATCTCTTGAAAACTTCCGATTTTTCAAGTGACTGAATAACAAAAATTACTTTGAATAACAACTTTTCCACAACGCGTGTTTTATGTTAAATTGGAAGCAACTTTACAAACAGATTCATATCGCCAAACCATCGCTTGTATAGGTATAATTTCTGACTAATAGAAATTCTGCACCTGTTAGTTTTACACTACAAAAGACAAAAAGAGCGGCGCGTCTGTGTACACATAGATACTGATTCTTTCAAGTCTGTTAGATTCATACCCAGGAAGTAAACAAAGATATGAAACGACATTCCACACACATTGATGACGCCTTTATCAATAACCTCGGATATTTCTAGAAATGATATGATGCAGCAAAATAAAATCACTGTTTCTCAAGAACAGCGGAAGGAAAATGATGAATGAAATGAAACTAATCTATTTAGATAAGGAAACAATTATACAAATAAAGCAATAACAATTTCTTGTAATGATTGTCGTTTTCTCCAACTTCCCTTTGAACTAATTAATATAAATGAAAATAATTTTTCCAAACTCCAGACAGACATGGCTTTTTAAATATTTTATAATTTCAACCAATTTTCATGGCTGCGCAAATCAGCGGAATATAGAAGAGTCAGTAGGGGCTAGAGATGTTAATCTTTCAAGCTAGAAGCCGTAAATGAGAATGGAAAATGATTAAAGCTTTGATGGCTATTGATTTTGAGGCAATCACATTTCTTATTATTTCGTTGATCTAAATCAAAATTAAGTGCAATCTTCATACTTTACTTCTCCCCACTTCCAATATTTATGTTCATTTATTAATTTATCTACTACTTTTATAAATCAAACAAATGACGAGAAAAAAATGTAAAAGGCGTAGAAAATATCTCGGGATAAGTAGTAACCAAATGTTTATTTACAGAGTGGCGTATTGCTGGAGAAGAATTGGTGTTGTTTTCACGGCCAGTCTTGGAGGTGTCCCGAAAACAAAATACTGGTACATTTTTTTGCGATTTTCTAATATGACTAAAATAAAGATGCATTTTCAAATAAACAAATTACATAATTTTCTGGCGAAGAGGCGAAAAACTATTCCTGCTTGGAAGTTATATATGCTTACTTCGCCATTGTGCGAAAAAAAAAAAAACTAGCAGAGATTTCTTTCTATGCTCGAAAACATTTCCATAATCCCAAAGAATGCATACAGAAAGAAAATAAGCGTCAGATGAAGAGGATTTACTTAAAGAGAAACAAAAAGACGACCAATTAAATATATTTATTTGAAAAAATTTAATAAAGTATTTCGAGTCGAGAGGGATCCCAAAAAAATTCTTGATGGTTTAATTACATAAAAATTGATAAAAACAGAATAAAAATAATAAAAATTCCTTAAAATTTATGATAAAATAATTAATACTAATATAATTAAAATAACACATTAATAAAATAATTGAATATAATTGAATTTCTAAATATTCAGCATTATCTGGTTTGAAATGGGATGTTTACGTTTTACACTGTTACTTTAAATGAATATGCTACTCAAAATCTGCTGCTTGCCTGATAGAGCCTCCAAGTGGGACATAGTTTACCCGTCCCTGACATATACGTACTGATCACCTCTACTGGTATGTATTCGCGTTCGGCTGGCAACATTTTAATATTTCACGTTCTAGATTAAAGTCATGTTAATGACAAGTCTAACAAATATGCTAGTGTAAAGCAGTACCCAAATGATTTAAAATTATATCAAGATCTCCAAATGCTCCAATGCTGCAAGATGCCAAATGCTCCAAAGCAATTTTTATGCTGGGAATAGGTAGGTCTTTTATGGAAATTCAGCTCTTTGGTGGGCTGATCCTAGACTCATATATTACTATTCTTGCATGTGTTGAATGGTCCATGATAAAACTCCAGACATAAGCAACCTTATACTGAGACGTGGCAAGGATACGTAAATGACTACAAGTATATATAATGGAGGCTCTTCATATGACAACAATTCAAAATTTTGACATTAATCACCGAGAGGCGTAATTTCAGAATGAAAGGATAGTTTTAGTTAATTAATCAAATTTGCTTTCATGTCCTTTATAGTTTTTAGAAAAGAACACAGAAGCTGGGGCAAAGGGATACAGAGTTCAAGCAGCGTAAAATTGAATCTATTTAGGACTCGAGCTGAAATATAGTTCATTGCATATAATCAATTAAAGGCACCTAAAAATTTTGTAATTTTTTTTAAACCAGAATATAGAAATTATATTTCAATATTGCCCTTATGTTAAAATTCTTATAAAATCTGTCCTTAACGCACGAAGATTAAATTTAAAAAAATTGCTCAATTTAAGGTTATTTTAATTCAATTAAGGTTGCGAAATTTTAAGGTTATTTCTGTAAATTTTAAGACCCTATATATGGTTAAAATAATTACTCATTATAATTTTTAAAATATGTGGAATAAATCAATTGTTTTGAGGTTTTTTGTAGAGACATTTGATATTTTTATAATAATGTCAAATCAATTAATCTAATTGAACATGGAAAACGAGTAGATCAAAAGTTCTGTCTTAACAAAAGAGTAAGCGATCAATTAAATGCGAACAAAATCAGGAAATCGGAAACTTTTATCAAAATATCTTTTATGTTTAAAATGAGCATGGAAGGGGAAAAAACATTGGGGGACAAATCACTCAAAGATGAAAGAAGAGTTTTGAAATCAGCATCTACCTTAAAATGCTTCAGTAACGAAATTATGCAAGCTATTTCTTTAAATTTTTACAAAACCATCTGAAATACTATTGTAAATCTAAAAATACTAGTGCAAATAAGATTTCCATAAAAAATACTTTACAGATCAGATTGTTTTGAATTTGCAAAAACAATTTACGTTTAAGAGTTTTATTGCTGTAGATTACATAGGTTACATCTCCTATTGAAAAGAAATGGAACCTTGGTCATCTTAAAGGTTGGGAGCATTATTATTATGATCTGAGAGGGAAAAAAATCTCCCCATCCACAAAAAAATTTCATTTAAATATTGAATCCTTTATATAATAAGACCTATTTTAAAAAGGGTAGTCTCTCTTGGATTTGTTTCTAGAAAATTGAATTCAAAAGCACACAAAGACATTGTTACTAACCATATTTTGTCTTTAGGAACATTTTATAAAAGGAAATATGAATCTCATACATTCTAAAACAAAACTCTAGTTTCATGTTAACGATCCTGAATATGAACTTATTAATAATGTAGGAATACTGTTGAGAAATTGTGAGATAATCTAAAAGGAAAATTTATTAAAATAGGAGATACTTATCTGCAACTGCAGAATTATGATTCATCAGATCTGAGGAATATTATGAAACCAATCTTGAAATGATTAAAAAATGAGCACTCCTTAGAAATTTTAGATATTAGAAGTAATTGTATCGAATAGTGAATCTGAAAAATTATTAAATATTGGTTTCTACATGATTATATAGTTCCTTTTTAATGACCTTACATCTTTTACACTGTCCAAAAGAGTGCTTTTTTTTTAGTATAGTGGATTCATTTTTATAATAAAATGCTCATAACCACAACTTATTGACTTCTTTACAAGTGCAATTTTATAAGAGAATTACAATAATTTTTCACTCTTCTGAATTTAAATTTATCTGCAATAAAAAAATGATGATTTTAAACTTCTCAAGAGATGAAAAATTTGCTGACGTATCAGTTTTAAATAAATCACCTCGTGCAGAATCCTGACAGAAAACATAACTCTTTGTTAAGAGTTCGAAGTTGTCGGTATAGGATACTTCCCGAAATACGATTTATGAAGGCAGACAGTTTTAGAATCATTTATAATAACATTAGTTAAGGAGTAACATCTACTCAGAAGTAATAATGATGAAGTTGTTTTCCACAAATCTCCAAGAAAAGCTAAACCCATTTTAAAAGCTCATAATTATTGAGTTACATTCGTCAAGTCCGATCTGGAATAAACATGATATATGATCACTGTAAAACACGATAAGTAGCATCTGTAACCTTGGGATGAACTGACATCTATTGAGGAATAAATTCTTCACAAGAACCAGGAATGTACAGGTTTTATTTATTCCACAATAATACATGCGAGCAGGGAACTTCGAATTCTAGTCTTCATTCTATTAATGGTTGATGTACAAGAAAGCAAGAGCATTTTACACATCTTGTGTTCCCTGTAACATTTTACCAGGGTGTCACAAAGAAAAGTGAAAAAAAAGTTTATTTCTTTAGCTTTTTCAATTACATCTATACTTCTAGTTGTAAAGTTTCATCAATTAAGGAATTCAAATTAATGAAAACTGTTTTGGCATATCTTTTGTAGTCACTTTCAGGATACAAACAAGTTCAGCAGGGTTATTAAAAGGGTACAATTATAATGCATTTGCTTAGTGATACATTTATTAACTCTAATTAAATTTAAAAAATAGCATAAAGCAGTAATCGAAGTTCTTAAAAAACCCTTATCAAAATGAACATCTTCAACACTTATACTAAAATGCATTTTTTAAATAATATTTGCGCCTACATTATTTAATCAATCACTTTTCAAAATAGACTTCTTGAATTCGTCAGCAAAGACCTGTTGTGTTTAAAGAAGATGTATTTCACATTGAAGAAAGTAAGCAACCCCTAAATAATAAGTTAGGTGATATAGGAGGATATTCAACATATACCTGCAAGCCAATCTACCTATCAAGAAATTCAGTATTCAGTTCATATCTTAAAAGTGACGAGTGATAAGAAGTACCATCTATTAGCTACTAGATCTGCAGAAGTATTATCAACAACCAAAGAGTACAAATATAATGCTATTCAAAACTAACTGAATATATTGACCACCATTCAACATACAGTTTTTATGCAAAATAAGACACATTAAAATATTTCTAAATTCACACCACACATTTCCAGAAAATTGCTGATAATGATGAGTTTTTTTTCCCCCTGCATAAAAAAAGGGCTTTTTTTTTTCGTTTGGAAAGTGACCATTTTGACGATTGATCCGTTGTCTTGATAGAAATGACTTTTATTTGTCTAAATTATATTTCTAAGGTAAGAAAGATTTAATTTCGCTTGAAATAGTGCCGATTTTGAACTGATGAGTTTTCAACTGACCGTACGTACAACCACAATAGAGAGACTTAAAAAATAAATAAGCCAAAATGCCAATTTCTGCTTGACTTGAACGAAGTCTTCTCCCCGGGGTAGTAAAAATCATGTAATTTGCATTTGCTAAACCGTCCCGTTTTTAGAAGGATGTTGGAAACTCGGGAAACATCCAATAATACTCTTCTTAACTGGACCGGTATTTAACAATATACATGCATTCTTCCTTCAACAATATTTAAAAACATTTTTCGTTATTGAATTATATCGCACTATTGAAAAGCTTAATAACAACAGAATTAACACACAAATTTACAAGCAAAATAAGCGATTTTGTTCTTCAATATTTCATTACTTTCCTGAGATATTTCAAATGCTCTATTTCTCAAATTTCGGTATAATGAATGTTTGCGTTGAAACTTCAGTGTAATACATATTTCTGTCTAAATTTGTTATAAGACCCTTTAAAATAAATAATCATATTTCGGTAAATTTTGTAGATATAAATGAAACTTTATAACTGGAAGTTATGAGTAGATGCTATATTTAGGAAAATAAACGCTTGTTCCACTTTTTGGGCTATTCTGAATATATTGGCTTCCCATTCTAATCATGATTCAGTGACAAATATCTAAATCATTAATGGTAGGTATACAGTGCCAATTGGAAAAATGGTTAATATGACCCTAGTATATTACATTTTAGACTGTTTCAGACAATAGATAAACTACTGAAATCTACATTTTTATCAACCATATTTAATGAATTATTCTAGGCACGTTAAAAATTTAAGTTAAAAAAGTTCTTAGGTGACCCTTAATTTTATTATTTTAAACTATTCAGACTTTACGAAATGGATCCTGTAAATTGAAGGACCTTCCTTGAGGCAGCTGTTGAAATAGTCTTAAATCAATAAAATAGTTATATTCAAAGTATCTTAAGTATCGGAATGATGTAACTTTTATAGTTTAAAATTTTAATGTACCAAGCATATTTTACGAAATGATTAGCAGGACTGGAGATCTGCATTAAAATTTTTGCTTTGTAATTTTTTTAGCCGTACATATTTTGGATTGAAACCATATGAAATACAATTGGTTACATTATATAAAGCATTTTTCCAATAGGAATTTTTCCAATATGATTAGCATGGACATCGTGTATGTAGAGCAGGGATTAAGCCTTTTTCATTCCCGATTTTTTTTATCCCAGAAAATATTCCATGGTTTTATTTTTGGTTGAAAAAAATTGTTAATCCCAAGTACAAACAAACAACGAAAAACAATAATAAGGAAATAAAGTATTTATTTTTGATAAATGAAAAACAACAGCAAAAGAACATGAAATACGATATTTAAATAAGCTTTAATGAAATATTTTTAAAATATGATAAGATTTTCTTAATTATTTTAAATTAGTAATATAGATGATTCTTACAAAATAAAGAGCCTGTTGTGATGTCTTGCATATACAGTAGGCAATAAATTTTTTTCCACTAGATAATCTTTATAGCCGAAAAAAAATTTACGATGCTCTATTTGGAGCTGATTAAAAAAAACTCAAAACAGTATTTATTTATGTTGAAAAATAAAACAAGCATATTAAATATTAATTAGTGATAAATGAAAAAAAATTAATTTTGTTTATTAGATAAATTTTAATGAAATATCTTAAACAAATATATTTCCTGAATTATTTTTAAAAATTTATATTGAGAATTCAGACAACTTGCTGTCGGAGTTTTTGTGTTTCCAATAAGATCCTTTAAAATATAAAAATGCACGGAGATTCCATGAAAAATATTACCCTTTATAGAGCTGTTCAGATTAATAATAGTTTGAGATACTCATAGTTTAATTTTAATTTAAGAAAATAATAATAAATAGGATAGTTGTTACATCACATAATAAAACTAATGGCACACTTCTATGATGATGGTATTATATTCAAGTCCATATTTATCAGCCTCTTATATATTTAAAAACGAAAATTTGCATTAGAACAGCATTTTTAAAAATCCATTTGTTGCTTTTTTATTTCACGGAAGCATAAAAATTTAAGCGAAGAAACGGAGATTTAAGTCGAATCTTTTATGCACATAAAATAAGGCTTTTATAAATTTTGCTGCGATCTTTTATTATAAAAATGAATTAATTTTACCGTTTGGTCTCAACTGAATGAGAGCCGTTACCTTTCCCAAATAGTTTATTAACTTCAATTTAAGTTCAGATAAAAACATCTAAAACGCACACAGGCACTGTACAGGAGAGGAATATCGTTGTTAAGCTGTTTCAACAACTTTTGTTTTTCTTTTAATAATATTGATAAACGTTATGGGATCAAGAATCGCAACCGTTTAACATACCATAAAAACTGCTCATGAAATACACTGTAGGATATGAAAAGCAACCTAAAAGAATCAAAGGCTATTGCGATCAGTAAATTGAATCAGTTGTTGTTCTAGAGATTTCGGCACATGATTTTAATGTGCAGCAGTTCAACTAAAATAAAAAATATATCGCTAGATAAGTATTATTTAATACTATTAGATCAGTTTGCGGACGAAAAAGATATTTTAAAATGATTACTGCGTTTTGTTTGGTTTGTCACAAATTCAAACAGAGAACAATGATAGTATTATTTCATGACTCAAATGTTTACTTCTGTTATAATCTTGCAAAAGACACGATAAATAGAATGTTATTTACCGGTCACATTCAACAACAAAATGGCCTTTCTAACCATAAAATATAAACTTCTAATCACCTGATTCCCCCTCCCAAATCATCATTATACTGTTAAAACTAAATATTTAAAAAATAATAGTGATTATTATATCCTTTTTAAATATGCATAATAAATAAATAAATACTATTTTAAGAAATGTAGTTTTTTTTTCTACTTTGCAGACTGAAATAAACTACTTTTTTTCGATATATCACCCAATATATATTTATTTTAAGTAATTGAGAAATTATATTTCCTATAAATATAATAGAATTTTGATTTGGGATACAAGTGTTATCTCATCAAGGTATGAAAAATAAATAGTATTCATATAGTTCTTTCCAACAATTTAGAGGGTAGTAATTTATGGATTTAATACCTGTTGTGATTTAAATTGTTAGTTGGGTAACTCACTTTTTTTTACTCTAAAAATAAAAATACTTCCGCGAAAAAAAATATTTTGAAAATTTGTGTAGTAAGTGCCGGGAGATGAGTCATTTTTGTTACATCTTACTAAAGCCTGAAATTACGACACCTGTTTCTAGAAGTTCTCGCGTAACTTTGAAGCGAAGCATCAATGCCATTAATCAATTTTATTTACCAATTGATTAACTCCTTTATCAACATAACAAAATACTCATTTAACGCAAAAATGCGTTGCCTACGATATGAAGAAATTTTGGTATTTTAAAATGGAGAGGCCATTTAACGTTTTTTTTAATTAATGGAAGTTACTATGAAATTAGGAATATTAATATTTTTTCAGTATTTTCTTGGACGTTAAATTATAATGTGAAATTATCATTTTCTTTAACACGTTGACTGCCGTGAGTACCGATTCACACCTCCTAATATTATATTCACACCAATTATGCAGTTAGATGGTCTCTTCTATTCTACAGTTAAGAAATAATAAAGGAGGGATCAAATTAGATAAATGATAAAATTTATTGGCATAAACTATGGTACCGAATGTGTTAATTACAAAATAGCATTTGTAAATAAGCAATTTATAAAAAATTATGTTTTTGTTTTTACGAAAAAGAAATGCCCCTATTCTAAATTTTTTTAAAAAGGTGTAAAAACAATGAAATTTAAAGACAGAATAAATTAAAATAGTTAAATAAGAAAGCAGGTGTTCATTTCCTTCTGCAATCTGGTAAAAAAGATAGCTTCAACGAAGGTTTTCGAGTCAGCGTTTTAATTGCAAATTAAAATCAACAAAAACAAAGAAATCTTACAAAGTTGTAATAAAAAACAAATAATAAAATGAGTATTAAAGAAAACAGTAAATATAGTTATCATTTTCTCTTAGTCTTGTGATCAAATTTAGAACTCGATGCATAATTCTGTATGAGAAGCTTTAATGTATATTATAGTTCCATGATATATTTATATAATTCTTAGAAAATGCCATAAAAAAGATTTAACCTGAAAGGGGAAGAAGAAAAAATAAAAACGTGATTCAAAACATTAAAAAAAAATTAACAAGGGATCTGTTGCTTTTGTTGCTGCCGTTTTTGCATCTAATGGGGAAATGAAAGTGTGAAGAAAAAAGATATAAAAGCCAATTTTTCATACTTTCTAACTGATATTTTATTGCCAATATTTGTAGAAGAAAAACCACTTTACCTTCACATCCTTCAATTAATAGAACTCCTACAATACATAGCAAATAATCATATCTTTAAATCTGTTATTAAACTTACAAAAAAAATGAAAAAAGTAACGGCATCAACCCTTTTAACTCATATTTCTGCTAAATCTTCAAATGTATTCTATAAATAATTTTTTCCCCATAAAGGCTACTGAAAAAAAAAGCACGTAAACACTTGCTGAGCTAAAATTATTACTGTAACATGGAACGCAAAGGAAGACAATAAACTTTACCTAAATTAATTTTACAATTATTATCATCTTGGAAATTAAGATGAACAATAACTCTTAAGAGTAATAGCAGCCAAACCAAATATTTGAAGCGCAAGAATTCGATACACAAATATAATTTATACTATGCCTAAGTCTTTTTCCAAAAATAAAAATAAGGATTAAAAAAAAAACACCTGGTAGCCTGAAACTGTCTTTAACATTCTTTATCTATCCTGAAGTCTCTGACAGATTTTAAAAAAATATCTATGCAAAAAGAAGGCAATTAAAAACTTCAGCCTTAATACTTATTGTACGGTAAATATAAAAACACAATTGTCTTCTCAAGTAAATATTAACAATGAAGAATAACAGCAGAAAAGATAATGATATTTCTCAGTTAATTAACAGAACTCAGCAACGTGGCAATTACTAGACCGGAAATTTCTGAACAATGTTCTCATGTAACAATCCAGGATGAGACAACGGATCATCTTGTATTGCACACCACGGAGAAAATTTTGCGGGGTATTTCCGCTCATGCTGCGGTGACGTCACGGAGAGCAATTAATTGCTGTCCCCTCTAGCTCAAAAAAAAAAAAAAAAAAAAAAAAACTGCTTGCGTTGGCGTATCAAAAAGAAACATTTTTTCACAGTTTCCAAGCGTAAAGCTATTGACTGCATATTCTGAAGTGACCAACAGAAATTCAACGGAATCGTGACAAAAGTATATGTTACATGTAGTGAAAAAGGCTAAATTTTTTTAAAAAAAATGATTCTTGGAATTTCATTTCAACATTATTTTAAATTATCATTTATAATTCAAAATTTGTTCGTTAAACATTCTGTACTTTATGTCCTGAGTGATCGTAGCTAAACCGTCTTTTGAAACCCTTAATTCACACTGCCTAAGATTGTATTCAATATAAAAAACAATGTAAAAAAATCGCCATTTTTTAAAAACTTTAACTTATTAAATATGAATTGCGTTGTTTATTTTGGAACTTATTGTACAATTTTTAAAATAAAAATGCTTAATAATGCTTTTTATTAAATTACTTAATAATTTTTCTAAATTTTTAATTTTAATTATTATTATTAATATCATTTTACTTATTTGAATGCTTATTGATTATTTAATAATTATGTATCCTTTATTAAATCTGTTAAATATAATACTAAGGATTTATTCTATTACTTTTTTGTTTAAATATAATGGATTTCCCACCCAGCATTTATTATTAGATGCAATCTTCTTGGTTCGAATTTTGCGTAAATCGAATTTTTATTGTGATCGGATCAGCTTCGAATCAACTAAGTCCCTTTGTACTATAAAAGTAGCAGCAAACAGAATCCATTAAATATAACAAAATTTAAGTTGTTATGATGACTTGACCGCTTTACAACGGGAAGAAAGTTGCAATTGCTTCTGAGAGTAGAGATGGTGGTGTGTGTAGGCGGACGTGGCTAAAGCGGACAAATAAGATTTCGTGGTTAGAGCATACACTCCGAAATTCATCGTGGTTAGAGCGGACACATTTTTTCACCATCTTAGAGCTGATAAAGGATGCAGATAAATAAATAGTTTTAAAAATCACGAATACAATTTAAAACTGTATTTTAAATGGCAAATCTCTTTCACGTAAGATAACGTGTTTTTTAACCGAATTTTTCTGTTTTTGCACTCGATTATCGAATTATAAAAATAAATACATTTTTGCCAATCAAATTTAATTATTTATATTAAGATATTATTATGTGAATGAATTTTAAACGAAGCGAAATACACTGAAAATAAAAACTTTCAGAAATATTTAAAAATTAATAGTAAGTAACAGTATAATGAAGGATATGAATGAATTTCAGGAATTCCAGGACGAATCTCAGGGATATATTTTCTTTTACACATTCCCAACTCATTCCTAATTTATTTTTTCGAGGTAATTGGTGTTGGTAATCCTCTATAACTAAACATTCTTTTCCATTTTTTATAGAGAGTAATTTTGTTGAAATGGCTATAAGTTTCATCAAAGATTTTTTCGACGATATAAACCAACATACACATTTCAAAAAAATCAAACATCTATTGAGAAAACGAGAAAGGCCTTCTCTCTCAAAAATATTGGCTTACCTCTAAAACAAGTGCAAAGCTCGAAACTACATAGTAGATGACATAGGACAATAGGTGCAAGAATGCCCACTCTGCCCCTCTCACGTGACCGCTGTAGCCACTTTCCGCTCTGGCCACGTAAACGTATAGACAGTTCCTTGAGCACCCGAGGGCAGAAGTTGACTTCTAGCTGATATGAGGATAACACACACACTCGCTTGCACAGCCCCTTTTTACAGGGGGGGGGGCACATTCACACACCTCACAGGTAATACACAGAAGAACAGCCCTGCACGAACCAGAACTCGAACCTGGGACGCCCAGATCATGAGAAACAAGCACTTCTCTGTGCTGAGACGCCGACTTAATTTGTTATATTTAATGAATATAACAATATTATTTTCGCATGTCTAATTATGTACCATAAGTTTCTTTTTGCGAGCAGTAAACATCTTATGAATTATAAATACTAATATGAGCATTGCAGTCGATAGTATAAACGACGACATGAAAAAAAATTGAGTTTATTAAAAATGATAATGATTTCGGAGAAACGTTGGTTGATGCGATGAAAATTGCTGCGATTATAGGAGTACCCGTCCAATTTTAAAAAAGATACCACAACATAATAAAAAGAAAGACAAATTCATGTGAGAACAAAAAGAAATTTTCTTAGGAATTACACTATTGTAGAATGGATGTTATTCTCTAACAGTTGAGTGTATTAAATAGAAACTTTGATTTTCTAAAAAAAACATACCAGTTGCAGAAAGAAAAAAAAAAGAAATAGTTCTCTGAAGAACTGCTTAAAGTATTAAAGCTATGATATGCTTTCATGCATATATGCCGACATAAACTAGAAAACGATGGCTTCAATTCTATTATTCATCACGTTTCACTTATTTTCAGCATTACCGATATTAGTAGAGAGTTATTCAAAATTGAAATTAATCAAACGATATAATCGATTGTTTATATTAAAGTAAAATTGATCGGTCGGCCAATAATATAATTTAAACACGAAACTGTAGCTAATATTCAGATAAATACATTAATCCATACATTCACTGAAGGAAAAGCAAGAAGTTCAATGATTTAACATCAAAAATTTGATATTATATTTCGATTTATTTTCATTTGTCATTACATTATTATGTATATTAATAATTTAATGCTATTTTAAATGTAAATTACAAATATAATTTATTGTACAATTGGAATTATGCTTTGTTAAGTGAAAAAAATAAATTCTTATACTGCACTATGCATGCAAATAGGTTAGGATGTATTGATGAGGGGCACGAATTTTTCTTTTGCAACGGTCATGTAAGTCACAGATATTGAAAAGGGGCACTTAAATTAGTAGGTAAGGAAAAAACTTTCGTCATCTCAGAAATTAGCAATGCTTCAAAAATATTTATCTAGATATTGCATTTTAAAAATTCTTTTTAAAACTTTAGTTCTAAATTTTTTTAAATTTCAAAACTAGGCATGAAATTTGTTTTTACTCAGATCTGCTATATCTATTGCATTCTTTAAATGTTTTTCTGTGTTTCGTGATAATTTTTTTTCAATAAAGGTGACACATATCATTCCTATCATCAGAAGTCCATGTATAATTTTCACATAAGGTTAACATTGGAAAGGAAGAAAACTATACATTTTTCACGTTACAGCCACATAAAAATAATTTTTTAGAAAAGTTGGATGTGAAATTTTCACTACGTACTTAGTTTTCCTGTTTAAAGACTTTTAAAAAATGTTCAAATCCGGTATAGAGCGACTTGTATTTTTTATATTCAATTTTTTCGCTCTGGGAAAACTACCAAAATATTATTTTTTGAAGATCTGCAAGTGTATTGTTATTCGCACATGTTATAATCAATAATAGCCGTTCCATTTTCATAAAATTTTTCGTCTGGGTAAAATTTTATAAAATTATCTACATGCATCTTTTATCATCTACTACATCTTTTTCGAAGCGCAATCTTTTTTCTAAAAAAATATTCAATAATCCAAATATGCTTTCGGTGAGGCAAGATGAAACAAATGCGAAATTCATAAACAGCCAAAGAGAAAAAGCAGAAGAAAAAAAAAATCTGAACTAAGAAGAAAGATCGATTGCGTGCACTTCATGGAGGGTTTTGTGGAATAGCAGCACTGATGATCTTGAATTCAAAGGGAGGAAACGTTTGTTTTAGTCAATCAACTATGTGTACAGAGGGTTTTCGTGGACTGATGGACAATTAGTACAAATCAGCGTTTTTCTAGAGTGATCAATTTATTATCTTCTCTTCAAGCTTTTGTTCATTTTTTTCATTGATTATCGGACTCTTAGAGTATTAAAGTAAGCACAGAGCATCGCTCTCTCTGAGTAAAAAGTTATCAAATTAGACTTTAAAAATATGCAACTTTAAAAAATGGTTTCAGGAGCCGTTGCAGCTCAATAGCTCTAAATGGCGAATAGCCACTGAGTAGGGAAAGGGACTTCAAAATAATCTTAATCAATTTTTTTAACATCTACAAAAGATAATCCGTTACCGCGACTGATTTCTATTGTTTCTCGTCAAATTCCTATATCTGCTGTTTAACTGTTAAGAATTGTTTAATTGTAAACATAAGACATTTAAAGACGATTTAGCTATAGCTAATTTTAACTACTGGTTAATTCGTTCTAAAAAAATAAGTTTTCAATAGAAAGGGCGGAGTTGAAATAAGAATTGGCAATAAATCATATAATTTTAAGCTTACAAAATGAGCTATTATATATTATTATATGAACAACATAATATTATTTCAACAAGACTTACCTTTGAACCATATTGTGTTAATCGGAAGTGAAGTTAGTCTTAAAATGTTAGATGCTTCCATGAAGGTACGACTCTATATATGCACTTTCTCCATTCGTAATGACCCTGATTTCAAATAGAATGTTATCCTGTCATTTTTGCAGTGTGCTCATAGTTTGCATAATCCCAGTTTGCGTAACTTCTTTTTAGTAAATTTCGGGCTGTTCAGATTGAAAAATGTGGAAGACCAACTCCCTCTCGGCATGGCGCTTTTGAGAAATAAGTTCTTAGTCTATATCATTCTCATATAAGACAAACGGAAGATCACTGAATCACATTTATAATAATCCTTTGTCAATTCCTTATCCATCCTCAAATTCAGCAAAAAAATGTGACCGAATGTGTTTATGTCCATTATCTGTACAATAGTCCGTAAAAAAATATGACAGTCCAAACAGATTATCTTTGTAAGTGCTCTGGTGAACCAACCATCTCATATGGGTATCACGAATCTCAAATTTTACAGTTTTATGCGTTCACACTTACCGTCAATGGAGCTCTACTTTATCACTAAATCAAATGATGTCTGAAATGCGAAAGTTATTTTTGTATAACTCTGTCGCCTTTGGAATCTTTCACACCATTTAACTAGGGGATGCCCACTAATTAACGTATAGAAAATTTGATGAAATAGGCAAATAAACTATAGAAATAGATGTGTTGGCAAATTCATTGGACAGTTGTATAAGAATAAGCCTGGAAATAAGATCTCACTATTTAAACTACAAAAATAATGAGCAACTTTAATATTTTTACGAAAAGTACTATTTTCTAACGTTTTTTTTCCAATATAAATTTTTTATACATTTTGTCTTTCTTTTTTGCAATTTTAGGCATAAAAAACTAGATAAAGATTAATTTATTGGATTATTCGCTATGGTATTTTATTGATATTTGTCATCTTTACGTCATTATTCTAACAGCAATTACATGCTCTTAATCAACTTGTAATGAATACTCGAACTATATATGCTAGATTTTAAACATCTCTATTTTTCCACACACCCCCATATGCTAGATTTTAAGCATCTCTATTTTTTTAACCCCCAGTCAGTTTAATTTTTTTTTCTGCAAAAGTAATACATTTAAAAATTTCTTAATTAGTTTCTAAACCCCAACTGTCATAATTTATTCTTGTTTTAGAAAGGTGGGGGGAGTTGAGTTAAGACTAATATTGTTTTAATGCCATAAGATAGAAATTCTCTTGAAAAAAGATAGCAAAATAGACTCACAAAACATTTCATTTTTAATTTAAATAAAGCTAGTAATTTATGTTATAATTTCCTGATTTTAGAATATATCAACCAGTTGTCTGTTTTAACAAAAAAATTTATATTACCATTCATTCACAATTAAACAACAAAAGCCTATTACATTAAATAAAATTACTCTTCTATGGTAACTCTTTTTTTCTTCAACTGAAAAGTAACTTTATTACTAAGCATTTTTGTGGAGTATTATCGATAAAGGCGCCTTTTGATGGAGGTGTGAAGAATTATTGATGGAGGCGTCTCTCATAGCTTATGCTCTTAGCAGACAGAATAATCACAGATCTCCTTAAAAATAATAAACTCGTTGCTATTTATTAAGTAAATGCTCTAAGACAAGTTGGTTAAAATAAGGATTAAAAATTTTTTTATTTAATTTTCAACTACTGGAATAAATTGCGTTTATTTATGCCATAATTTCCATTCTTTTCATTTATCATTTTAATTTCATAGTTATAACTAATGGTGTAATAATTTAAACAGTACTGGACTGCTCTGACATGGGCAGATGAAGAACGGGGGTACAGGGCATGACTTCCTAATAAAATACATGTTTATTCTTAAAATGTATATTTTTATCGAAATATTGAAATCATGAAATTATTAACTTTCAACAATAAAATAATGCATATTCACCAATAAAAACTTTTGTTCAAACATTAGCATAACGATTAATGTAGTTAAAAGTATGCATATGATGATATTAATGAATAATTAAAAAATTATGTTAACTTCAAATTATTTTAAAGTTAAGTAATTTAGATTTAAAAGAACGACATGGATAAATGTAGAGTTACTTCGGCATTATTGGCTAGTATTAAATTATCTTATACACATTAGAGCATTTGCTGAAAGGGATAATAACATGAAACGGAGAGCGAATCGCAGAGAAATATTTGGTAATAAATACGAGTACGATACGAGTAATGCTCTGTATAGTGCTGTTGGCGAAATTGTTACAGTAAAAATACGAAACATCATAAAATCTGTCCTACTTTGATTCAAATGTGTTTCAATAAATTGCACATTTTCATAAGAAGGGTGAATTTTTATAACAAACTTGGGACATAAATTTTCACCATATACATTGCAAAAATAATTAATTTTTCAGAAGGAGATTCCAAGGAAACGAAGAATACAATTAGCAGGAGTTGACCAATTGACATGTGAACTTTTGCCGGTTGATTTGTTCACTTAATCCTAAAAAACTATGCCTTTTGAAGCCGCTGAATCTCTTCTGTACAGATATATTTTGTTCTGAGTTAAGGGCTTAAAGGGAGAAATGGGGTAACAGTTGAAAAGGGAAAACGGACTATCTTTTTCACACAATTCTGTACTTTTGGGATATTCCCTAAAATTGTCTTAAGTTGATATATGATGCTATCAAATTAGCGTCGGGAGGGTGATTCGCTCATATGCAATAGTAAATTCCACTGTAATGGTCTATTTAACTTATTTTCAAGTAAACAAATTTTCCATATTTAATAATATTAATGTTTGCATCATCACACCCAACTCCCAATAAATACTCTGATTATATTTGATTCTAAAAATAAATCTGAAATTGTTTGTTCCATGCACTGAGATGTGCAAGAAGCAGGGGCATTATAATCCAATTACTTCGATTCCGGCTCCATTATCAATTAAATATGCACTTCAATAATGCCCAGTCTTTAATTTTTCTCGTCTTTCTTTCATTTTTTGATATAATTATTTTTTCTTGCAGCCCGTCAAGTACAACGTAATTATTATTAGCGCTTTCACTACTTCCGAGACTAATTTTCGTGTTGCCTTTTTATTACAAACGAGGTTGATTTTTATCAATAATTTCCGAAGTAGAAGTAAGAAGAATTGCTGAAACTACAGTTTTTACAGCCCTACGATACTTCGTATCTATCACATGTTCTTGAAGGTAATCTGTTGTAATATTTGCGGCCGTAGGCTTATCGATTGGTAGTAGTTGGCACTACTGTTTAGACAGTTGATGCTTGAATACATCGTTACTCTCCAAGTTCTCCGACAAAGTAGATTCAAATGAAATCTACAGCAACACTTCAAAATGTTTCTTTTTTAGGGAGAGATTGTGATTTTTCCAACCGCATTTTTCTTTTTAAAATTATTGTTATTTTATTCATTATAACAATACCCAAGTAACACGAAGATTCTGCTAGTAGTTCTTGGATCGATTAGGGAGTTTTTTTTTTTTCTTTTTCTTCTCCCGTTGGTACTTTTTTGTGTCGGAATTGATTGCGCTCATATATATTTTGACTCTTGGAGGCAGTAATTTCATACAGTACTTTACTATAGCGGAACTCTTTTAACTTATTTTTAAGTATTTTAATAAAAGATTTTTAAATGTTTTACAATTAAGATGATGCATCTTCAATATTGTTTTCAAGCATATGTGTTGAATAATTGGGAATGAAATCATCTATCTTCAGCTTTTCCCATGACGATATCTTCTTATTCCTTAAATGTAACATCTTCATTAATTCGGTTAATACGTTTGATGACAGGTTGACCAACTCTTAAAATTTTATTACACCCTCTTAGGTTGACAACACACTTCACTAAATATTACTTTAATTACCAAAGAATGGGTATTTTCGTGTTGAAGAAGTACGGTAAATGGTCAAAAGGGAGAAAACAAGGTCGTTCGAAGTATTATAGTTGAAAGTAAATTGAAAATGATGGCGATGTACACATATGATTAAGCGCGCATCTACCTGGCTCTTCTTCAGTCTCGTTAGACAAGACATGAGCAATGGATATTGGTCGTTCCATTCTGCGTTATCTACAGTGATGATGCATTCCTATAATCATGACGAATGTCCAGTTTTTCTTCGTTGTTTAAAGAGAAAATGGCCTCGATTAAAAAAAATGACATTGGAACTAAATCCAGAGACGGTAAGAATAATTATAATATTAAGATTCCGTTATTATTATAATAATTATAATTATGTTATTGAGACCATTTTGCACCTTTCCATTCCTGTGCTTAAAAAAAATTGTCTCCGTCTAACGGTCCTCCGCTGCATTCCCGAACCGCAGAAGCTACTGGCAGAAACCAATTAAAAATTTTAATTAGTTTTTCAAGTATGTTATTAGCCAAATTTAGCTGCTTTGAATCTCTAACTATCAGTATTTCAGAAAATTCATACGCTTTGATAATTAATTTTCCAATTACTTTTTGAAGACTGCGGAATCATTGTAATAAAAACTGATTTTTAATTTTTTTTATTACATTTTCCAATTTTATTTAGACAAATATACAAATGGAATTGAACAATATTTTTTCTAAAAGTTGTTGTTTTTCAGTTTGTAATAAAAATTTAAGTACTTGAAAATAACGATATTTTTACAATTGTTACAGTTAAGAAGTAAGTTTGGCATTCTTTTTTATCTAAGAATTACATGATGTATTCAAATTTATTAAGATGATTTCAAAAATATTTCACATATGGCAGATAACATAAATATATCATATAACTTTTAATTTATAAGCTTAAAAAAAGAAGCATAGCAGTTCTAGACTTCAAGACAAATTTTCGAAAATTGTGTTCACATCAAAAAAGTCTTTCAAAGTTTTAAATATCAAGTACTAATCTATTAAAGAGAAAGAAATATAATTTCCTTAACAATCTCATATCTTGATATTTAATACTTGTAAATCAAGATATAAATAATTTCGTTGTAATAATCTTAAATTAACTTATTCTTTTTTCTCTATTTATTGTGGATGTTTACATTGCTCAGTAGTTACATATAAGACAGTGATTGGAATTTAGCTTAAATTCCCTTTTAATAGCATTATTATTTTACCTTACAAGCTTCGAAATTTTTCTATTTGGTAGAATGTAGAACATACACCATTCATTAAAAAAAAGTTAATTTTTTTTATTCTCACTAAACAAAACTGCAAATGGTATTTTTGGCTAACGATATACCTCTCATTAAAATATTTGAAAATATCTTAGGAATACTTTGTAAAAAGATTAATAGATTAACTTTCATTGAATAACTGGACAGCCCAATATTCTTTACATTCCATAAAATTTCCTTTTTCTGAAAGTAATACTTCTTTTATATTCGTCACCTGTTATAGATAGATTTCAAAATAACATCATCTGAAGGGCTAAGTGAAAGCCATTGTCTACATCAAAATATCCTGTTAATCCTGAGCTTTCAAATGTTAATGAATAAACGCAAAAATTATCAGTGCTTAAACTTACCAAAAAAAATTAAACTGCTTAAGCATTGAAGCATTAAGAAATCAATAAGAATAGTAAGTCGGTCAAATTATATATTGAATCATAAATTAATTTTTAATAAAATTTAAAAATTGAACTATTTCCTTTCCTAATAAATATTTTTGAAAATCTATGAACATAAATGTATATATGTGCGTCACTTTAATCATTTCAAATTTTGCTCGTTTTTCAATGCATAGTAATTTTCCAAGATTTTTCAAGTGGAGCAATCTCCTCTGGAAATGAAATTTTTTAAAAAACTAGAATTAAATATCGAAATAGTAGACAATATTTAAATTATTCAATAAATTAAAACTGCTCTAAGCAGAACCATTCTTAGAAACAAAAATGCAAACTGGTAGTATCCGCAATTGACAGACAATGGAACTTTCTTTCCAAAGAGAAATATTTGAATTCATCTTTACAAAAAGTTCGACTTCGAAGTTTCAGATTTTAAAGTATATGGTATAAGTTGAAGAAAGAAATTTCAACTGGAAAATTTATCTCAGAAGGAGGACACATCATGGGATATCCAAAAAGTAAAAGTTAAGATTACTGTTTAACAAAATAAAATAAAATAAATAAAAATTTAGTGAAAACTTTTTGAATGCGTTTGTATTAAATATAATTTAAGTATTTAATACAAACTCTAATGTAATTACTTTAAAGTATTTATTTTTCATTTATTAAAGACATTGATGAATGAAATAATAGATTATGAATGTTATGTGAAAATCCAATGTAGCTGAATATAACTGGAGAAATATTCATTGGATGAAAGTTGCTTAACTTATTTTATCAAATGAATACTAAGAAATTATTTTATTAAAAATCAATTAAAATCAAAGCTTGCAGCAAAAATTTCGGATAATTTTTTAGATTTTAATACAGATACATTCCTAATATACAGCATTAGCAGAATACAAATTGGAAATCAATTAAATATAAAACGGTATCACATTGTCTATCAGTCTTCATTATCAATGCTGAGGCGACTTAGAAGATTAGGAAGGCAAGCTTAAATGTCTCCACGTCTCAAGGGCATCTCAGAATATTTAAGAAGAAATACGGATTTTTGTTAAAAATAAATTTGTAGGGACCGGATAACCAGCACTATCCAGGAGTCTAGATATATCTAGGTGTTGTTTTATTCTACTCTTAACATAAATATATTTGGATAAAAAAGTGTCTGAAATTCCTGCATTGTGTGTCTAGAAACGACAGTAAGTTTCCACACATTTCATGCTCATTCCAACAAGTGATAACGTTAGTTATCTATTGGAATAAACAATAGTACGACAAGTTACACAGCTGTATCTCTTCCAACTCCTTTGCTTGTCTTTTAACCATTTTCCGTCAAGAGTCATTCACATTTGATGACTGGACTTTGTCAATCACTTAGCAAGATAAACTTGAAGCAAAATGGAGCGTTTTACAGCGATAAAGCTGTCACAGAATATGGTGAAATCAGAAGAAGCTAACAATAACCAATATAAATCAAGCATTTTATCCAAGCTCTTATCATTCTGTATCAACAGAACGGCTTATGATATCTCTTTACAAACAAAGTGTTTACCAAACTTTCCGCGATAAGCTAGCTTGAAGAGCACACCCTAATGGTACATTATGCGCTTCTTTTCTTATCGGCGTCTTCTACAAGAGTGGTGAGCAAACTTTCACCAGAAATCTTTTTATCAAGCTTAGAGTAAAGCAAGAATTTGATTAACCGCCTGTCTTCTATTTAAGGTGCATACGTATTTGTAAATAGCTAAATATCAACCACGTTCACGTTCTTGACCTCCTCAGCTGATTAAAAGTTTGCCCACCAGACAAGAGATAAAATAGGCATGATGTAAAATACATAAGATAATTTAAGATAATAATTCTTAATTTGAACTATGAAAGAATAAATTGACTAAAATAATTAAATATGAATATTATTAAACAATAGTAGCTGATAATACAGAGAAAGTTTGTCAATCACTGACTGTCGTACGAAACAATTATATATTTAAAAAATAATTGAGTTTATGATAAATAAAAAATGGCTTTTTATAAAATAAGGAATGTTAATTTTTAATTCAAAAAATATTTCTCAGTTCAATGCTAATGCCATGCTTATCATTGAAGATCCAGTAATGTAATAATATCAAGATTAATTATCTGCTCTTTATGAACTAACATTCAAAAGCTTGATTTTGAAAATTTCTCTTTTTTTGAAGTAGAGATTTCGTTTTAGCTCAGTTAACTTTATCATGTGCAGTTTAAACAAATGCCACCTTTGAATAACCGATTATTTTATAAATTATTCTGATTTTAGAGTTACATTAATGAAATTAACATTTGGTTGATTATTGCCCAGATTTCAAAAGGAAGAGGCAAATATTCAATGATAAATATGTAAAAGACAAACACTTTTTAAAAATACCTGCTCTTTATGTTACTTTAAAGAAAACAATATCAGAGTAAAATTCCCCCTCCCCCTTCAGATTCAAAGGCGATATAGAATCAATCATGTGATATTAAGTCAATTATACCAATCGGATATTTTGAATGAGTGCTTATCATATTATGAAGATTTTTCTTTCTATGTACATCTGTTTATTTTAGCTCATTTTATGGTGACAAAATTTCACTTTCAGGATAGGAGGGCGGATTCAAGACACATATGTACGCCTGGTGTTAGACTAGCTATAGCTAGATCAAACGTCCTCATCTTGACGTGTGTGGTTAGAAAACACGTGCCATTAGATCATAGTTGAAATCATGAAACTTTCCAGTAATAACCCTAGTGTTGATTCGAAGAGGCGCTAATCTAATAAATCAATCATGTAGTCAAATAGTTCAATTTCTTTAAATATTTTGTGTCAAGAAATTACAGTTATGCCATAATGAACAAAATTATCTGAAATAATATATATATATATATATATATATATATATATATATATAT
>JAOUZG010008446.1:4401844-4429883 GCA_026289955.1 Argiope argentata
GTGATTTGGAGGCAAAAGGTTAAGTCGGGATGAACGATTAAAAAATCGGGATTGACTCAGATAATCTCGGACGTGTGATCACTTCTTAAGTATAGTTCACTTCTCAAGAATAGATTTTAAGTATTGATCACTTCTCAAGTATAGATCACTTCTCAAATATAGCTCACTTCTCAAGTGCATTCTTCGATTGGGATTTTGAATTAATTCTTTATTTTTACCAATTTTCTAAAAACTGATTTTAATTTATATTATTAACAAGTTATTTACTTATAATTCAATTTCAAAGCAAACTGAAGCATTTAATTAAAATTTAGAATAAATCTGCAATAAATAACCATAATTTGGCCCCTTTCATGACGTCTTCCTACTCTACTGTAATTTATATGTATGTATACATCTGTAATTAAAAAAACCCCATTCATTAAATAAGTGAGTAGCTTTATATATTTGATCCCCTTTTCTCACATTATTAAAGTACAAATTGGAAAGAGCTTTGCTAAAAGATGAGTGAAAAGCTGTTTTCAGCACAAAGTTATATTATTTCGTTAATTTTTGATCAATGTTCATCTCAAGCAATATATCGAAACTCTTTATCTGTATGATCATATAAATTTCCTATCTATCTTTTCAGTGATTGCTTTTCCCACGCTTTTTGTAGTACAGAGTCTCGTGGAAGTAAAAATGAAATGCAGTGCGTTGACTTTTCCAGACTTTCATTGATAAGTCGAAAAAGCGAAAATACAGGGTGATCTAAATAGAGTAGGAAATGTTTAAGCACCCATTTTGCAAAAACTATTGTCTAGATCACAACAAAATTTTATGGACAAACTCTCTAGAGTATACGGTTTCAATTTAGAAGTAAAAAAAATGGAGTTTGGGGTGTTCGAGTGATGGGGTTTAGATGGCGTTGTTGTACAAATGAGAAATTATTAAACTGCAAGTGTTCTATCATGTGCATTAGTTATTACTTGTTCAACAAATACAGTCGAAGTTTCTTTCTACATTTCGTTAGGTTGCGGCCGCTCAAGTTTCTTTGCGAAGTTCCAATTTTCCAAAATCTGGATAATTCGATGAAGATTTGTGATGCTAAGAAGACTTCAGTCCAAACACTTAAATTGTAAAAAGCTTTTTATGCAGCAGAAGTATGGTTAAATTTCGAGTAAAAGAGTTATACGCTCGATATGATGTTTTATTCATTAAAATCGTAATACAATTAAAAAATTGTTTTCCGCGCTCAGTATATAGATAGAAGAATTTTAAACATTTTTAATTCTGTGCAAATTACTAGATCGACAGTACCATTTTATCTCTATCGACTAAATCTGAGTCCCTTCCTCCTGAAATCAAGATCACATACTTATGAGAGCATATGCGCAAAATCTGATTAAAATTTTACGTAAGGCATGTTCTAAAATCGTTTAATTTGGACCATTCTGTAGATTAAAAGAATATTAAAATAAAAAGATTTGCTGATGAAAATCTTAAAGCCAACCATTAAGGAGAAATAATAAATGGAAATAATAATAAATAGATGGTAGAGAAATAATAGTAATATATAATGGTAGAGAAATAATAAATAGAAATAATAATGTTTAAATAATCTGATACTTAAACCACTTAATTTGTTTGCCTGTACATTGTAATTTAATTTCAAGCAATTTTAATTATGCAGAACCCCTTAGAAAATAACAGGCAAGTGTTGAAGACATCACATTTGTGTTAAGTAAAGTTTATGTGAATAACTTTGTAAATTATTTCAGCTACAAATGGCAGACAAATAGTTAAAGACATATATTGTTTACAAATACATTTAAGTAATTCTCTTTCATAAGTTTTAATTCTCACCATAAAAAAGTAGGAAATTTTAAAAATTACATTCTTGATTCCTTTCAGCAATTTAATTCTATATTGCAGACTCCCCCCCCCCCTTCTCCCTCAAAATATCTTATAATATTTCTTATTGTGTTGAAAAATAGGAATGCAGTGGAGCCAAAATGTCGTTCCTGTGCAATTTTTTTTTAAATAGAAAAAAACAATAAAAATGTATAAGACACTTTTTTAAACATGCCTTATCTTTATGCTCAAAAATATGATTGAAAGAAATAAACCAATAGAAAACTAGGGCGAAAAGGAGTTGAAAACTTTTAAATATATTCCATAATAAAATTATGAAAACTTGTAATATTTCTATGCTAATCCCATCTCCAACGAATTGATGAATATGACGTAGAAATTGCATAACAGAAGAGGAGTCTAAATTAGGAGATCAACGTGAATCAAAGTCTGCAAATCTAGCTGCAATTCTTTCCTTCATAACGCCACATCCACCAGCAAAGTAAGAAAGTAAGTTTATTATGAAGTAAGAAGAAAAAAATATATATATGAAGAATTTAGTATAATAATATTTTTTGTAATCATATTATTTCGTCACGACCCACTTATCATTTCAGACATTTATTCGTTTCAATAAATGCGCTTATCAGTTTTAGGCAAGAAGTTAGGCACCAACTCATCAGAGCTCCGATATACTTGCAAATCTTGATCTTACTTTGAAATTGAACAGCAGTACTCATTATGCTAATATAAAAATTAAAATATGAAATAATAACTGCAAAATATGTTTTGTTTCAATGTTAACATTTTATTCTTTTCAAGATTTCAATAACTAGATAGCATAATTATACATTTTATAATGTTAATAAATATTTATTGCGAAATAATCCCCTATTCAATCTCTCTGTCATCAGCTCGATCCATTCTGTCCTTTCCCATTTCTCCCGAATAATATCACCCAGATCAGAGCATTCCGGAACTGCTTAAGTTACAATAACAATATTGCTAAGCGTCTACGTATGCGATGCCGCCAAGATAAGGTTGGATAACTAGTACACTAGACATATGGGCACTCCTTCTCTATTTTTTGAAACATGCATGATGTGAATTTTCAAGTTAAATAATGACAACACTGGATGTGTCTTCCCTACAAAACAGCAGTCCCTCTACGGCAGTTAATTATTTGACATCCAAGCACTCTTCAAACGACATATCCAGACGTACTCCGAGTGTCTCTGGGAGACATAGGCTCTTCAAAGCTGAGGGGCAGTTACCCTCAGTAGCCATTGTATTTGCGATAGCTATGTATTTTTTATATATGCTTATAGTGGTATATTTCCGTTAGCAAATAATTAAGAATTCCGTCAAAGTTTCTCAAATTTCTTAGGTGATTGTACATTTGCGCCCGGCAAATGGGAACCTTATAGCTTTAAGTAATCCCCCCTCACACTAATGCGGTTAGATATAGCAACCGGTTATTTCAAACGATTCTATTTATTTTCGTAGTGTTTGATACATTTAAAATTAATCATTGTTAAGATAATAGATCTTTCGATTCCTTCAGAAGTAAGTACTTTTGAATAAAAATAAACGAGATTAATTGAAATTAAAAATTTCTAATCTGCATTCGTTACCCCAAATTCACGTCTCACGCAGACGGTTTGCTAACATTTTATATTATGATTAGACTGTTAGTTCTCAAATATACATATCAAAATTTCCACGCGCACGAAATCGCGGATAAAAGCTAGTTAATACAATAAAAATAACTAGGATGATTTAAAGAATTAATGTAGTAAATTAAAACCTCATTTCCTTTTGTTTTAAAATTTTGCACAATATAAGTGTTTTTTATCGGTTTTGCTATTGTTCATTTTGGGCGAGTTAGTGGTTACTAAGTTCTAATCGTTGAGAAACTAGGCATTGTGCTCCCTACGATAAAACTCCACACAATATATTAAAAGAGAGGATACCCTCAGACAGTCTAGCTAAAAGATTTGTAAAAAGTTTAAAACCCAAAAATTCCAAAATAGAAAGGGCCATACCGTCGGTTTTTATAGGATATGAAAGCCATATATCATTTGACGTTTTTAATAAGGCAATCGAAAATCAGCACACTCACTTAAACTCGCTACTGATACATAAGTAGTTCAACAGCATTACTGTATTTAATTTTATAACCCTTCCTTCTTTTAATTTTTAAAAAAATTTCTAGTTATTTTTTGGTTCCGCTTCTTTGAAAACCAAATTTTATTAAGAAACAAAACTTTAAATACATTTGGGCAAAAATTTCTTTGAACGTGCTAAAGCCGATAGTCTCAAAAGGTAATGCAAACTCCGAGACCCACACTTTTCCTCACATCCAAAACTAGATATTTTATATTAATTTATAATCTAATATCTATATCAGAAACTTTTAAGTAAAAAATATTATGACAAACTGAAATAAGATACTTCATTCAGATCATTTAATTGGCATTAATATTTCGTGTATAAAAAGAATCTAAATTCGAAAGTTATTTTAAACAAAACTGTAAAAAATTACAAAAACTATTTAGCATAAGATAAATATTATAATATAATGTTTACTTAACTTACTTTAATTTCAGAATCAACCAGCTAATACCAAAAAAATATTGAAATATACTGATCTAGAAAGGGTTTGGAGGTGACAAAAAAAAGTATCCTAAGAATAATGCCTCCAAATTTAAATGATACTTAAGATCTTAATCTAAAGTTCCTTGAGGGCATGGCTTTTGTAAAATAACCGAATGCAAAAAACAAACTATTTGGAAAATAACATTAAAAAAATTTATCATAGTCCCAAGGCAATTGACTGCTTTGCCTATTGGAAATGAGATCCACTCTCCTCCTCTCTCAAAAGTCATATGATTTAGCAAATTGGAGTTAAATGCAAACTGAATAAGACCGTTTGCACCTGCATTCTTAGACTGTTTCTTTTTTCTTCTAGTTGTTGTTGTAAAGTGGAAATACATTAAAAAGATTATCGCCTGAGATTCTGTATCACTCATTTGAAAACAATCAAGTTCCTGTGGATACTTATATTGATGATCGTTTAGCATGAGTGAGAGAAGACAATAGATGACGCTGCCATTGTCTTCTGAAAGAAGAGACTGTGATGGAAACACGCTACCGTAGCTCTCTCAAGTACAAGAGATATGTATCAGCCACCCACAACAATTAATAGATGCTACCATAGTGTTATTTTCAGTTATATTTTTAACTTCTTGAGCTACTCGGAGTTTTGTCTTTGGTTGTCCTCTTGAGAGGGCGTTAGATCATCGTTTATTATCACTTTTCTCTGGGACTGCATGGTTAACTGATGCTCTTCACTCACACTCAGTGCAGAATTCTCAGATTAGAGATTAAGACAATTGCTGCATTTACTATTGTGTGGGAGGAAACGTTTCGTTTAACCTTCTGCAATTCTCAGCGCACTTGTGTTCATTGAGATGTTCAATAACATAAGAGGGCAAAATTACCTTCCTTTCCTTTTAGAAATTAGTAATCAGTAAACCAATCTTATGATTGCTAAAATAGATTCTCGTCTCGCTTCGAGTAAGTTTTGGTTTATACCAGATAACACGATAACAATTCCGATTATTTTTTCTCCCAAGTAATGTAAAATAATTGCAAAGTATTTTTTTTAACATTTTTTTATAAAATGCTTAAAAGATGCGTGAATTCAAATTTTTCAGATATGTAAAAATAACTATCGTTTAACTAATTTTTTAAAAAGAAAATGGAGTATTGTATTATCAAAAACTATTCAAATAACAATTAATTTACAAAACAAAGTTTCTCAATTTCTCAGGCACATCTAAGAAATTTTAATTACGATTTTATTATATCATTCTCACGCAGTTTAAAAATTAAACGTAATTCATTGACAGCCTTAAAATTTTTGATAAGAAATTAATAAAATGCATTAAAACATTTTATATACACATTAAAATGAAACATAAAATTATTTTCTAGATGTTTTAGTTCTAAACAATTTTTTCCATATAAATGTCACTGAAATTACAATGATTATTGTAAATCTAGAATGCAACAATTTTTTTAATAGCAATTTTTAAAATTTAGTATAATATTAATGTATCAAGATCTCAAAACCAAATATGGCGATCATAAATGATTTATTTAAAAAAAAAACTATCGCTTTATGCTTATACAACAGAGAAAAATTTCAGGGCGTTATTATAAAAGTATGATGAGCATGCGATTATTTTAAAAGGTAAATAACACCATAAAATTTCATTCTGAGAAAATGTTAAAAAGGAATTTAAAATTTTTATACAGTAATACAAAATATCAATAAAAAAGTTTATAATGAATGGACGAATAAAGAGATCTAAAACAAACTACCGATCCTTAATATTGGTGTCAATCTTTTTTAAACAAAATGTTAAAGTAAAATAAATTCAATTAAAAAATAATTTTGAAAAACATTCCTTAATTAAGTGTATTATATACCAGTTTTGATTTTAATTATTTTCTATATTTTAGTCTTGATATGTACAAGGTAGTTAATATTAAACTGATGAACTCAGAAACACGTAGACGCCATCTTTAAAGAAAAGCACACAACCAGAAATCGCAAGATCTGGTGACCGTTCCGACCAGGCAAGCGCGAGATGATACTGTCATCTGGAAAGTGAGCTTGAATTACGTTCTTTACCCTCTTTTTGTATGAGCAGTTGCAAAGTTTTGCATTATACTGCGGAGGCCAAACAGCTAGTCTGCCTTAACGCCAGGACAACATGATCCTCCAGGAGTCAGCTGCATCTCTCTCACTGGTGACTATACTCCTAACTCTCTCACTCTGACTTCTTCGAAGTAGATGCGACTGTTGTTCTATGTCAGGAGGATTGGTGGAGCCTCATATGCGGAAGTTGTGTGTGTTCACAGTCTCATTTAAGAGAAAATGAGCTTCGTCTATCCATAATTTATGTGATGGCCAATACTCATCCACTTCCATCCTCGCTAGTAAAACTTGAAGGCAAAATTAAGACGCGCACAGTAATCTAATCTTTCAATTGGTGCACGAAATGCATCTTGTAAAGGTACAACTTCAAAATTTTGAGTAAAATCACGCTCACGATTTCCTACGGAATGTCCCTGCTATTGAGCAGCCATTTGAAGAACATGAAAATGTTACAGCAGTTGCAAATGCAATTTCCTTCACAATTGCTGGCTCCATTACTCGTTATCCTCTTCCCGGTGCAACAATCATAGAGCTGACTTCTTCGAACTTATACACTATGCCTTTAACTACATTTATGGGCACGGATCCTTACCTTAAGCTTTTCATCAGCCTTTAAGCACGGAGTGCCGCTGAAGCATTGCGATAAAAGTTTTACGATCAATGTGCGACTCTTTCTTGATCAGCGGCATATTCACAGCGGGCGAATTCTACGAATCATAAATTTTACAGTGAAATTAAATGAGTTATTCATTAGCATATATTTTTAAGCAGTATAGCGCCCTCAACTGGCAAAGTTTCAAAATGGTTTTTTCCAACGGAAACCTCGACGCTATGGTCTGTTTGAAAGGTTTCATTCGAATCAATGGAACCACGAGTTTCCGAGTATCATCAGTTTAATTATAACTACCCTGTAGTTTCTCAAACTGAATGCTATGGTATTATCATTGGAACAGAATCAAAATTTAATTCATGCTTATCTAATAATGAAGTTCTAACACACTGTTATACAACTGAGTCAAAAATCTATTGCGAAATTCTCTCCTTAAAATTATGAAACAAATTAAACAAAAGTGTTTAAAAGTTACAATTTTTATAGATTTTCACATTTTCAGTGTTCAGCGTACTTTTAGCTGAATTACACTTTTCTTCAAAATCAAATACAAAGTTAATTTTGACAATAACAACTACGTTGATCAAACTTAACATTTTTTAATAGAAAAAGCACAAGAAAAAAGGTTTCGATGTAAATAAAAATGCGCTAACGTTTGCTATATGTGTAAATAAATTACTAATACCTAGGGTAATTAGGAACGAATTTTGCAAACTTGGCCCTTTATTTGGATTTAAAGTGATCATTTAGGATGGAAAAAAGACCTATAATGTAGTTCTAGAGTGCTCTTTACACAGACTTTCTTTCAAATTAGTTTATGAATTAACCAGTCTGAGCTACAAGGACTATAAGTTACAAAACGCCCCAGAGAACATGGGAAAGCGTGTTTTGGCTTCTGATCCCAATAACGAATTGATTTCAAGAGAATATATAGGGGTTGAACAAAATAATGGAAACACCTAAAATTTTTGAATCATAATCTCTGAACATGTTATACACATTTAATGTTTTTACACATTTTAATGTTTTAGTCTTATTATTTGAAATATTTATTTAAAATAACTGTTTTTTCAACAAACCTCTCCGACTTTCAAAGAGGCCAAATTGTTGGTGCTCGTACAGCACACGCTAATGTAACAGAAACTATCCGAATGCTTGGTTTTTAAGAGGTAGAGTCTTAAAAGTAATGACTGCTTTTGAAAGAGAAGGGAAAATGTTCTTAGGAAAGCACAGGTCTGGCCGAAAATTGATGTCTGCAAGAGACTGTCGAACTCTAAATCGAATTATAAGAGAGGACAGCAAGATCACGGTTCCAAAAATTATTGCAAAGCTCACTGTACGCCTAGAGAACTCAGTTTCCACGAAAACTGTTTGTTCGCAGCTGCACAAATCTGGATTCCATGATTTAGAAAACCTCTGCTCTCAAAGACGAACGTTTCAAAGCGCTTAGAGTGATGTAGAAGCCTCCAGAATTGGTCCCTCGAGCAGTGAAAAAATGAGATTTTCTCTGACGAATCATCGCTTACCCTATTTTCCGATTGTATGGAGATAGCCGAAAGAAGATTTTCATCCAGAATGCCTTCTGTGCGCTATTTTTTGGAAATCTGCCCGGCCTTCATGGAAAAATTAACAGCCGAGACAATTTAGGAAGTGTGAGTGATCTAGTTCCTTCTTTGGTCCAAGAACTGTTCCCAGAGGGGATCTTTCAAGATGCTAATGCATCAAAACATACAGCTAGAATTGTTAAAGAATAGTATGAAGAACATTCTTATGTAGTTGAGAATCTCATCTGGCCCCAGATTTCAACGTTATTGTCGATTTTAGAGATTCAAGTAAGAAGTCGATTTCAACCGCCATCGTCTCTAAAAGATCTGGTGGGTGTTTTAACTGAAGAAAGGGCTAAAATTCCTTTAGAAATAATTCACAGTTTTGTGGCTGGAATTGCCGCAAAAATTGGACCAACAAAATATATTTTGTTGATTTTTTAAGATGTTTACATTATTTTCTCCAACCCTGAATATGAAATGAGAAATTATTTTATTATTTCAAAACTTATTTTAAAGCCCGTTTTCAAGTATTCCAAAATAATTCACTTTTTATCAATGAAAACATATTCTATTTTATGAATTATTGTATACAAACTATCTTATTTAATATCTTCTCAGCTTGGGGTATTTTATAGTTATTCTATCTCGAATTTTGTCAGGGGAAAGACAAGAAATGATCATAATAAAATTAGGAATGACTGTACTTGATGAGATACGAGAAGGAATTATCTAAAACTTAGAAACCCACTTTCAAATGTGTAAGGACTATTAATACATTTTAATAATAACAAGTACAGATCTTATTTCAAATCGAAAGTTCAGTCTCTTATTCATGTTTCTCTGATATTTAAGATAGTAAAAAAGTCTACTTAAGGGATATGATGGGACGGTTTTTATGACTCGGAAATCACATTTCTTCACAAACCACTAAGAAAAGTTTTTAATTAGTCAAATTGGGCTCCTCAAACTTGCCTCGATAAGTTGCTCATCATCACTCAGATTTAATGAATAACGGGTCTTTATATGATACCTTCTATATATTCGATAAAATTATACAGACTAGTTAGGAATTAAACCATGAAGAATTCGAGGTAAGATTCTTCTTCAATCTCAGCATCAAATTTCTCCCATAGAAATTCACATTTTTTTTCGTTTCCCGATTTCTCTTTTCTACCGTACTTGGCATGAAACCTCATCAAATCCTTATTAATAACTAACTTGCATTCGTGAAGGTAATATTAAATTGATCACACAACATATAATTTGATATAAAATAATGAACATTATTGGCGGGACAAGACATTACCGCCTTTTTAGATTCAGCATTACGTCCTGTCATGCAATAAATTATTCTAAACAGATTCTTAAAGCTAAACTAAATTATATATATATATATATATATATATATATATATATATATATATATATTGCAACAGACTCTCATCCACTCAAGTTCGCCCAGCGTTAGAGTTGAACTAAAGAAAAAATCAATGCCGAAATCAAGCAACTTTATGTCGCTAATAAGAGAAAGTTGCGGAGAGATCTATGTGGTGCCCTAGACGCAAGAACATCTAACTCAAAATTATGGCGTATTGCCCAGTCCTTTGGCAAAGCTCAACTTCAGACCGAGAGCTTAACACCGTATGTGACAATAATGGTCGTATCTCCTGCGATAATAAAATAGCAGCCAATATGCTGGGTGAGCACTACAGAATGACGAGTGAACTGATCTTTGTTAATGTATATAGAATAATCAAAAGAAGATCCAAGAAACTGATTCATAATTCTCGTTCTTCGGGCAGAAAAGGTTCGGCTTTTCAAGACAATTGTTCAAAGCTAAAGTTCGACTCTGCTTTGGGTGTAATGGACCCCAAAAAGTCTCTGGGCCCAGACGGTATACACGGCTTAATGATCAGTCACCTTGGTCGTTTTGGACATCATTAACTTATCATGGAAAAGGGATATCTTCCCAGAGAATAGAAAAGAGCCTAAATCGTTCCCATACTAAAGCCTGGAAAGGACGCTGGCTCAGTTGATAGCTTCAGGTCTATTGCCCTGACTTCCTTTGTTTGTAAGCTCACGGAAAGACTTATCCTGGCAAGACTGAATTCTCCTTTATTTTCAATTAGCTTACTTCCAGAGGAGCAGTATGGCTATAAAAAGGGTCATAGCACTTTAGATCAAATTCTGTATTTCTGTCAGCATGTCAGAGATGCACAGAACTCTTTGCCAACAAGTCACACGGCAGGTATTCTATTGGATATGTCCAGGGCCTTCGATAGAGTTTGGAGACAAAAATTGATTAGCAAACTATACGAGAAGTTTGGCATAGCAGGCAAAGCTTTGTCCTGGATTTCAGACTTCCTTAGTAACAGAACCATAAGAGTGAAGTATAAAAACACTGTGTCTGACTTATTTCTTTTGAAATATGGAGTACTTCAGGGTTCAATACTTAGTCCAGTGCTATTTTCATTGTATATTGCTGGTTTGGAGGAGCTTGTTACTCCACAATGCAAGATCGGTCTTTTTGAGGATGATATTATTTTGTGGGCACTCAGATTCAGGCGAAATCGAGACTAAACTTAATTCTGTTGTCTCGGACATTTGTAAATTTGTGGAAGAACATAAACTCATTTTTAATCCTTCCAAGTCATAAGTTACCTTTTTTTTAACACAAACAAGCATCTCTATGGCTATCGGCCAACCACCCTCATGAATGGTGACTACCTAAACTACACCAAAAACGCAAAATATTTGGGTTATATCCTAGATCAAGAAATACGGAATAACAAGCATATTGAAGCTCAAGTGGCTAAGAGGTTGGACATCCATACTGTTTATCTCGGTACTACAATAAATTCTATGGTTACTATGATCAACATAGAACTTCGGCTTACCTTCATAATTGGCAGAACAATATGCGCTTGAAGAGGCACAGTCCTTTTTCGCTCGCTGGTGAGGGAAATGAGCCTGCTTGCATCTGAAGTCGAGCCGCACTCTTTGACACCTCCTGAAATTATTGCTCAGCCTGAAAAAAATCCACTTTCACACTGAGATTTTGACAAAGTTCTCCAAAAAAGCAGAACTACCAGACTTTGCAAGACAGATGGCACTATAGACTCATCATAGCATTCCCCACTCTGCTCTCAGGATTTACACTGACGGCAGCAGGCGAGACGATGGCGCAGCTGGCAGCGGAGTACATGTAGTGACTTCTGAAGGAACATTAGATTTCCGGATAAGAAATCCAAACTTCTGTTCCGTGTTCAGGTCGGAACTTTTAGCAATCCACAAGGGTCTACAGCTGGCCGACACCTGTATTATTCCCGATTTTAACGACATATGGATTTTAACGGATAGTCGTGCCTCTTTACAGCACCTATCGAACTTGAAGCAAGTGGGAGACTTAACGAGCATTAACATTCTAAATACCATCCATCGACTTACTGCAAAGCACAACATTCACTTTCAGTGGGTCCCTTCCCACATCGGACCTCAAGGCAACGAGAGAGCTGACACCCATGCTGTGGCAGCTACCACTAATGAAGTTGGTAATGTCCACACTCTCAAGTATTCAGAGATATCCTCAATTGCAAAAGTAGAGACAAATAAGCTTTGGCGTGTTCTTCCGAATAACTCCTGGTACTTTAGAGATTGTCCTGGAGGGGCCCTCCAGACCAGGGGTGATAGAAAACAAAGTACTGCCCTCTCTCGATTTATCAGCGGACATTGAAAAGGCCTCACTTTTCACCAGGGACAAAAGTATTTCCCGGACTGTCATTGGTGTAAGAGCTCTCCAGCTTCTCCCACTCACATCTTAAATTGTCTAAATTTTACAAAACATGACATTCTCAAAGACTCAACTCTATTTATGGACTTTTTGGAAATATTGGGTTTTATGGAGATGGTCTAGCACTGCTGGGCCATCTGGGATCGGTAACATAACAACAGAATTATATAAATCTAGTTATTATTAAATTACTTTATTCTAAAGTTTCCCTTATTTCCCGATCCAAATCCCACTTTTTTTTATTTAATTACTATCAACATGCGCTCTAAAAACTATTGACTCCGTTTCCCGTGCCACAAAGCGAAGGGATAAAAACACCTAGTATTTTTTCGAAGATATTTACGATTCAAAGATAAAAACTAATTTAAGATTTAAAATTAATGGGATATTAATGGCTAAAAATCATACATAGAAATCATCATTACACATAAATCTAATGATTTGAATAACAGATAGTACAAATTTGGTCACATATCGATTTTTTTTACAACCGAGTTTCTTAAGCTACTTTATGGTCCCTACACATTTACAGTAATTTTTAAAGTAATAATATAGTTTCATAGATAATCTTATAATAGTTTTTAAAAAATGCAAAACAAAGTAATTTATTGTAAAATCATCTATAATCAATAAAATAAATAATAAAATCTTTATATCCAACATTTACAATGTATATACGATAAGATAACTAGCACAAACAAAGTCTGAGAGCTTTATGCTCTCACAACAATCACGTTATAAATAATAGCAATGTGTTTAAAATAATAACAATACATAATGCAAATCGCAATACAGTAAATCCCCTTCTTAAATTTAGCACTCTATAACGTGACTAAAGCAATACATCTGATACTATCAACATGCAGTTACTTTATCAATGATAACATAAGTAATATAATTTTCCCTCCGATTATCGCTTTGTGAATATTTTTTGAACTGATACATATATTTATATAACATTATGAAATTAATGGCTATCTCGTTAAAAGCTCTGATTGTACTTTCATTATTAACCTATTAAATAACTAACTATAATAACAAAATAAATTTTTGATCCCAAATTAAAAGCAACTCAGTATAGAAAATTTTAAGGCGCTCTTGGTAAAATGATGTACCAGGGCTTTAATCCAGTTAATCTATTGGATGAAACGGTCAAGTAATGAGGTGCGCTATATTAAAAAAAAAAAGAAAGAATTTGTTTCTATTATAACTAAAGAAATATATTGATAATAAACAAGAACAAACTTCAGTATGTATCATGTCATAATTTTTACAGCTAACAATAATGCAACAGAGTATTTTGAATACTGTGAAAAAATTAATGCATATTGAGAAACACGGATATATCTTTAACTGATATATCTTTGCGTTCTAAAAAGATTTTAGGAAAAGATCGAAAAATGAACAAAAAAAAAGTGTAATTGTTTTAAAAGTCACAACAATTTTATTGTAAGAAAACTGAGGGATAAAAAGGTGGGGTGAGGGTGCTTAAATAAACTCTAAAGTAAAATTCCGAAAGCGGTATTACTTCCATTTTAAATATCAAATGCAGAATACCACTATCCGATAAAAGAAGATTAATAGCAATCTATTTCCACAAACGAAAAAATATGACAAGTAATTTTTAATTGAGTCCCCGCATTAAATGTTACCAAATATTTTAAAGCATAACTATTTCCTTTGTGTCAACACATATCTTACTTATCCTTAAAGAAATAGAAAGCAATAGTTAGAAAAATTCATGCAGAATTAACGGATCGAAAAAAATAAGTCCTTAAAAATCTTAAATATACAATGAATTTCTAAAGTGCTACTGGAATGTTAGATTTATAAACAGATAACATTTTCTGCTGAAATAATTGTTTTCAGATTAATAGTTAACTGGATATTGCAAAAGCTATCCATTCATTGCCTGCATATAATTCATTTTTTCTAAACGGATAGGACACAAACTTGGAACAAAACTATCAGAACTTCAAAAAATAATGAACTTTACAAAATATATATAATGTGAAATGAAATAAGTATGATTAATTGAACAGAAAAATGAATAAAGTTATACAGAAAGTACTTGAAATACTAAAAATATATCACAATTATTACTAAAAAAACTTGTCTCGGAAATAAATAAAATTCGATTCTGAAAACGCTAAAATTAGTGAAAAGGTGTCATGACTGTTTAAAAGATTTAGAGAACATTTTTCAGGGCTTTCAAAATTATAAATGTTAATTTATTGAATGGAAATGTACATACAAAGATTCATGGTTTTCTTTTTAAATCTTTATTTTATTCTTAAAACTACAGAAGTGAATGCAATACAATGGTATATAAGTACACATGCTTAGTTACAGATAAACAATAAAAGTACCAGGAGACACATTTTAATCATGAAATGACATAATGCATGATATATTTATGATGATATACATTCATATTTTCCGTTGCTTTTATTATAAAATTGAAATACACAGTTTATACAAAAAATTATAAACAAACGAAAATACAAAATGATATAAATACCACAACATAGAAAAGGTGAAAATTACAGAAATTTCTGTCGACGGTTCTTTAGTAAAAAAGTGTCTTTCTGAAAGAAAAGTAAAAAAAGTATTAGTATCATGCATTTTAAGAAGATTTAAACATTTAGAAAAACTTATAATTAGTTAATGAATGAAGAGTCAAGTGATACAATAATAAAATAAATGTGGTTATATTTAATTTAAAACAATATGAAAAAACATCCTCAAATCATCATGCAATTAATTGATTTTAATTCACTGATTTTAAACCATATTTCAACTTTAAAACGATAATATCAATTATTTAAAAGCATTAAAAAATAACTCTAATATAATGTATAAAATAGAGCTCTTAAAAATAATGACTAAATGTTCTTAATGTATTTACATAGAAAATGAGGGAAATGAGATTTTTATGGAGTGAATTTATAGGCTTAAAAATTAATTATAAAGATATTTGTGTGAAAATTGATTAGTTATTTATTTTTAATAATGAGAAAAGCATACTTAATCTGTAAATGAAAGTTGTTTGACATCTGTAATTACTAAGGATTCTTCACCAAGAGTAGCTTCAACCTTTTCTATGTTTAAGCAACTTTCTTTACTACAACCACATTGATCATTACACTTAACATGATGTTTTCGACATAGACAGCGCATTGATTTGCAATCAGTTCGGCATCGACAGATGCTGCTTTTCTACATATAAAAATAACAACTATAAGTATAAAAAAATAAATTGAAAATAAAAGATTAATAAATGTACTATGAAAACTTTAAATGAGTTCTAGATACTATTTGCAGGAGGCAGATCATTATTAAATGATTTCTCTATTGTAAAGGAAAACAAGTTTTGAGTGCATTCGGAGGAGTAGGAATATACATTTTGGAAACTTTGATTTTTTAAATAAATTATATAATAGTATTTCTTATCGATATTTAAAGTAAGGTCTCAGATAAAAAAAATAAAATAAAAAAAAAAAACCAGCAATGAATTCTTTCTTGTACCAAAATTTTGTGTCAATAGGTATGTAAATGGTGAACACAAAATCATGAAAAATATGCAACATTCAACAAAAACTAAGTACGAGTAAATGAATCTAAATGTTATCTGAAAGTGGAAGTTCTCTTTCTTTAAATACTCTTATGACTTTGGAAACTGGGATTCAAAACATTCTTTGGAGGAAGAAAAATTGTGCAGATCTTAACTTTTTTTTTCTAAAACATTCTGAAGTTCTAAAATAACAACAACAACAAATTATATTTTAAAAATTCATTTAGAAAAACCAATAAGCATGTCAATGATTATAGCAATCTTTTTAACAATATGAATGATATAAAATGAATTGATATATATGTAAGAGTTTCATTTATGATAGATGGTCAACTTGAACCATATTGCATTATCTTGCAAACAAAGTTTAGTTAGTCATCTTATAGTACAATTTTAATTCAGTCTTTTGAAAAAAAAAATTTAACAAAGATTAGGCTTTTCCGATTTTGAAAGGCAATCTACAGAGGAAAAACAATTCCTAATTTTTCAGCAAACTGTGAAAAATATATATGTTGGTTAAATGATATCATTTAATAAAATAAAATTTGATATATGCATCATACCTATAGACAAGAGATTTATATATTTAAACATTCGAACAAAGAATGACATCTAATTTAATATATTACACTATGTAGAGATTCACGATAATACTTGTTATCATGCCCCCCCCCTCCAAATTTTTTTTTGGGGGGGATGACGTTTTTAATGTCAACAAAAATCTGTAGGTGAAAAATAAAAATTTTATTATCTGCCCGAGCATTAAAAAAAGTTTTTAATAACGTGTTGCCATTTCAATTACAAAAACTCTGATAAAAAATTAGCTAATTACTACAACAAAAATAAAGCATAGAAAAATATAATTTTGAGCACATGATCATATGAAATGAAATAGGAAATATGATGTTTTTTAAAATAATAAATGCAAGACAAAGCTTTTTTTTATCGTTTGTAATACTAAAGTTATTAATTCAATGAAACAATTAAAATGAATATAAATATAATTTAATATGAATGAGCATGTGATGCTTGGTCGTTCAAGAAATTATGTTCTGACATGATACATTGAAATATGCATAGCAGATTTCATTTTAATTTTTTTATTTAATATATTCTAATTCTTTATACATAGTGAATCCGTAATAAAAAAAGCCAACCATTCAAAACTATGATACTTAAAAAGTTACAAAACTTCCAAATATTTTCAATGAAATTTATTTAATTTTCTATACTATTTAAAATAATTATAGCACTATTCACATTTTTCTGATATCTTGCAATTAAGAAATAATTTTCTGTAATTCCCTTATATTACCTTAATCAGTACTCATATTGAAAAGTCAGATATCTTTTAAAAATCAGATATATCATTTTCTATCATTTAAGAACAAGTATTGAGGGTAAGAATTCTGAACTGTCAAAAAGCAAGAAGTATACAAATAAGACTTAGTACCTTTTTAGGAGAAGAAGTATCTGAATTATCACCAGATTGGGATGGCTGAAATATAAAAAGAATACATAAATACACATAATATTTATAAAAATCTTACTCATATATAAACCTTAGAGTTTGCACTCAGCAATAAATTGAAAACGATAAAAGATATGTACTTGAGAGTAAGGAAAAATGACAAAACCCAAGTCCTCAAGATAACAGTCACAGATAAAATTTTCAAATATCAACACTCATTTTAATGCCCTGCTAAGTGATCAGCACAACAAAAACCACGAATAAAATGGTCTAGAGCCACAGAATATTAAGAAAACTGGTGGCATAAAACAGAGAAAATTGTGAACACACCCAATAGAAAAACAAGGCATTTGAATATGTTTCAAATACAGGGTGGTCCAAAAAAAAACCTTTTCTATATATGAAGCCCTAGCGGCATATTCGCTCAAACAATCGAACCAAAATTTCAGACATGGTTGTTTTAAGGTATGCGCAAGTGACTGTGATGATTTTAAACAACGCAGAGCTCACGCTTACAGCTACAGTGAGAGAATTTCGAATGGCAATACTCACTTTTTCCTTCCGGAAATTGATCAGCGTATTGAAAACCCCGAAATGGTGTTAGAACGATTAGCTTGTTGATTTGTACGATCTGACTACATGACATTTTCACTATGCAGGTTATAATGCTTTACCATTTCACTTTAAATAGTGAATGTTTTTAAATCGAAGTGCAAGCAACTCACCAATGAGACATATTTCTTACAATCCTAATTTCTAGGAATAGCAGCACAGTAATAAACTTTGGTAAACACCTCATGGGAGTATGTAATTTATATTTTTTGTGGGATGATTAGATGCATCTTATATTTGATAATTAATCATATTATTTCCTAATCTGTTCTCGGTGCTAGTTTGTACAAAAATGTTTGCCTGTGGACTAATATAGACGTTTCTCATGTTATTGCTACAATTTCAATGCCATTCATAGCTTTTTCGCTGTTCTAATACTAGACGGCATTACATAAAATCCATGCAGCAGATTAGTCATTGAAATTGTAATAACTAAAATACAAATAATTTACAAAATTGTTTAATAATTGATTAAAACACAGAATTAGCGCAAATAAATGTTTGGTTTGCCAGCAATACATTTCCTGCATAAATATCATACAGTCAGAAAAAATGGTAGCCAATCGAATATCGTATAGAGCATCTACGATCCTGTAGAAGTGCCCCAACACAGAGTGGAATTGATTAAACTAATTTTTGAAGATATTATGTAGACAGTTCACACCATGATTTCTGCAGGGCAGTCCACAAAGCCATGGGAGTGCAAAGTGGTAATCTTCTAATGAAAGCACAGTGCAAAACATCCAAGACATGCTCGATTCATGCCAGGGGAATCAAGGTGGCCAAGTGAGCGAACGAAATTAAGATGAGTGCTCCTCGGTAACTAATATAGACCTGTGAAGTAGCGTATTATCCTGTTGGAATAGTCACGTCTGTTGGAATGCAAAGAGGACATGATTGGACGCAAGTGGTCAGAAAGGACGTAAACGTACATCGGACCTGACGTGGTTGAGTTTAGAAACATCAATGGTCTCATTTCATTCCAGTTGCACACATCCCATACCATTACAGAGCCTCCACCAACTTGAACAATTCTTTGTAGGCATGAGGGATTCATGGGATTTTCTCCACACTCGTACGCGGCCATGCCGATATAATTGAAAACGCGACTCGTCAGGCCAACGTTTCTCCAATCATTAAAATTCGATCGTGTTGGCGAGCCCAGGCAAGGCACAGAGCTTGGTGCCTAGTCAACAATGATACACGAGATGGTTTGTGGCTGCGAAAGCCCACATCAACTAGGAACTTTGCACAGTGCCTAAGCTGACACTTGTTGATTGGCCTGCATTCAAATCCGCAGTAATTTGAAGAAATGTTGCACGTCTATCTCGTGTGACGATTCTTTTCAGCCCGTCGATTATTCCTTTCTGCAAGGTTTTTTTTTATGGTCGCACCACTGTCGGAGATTTGAAGTTTTACCTGAAACCTGATATCAGCGGCACACCGTTGAAATGGTCGCATGTGAAAATCCAAATTTCATAGCTACTACTTCGAATATGATGTGCCCCATCTCTCTTGCGCCGATGATTAGTCTCTGAAAATCTTTTAAATCTTGATAACCTGCTATTGTAATAGTAAGAATCGATGTAATAGCCAACTCAGACACATGTTTTATATACGAACTGTAGATTGCATGACGTAACGCTGATTCGTCGAACACTTGCCATTAAATGTATACAACCTGCTATACCAGTTTTTCTGGCTCTTTAAATTTCATATTGTCAATTAAACATATATTATTTATATAGTAAACTATTATAGTTCGTGTTATTTGATTTTTGTTCAAATAATGATATAAATTGGACAATCAGTAAAAAAAATGATGCATATCATTATATATTTTTGAAATTTCACTGCAAGAAATTAATTATTGTCTCTAATTATAAATTCTTACATTCATCTCACAAAAATTAATTATCAAGCTATAATCGAAACAATATAATTTACGCAAAGTTTATAAAAGAACCAAATCAAAATTAACAGCTAAAAAAATAGATTAATCTCTCTACGACGATTTGCTATCTAATTAATACAAAATGTTAACATCTGGAATTAAAAAGTTTCCTTGGTATTCCACTTATTATTTAATTTTGAAATTATTTAGCATCCTAATATCACTCAATTACTTATTGTTAGGATCAAAATGAAACATCTTGTAAGCATTATCATAAAAAAACACATACCTATTTACAAGCCAAGTACCAGCTTCAAAATTTCATTTGGTATAAATAGAAACACTAGAGTTTAATACAGGGGTTTAGAAATAAAACAGATTATTTTTTTAAAAAGATATTAGCTGTTTTCCTCAGTATATTGCATTTTCAAACAAATTGAAATATAACTGAATGTCTAAATACCTCTTCAGGATGACGCCTCTTTCTTGCCTCTTTTTTAGCTCTTAATTCTTTTTGTCTCTTATATGCAGGTGTTAATCGCCAGTCAGGGTCATTTTCATCATTTCCAAAAGATTCATCAGCTGAGTCACTCAAGAATTCTTCTAACATGCTCGGGGGCTTATCCTATAACAATTCAATAGTTATTTATAATTTACAGCAAAGAATTCTTTCAAAACTATGTTCAAAGAAATTAAATTTTAACTTCATCACAGTAATATTTTCATCAAACTATTGATATAATATCTGTTTCTCATCCTTCTTAATTTTTAGATTCATGCTTTATTGCAAAATACTAGTGATAACAAACCATCCAAATTTTCCAAACCATCTCTACTTGAAATATAGCTCAAAAGAAACAACACTCGTTTAAATCCGAGCTGCTTAACCCTTTGAACATCAGAGCCCTCTTTTTTTACTTAAAAAAAATTTTTGCAGTACTATTTTTCAATGACTCGTAATTTGTAATATGCATACCCCAGGAAAGTTTAGTTTACGGATATTAACGTCCCGTTGTAAAAGAAAAAGAAAAAACACTAGAGCTACTTTGGAAAGGGCCGGTCAGGTGACGAGGACGACACCTGAGCTGGCAACCCTCTCTCCACACCAGCGGGAGGACATTTGGCCCTGATGAATTTAACGTGCAACAGATACTTCAGGAAAATAAAATTTAAAAAACATTATATATATATATATATATATATATATATATATATATATATATATATATATATATATATATATATATATAATTAACACAATTTTGGAAATTTTAACTAAAAAAGTTATTTTTATTTCTATTGTCAAATTCTTGAGAATTTAAGAAGTCGTTATTGCTAATCTGCAATTCGGCTAAACACCCTAATTTACGATTCCAATTCATAGTTTAAGAAAGCATGATGCAAGAGGAATATAGCTGCCTCTTGGCAATTAGTATATGACACAAATTACTAAAATTCCATGCCAAAAATTGCCATGAAAATCCGCATGAACAATTATTATTCACTTCGGAAGAAGAGGAGAAGGAGCGCAAGTACAACTATAACTTGAGAAACGGTAAATTTCAGCACTTTTTACTTTTTTGGTTGACTATGGTTTGGTTTTGGTAAACAAAAAAGATCAATTTTTTTATATGTGTGTATATGTTACGGCTAAAATGCAAAAATCAGTTAATCAGTAGATTAGTTTGCTAATCGGCACATTAACTAGGTTAATACGTTAAGTGCTAAAAAGTTGTTTTATTTTTTTAATTACCTAGACAATCTGCAAATTACCTACTGAGCAATAATGTTTTTATAAAGTATATTTAATTGCTTGATCATTATGCTTCTTCCACCTGGTTAATCGACAAAAGAGTGGAATACAATAAGTCAAATCATTCTTTGGCATGGAAGAACCTTTTCATTCTTTCTCGTGAATCTGACAACAGTTCAAAATGAAGTTTTGACAGCCTTCCACAGTCAATACATTATACCTTTGACTATTCGAAAAATTTCTTCCTTCCTTAGAACTTTTATATTCGTCTTTGTAATTTTGGAAAATTTTATATTCATTTTCCAGCTTCAATGACGGAAATCATACTGTTTTTTGTTAGCAAAACACTGTTTTATTTTGCATCTTTGTTAAAGAGGTTTCAGAAGAGACTAAACAGGTTATTTACTCATCACTACGATGTCTGCTTGTATACCTGGAGTTAAATCCTTTGGATTAAAAAAAGATTCATGATGGTTGCTAAAAAGGCAAAAACGAATTCGAAAACAGAATTAGCTATGCAACGCATCGGCAGTTGACTCAAATTTAAAAAAATAAAAGCAACCGGAGGTAAAGAATGGAAATAAAAGAAACAAACTTATGTACTTTAATGATACGAGAGTCGCATTGTGTCTAGGTAATGTGCACATTACCTAGTCACTAGTCAATGCGGGACACTCTCGATTCTGCACTTTAACAAAGAAAATCTACATATTAACAGTAACATGCATATAAACACCTTTTTTTTTACATTTGTGATAGCAGTTTTTTTTAACAGTTTGGGGCTAACAACACATATAATCGAGAGTTTAGGGTAGTTGCAAGATAGAGGAAACATCTTACTTACTTAGAAAGAATATACTCCACAGATAGAATTCAAGAATAAAGAAAAAAGGATTTATTTAAAATTTGTAAGTGTAAGACATACACCATAAAACAAACAGTATAATTCAAATTTGTTTAAAAGCCAAATAATTCAATAAAAAAATTTTAAAATGTAAGGCAAAACTTACTTCAGGAGATGTAGATGCTGATGAATGAATAACAGATTGAGTTATATTTCCCAACCATGTAGCTTTCTTCCCCTTTTTTGCTTGAAATAATTGCTAAGATGAAAGAATATATATATCTCACAAACTTAAACTTGAAAGTAAATTAAATACCTTTTCATTTTTCACAATACATGTTTAACAGTCATATTTCACTCAAGGTGGGAAATTTATTCATATTTTTTTTTAATTGGAAGAGAATCAAAGAATTTGAAGGAATACTGACTAGAGAAAATAAGCACTGTAAATCTATATGGAAAAATTTACTGACTACATTAAAATTATTAGCATGAAAAATACTTGCAAATATGAGCCATATAATTCAGGATTCTGATAGCTACAATTAGAGCAATAAATATGCTATGCAATGGAATAGAATGTTATGGTATAAATATAAAAGTATACATACTTGTTGAAGCATTGTTACTTCTTTACACTTATGATCGTAATCTTGATGGATATACTGAAGCCTCTGTATTTCCCTTTCCTTCCATAGAAGAAAAAATATATTGAATATATCATTGAATTTAAATAAAAAATATTTGGATGAAGATAACTGTAGCAAGTCATTAAAAGTAAATAAAATCTTTAGAAGTATTAGGCCGAATAAATATTTAAACGAACTTTTCAGACAATGTTGTCTGGTTGTTGGACAAAGAAGTTCGCTTGATCATTCTTCATATACAGCACAAATATCACAAATAGCTTAGAATATCTTAACAGTTCAAATAAAGGCAAAAAAGAAAATGGCGTCCAAAATGCTCAATTTTGTTCACGTAACCTTTTATTCCATTTACCTCAAATCATATGCAATTAAAAATTTAAATTTGAAAAGCGTTAAATTATCTTTTAGATAATATAAAACATATTATTTTTCAATGGATTTGTTATTAAAAAAACTTCCAAGAATTATTATTCCGTAACTTTGGAATCTAATTGTGTCTCCAGATATTTTCACAGCTTCAAAATTTCTTCATAAAATTCACATATTAAGAATCAACAATATATATATATATTTAAACTCTTTCAATTTGGATGAAATGGTCTCATTTTAAAATTACTTTGTCTTAAGGTCTAAATCATCATCTTAAAAAAAAGTTTGAAAGCAAATAATGAGCTTCAACATTGGAAAACTAGGATATTGGCTGCAAGGTTTAACGACACAAGGGCGGAATAATGAAGCAAACACATTTTTAAATACTGCAGTGTTTATGTTCTATCCAAAATACCTTTTAGAAAGACTCATTTCAGATTCGGTCTGAAAAAGTATGCTCATGAAAAACATGCTCATGAGTGAATGAGTAGATGAATTTTATCTCAAAAAATAAGCACTTTTAAAGAAAAAATAAGAACTAGCGCCAAAGTAATTTTTTTAATTATGTAAATACGAGTTCTATGTAATGAATTAAGTTCGGTACCAACTCAGTAAGTGTCAAATTTTATACAAATATAAACACAGAGTACTACTGGAATGAACCAAATATATTTCTCAAACATTGAAATTAAGTTTTCTTTTTAAGTAAGGTTCATTTTACAAATCAAATCTTGTTAAATGTTTAAGTAGACAAATCTTGTTAAATGTTGTCATTCAAATTTGGAATAAAAATTCAATGTATTTCCCCAGAACGCATATTCAAGATACAAGGAAATGCAAAAATCACAGTTATGAATTAGTTCAACAAATAACTTGCAAGTAACTTTTTGGCATCAAAAGCATTTTGCTTTATTTTAGGAAGCCTTGAATCATTTAGTGAATTCACTTTTAGAAGTTCATAATGAATGAAATACACATTTCCCGAAATATAATTAAAAAATTCTAAACTTTCGAGCAAAAATTGCAGTAAAAATATTTAAATAATTTCCTCATGAAGGGGTACTAAATCATGTTGAATTATACAGTACACTCCCGTGTATCCAGCCTAATGTGACGGAAAGGATGACAGATAACAAAAAAGCAGGATAGGCCAGAGTTCTATGGACTCATTCCTTTGCCCACAATGCCAGAAGACAAAGTTTTTGTACCAAAACTCACTTTAACAGTATGTATTGTTTCACTTCTTATTGAGCTCTAAGCGCTCCATTTATATTAGGCCACGTAGAATGTGTACGCGATCACTTTTGATAAATCTTAGAAGTCGTTGCCGGTAACATTTCGAGATAAAATTGTAAACTCTGTGCCAACAGTTTATTTATGTTTCCATACTGCACTACACATTTCAAGAATTTTTAAGATAAAAATTGTTTAAGGGTATAAACTGTTCGCATTTTAATTCTCTAATGCTAACTTAACTGCAGGACGCATAAACAAAGCATTAATGTAAATCGTACGCATAGTGTTTTTAAAAAATTAATTCAAACTTATTTTAATTTTCACCAGGAAATGATACAGATATGAAAAGATAACACTAAAATAATAATCAGAACTTAAAAATTACACTAGATAGTACGAAAAGTGGTTATTGTGAACCGGATACCCGGGAATGTACTGTAATTAACAAATGCTATACAAATTAGAAATCGGATTCAGAAAAACACTGGCTCACTGTTAAAGCCAATCTTAGAGGTTTTATTTGAAATAAAATGGTTGTTCACTATCAAACTACACTTCATAGTCCAGCGTATTGAGTTCTCATTACATGCTATTGTAGAAATATATACACACATATTTTTTGAACACTGAGGAAAAGACATTAATTACCTGAGCTTCAATCCGTTCCATTAAAGCTGGATCAGCTTCAGAGCTTACAGCAGATTTTATAGCTACTTGAAATTCTGTTAGCAAATGCATTATCTAAAAAAAAAAAGTCTATTTTAAAATAAAATAATGACTGTATTATTTTGGAATATAAAATCCTGTGGACTTGTATATTATTATCATTTATGCTAGCTGTAATGTTTCATTCAAAAAAATGGATTTACCACTGCAAGAAAAATCTGCAAACATAATTTAAATTAAAGATACAATTTCGTGTAAAAACTTAAGTTAGCATATAAAAATAATAATTTATTTTATTTTAATCTCTTTTTTTTAAAAAAATATTTAAGAACATTTGTCATCGATAATTCATTACAACAATAATATAGCTCAGCATTAAAATTTTTTTTGAATAGTTCTAGAAATATGTATACAATATCTGTCTTCATTTTTCAAGATTTTCAAATTCGTGGAAAAATTCTGCATTTTAAAAATAACAAATAGAATGGCAGTATGCAAATAGTAGCTATGTGATAAAACATACCAGTTTAGGCCTTGCAAAATATTTTTTTCAAGCATGATACCTTAACAAATATGAAGATATACAAAAATTATGCCCTATTTATTAAAATTTCGTTAATTTTAATAGTAATATATAAAATACACAAAAGAATATGTTTGTAAAGGATTTACTGAAACTTAGCTCCCTCTTTTTAGACTAGCATTACTTTCTTCAAAGTTTAAATCTTACAGTGAATTAAAATTTTGTTGTCATTTGATTTCTGGAGAATATCTTTAAAGAAATTGTTAAATTAATTTTGATAAAAAAATCTAAATGACATACATACAAATTATAATTTATTTTAATTTAAAGTCATACAAAAAATTGTGAACTCTTTCCCCTTTGCTATAAAAAATTATGTTACTAAAGCCCTGGTGTTTTAAAAACAGTGAAAACAATATATATTAGACAATGAATTAACTAACCTTAATATCATATTCATACTTTAGAGCTGCTTTTTCTTGTTCCTGTTCAAGCTTGTTTGAGTTAATTTTTTTATTCAATTTTTCAATATCATGTTCCAGAGCACTGATTTTTTCTGTATGAAGGGCCTCATTGGACTGTTCTTTCTTTAATTGTTCTTGATAGTTTATTCGCAACATTTCAGTTTCCACTGCTTCAGATACACACTATAAATAAAAATACATCACAATAATTTAGCATGAATATAAACTAACGAAAAAGCAAAAACATGAATAATTTTCAAGATAGAGAAATAAATGACTTAATGCAATTTTTAAATACAACACAGATTTTATGAAATGTTTGTTATATATTTTATGGAAAAGTAGATTCTTTCTCTGTTACCCACATTTTTCTGAGCCAGAACTTTAAAAAATTCCTGTGTTTTCCCTCTCCTTATACACAATAGATTTCATGTTAATTATAATGTAATAACAATGCTCCATGTAATGAAATAGTGTGAATAAGTGGAAAAAACAAGGTTTTTTTTCAATAAATATGGATTTAAAAAAGTTTTTTTTAAAGTAAACTTTTTGGACAAGTATTTAAATATTTGTATAGAATTCTTCACAAATATGAAACACTCAGCTAAAAAGCCACTTTTTTTTTCAGTTTCACTATCTCCACTAGTAATCAAGTAACCTGTAGTAATATTTCAATATCAGTATTCCTCCCCTGCCGCATCTCAGTCTTAATTTTTTAGAAATCAAATGCTCAATAAATAATAAATTCCTAATGTTTTTCCTTCTTTGATTACGTTTTTCTTTCGACAATGTTTCTAATTAATTGTTTAAGTCATCTCACTGACTCTCCGACCTACTCGAAGGCACATTGATAAAATAACTGAATGACCGGACTGCTGCAATTGCAAAATTGGCGGGAACTGTCGTTGAGTTCTAAGGGTCCTCACTGGCTACTGTACAACCCTTCCCTAAGGAAGCAAGTCAGATCATTCATGGTAGGAACTGCATTCCCACCTTTCCGTGTACCCTCCAGGGTGGCAAAAATCAACCACAATGTGCTGGAAGCTTCTCATCCTCATTACTAGGTGAATCTGGAGGGGAGGGGCCATTAATTGTTTAACTAAAACGAAAAAAATTTCATTTTAGGAAGGAAATATAAGTTCAGATGTCTGACTTTTTTAAAGAAATGGTTGATGAACATTAGTAAACAAGACAGGCTAAATTTAGTTACAATCAATTTATCCTAAAAAGCATCTATTATTTATCACTTGTTGGCAGATGCAGGAAAAGTTTTTTTTTTTAAATTGAAATCTATGTATTACTTTGTTGTCAAATTTTTTTAGAATACTTTCACAAACACTGATATTTTCCACCCAATTGAAAGAATAAAATGTCAATGACAATTCCGTAGACCAAACAACTTCTAGGAAATCGGCGAATCCGGCTGGGCTCTGTAGCGTCAGCCTTATCAGCTAGATAATATCCTTCGAGCTGAAGG
>JAOUZG010008446.1:4429893-4486544 GCA_026289955.1 Argiope argentata
ACTGGCTGAAACATTGCAGGTTCGTACCGCGACCTTCACTTGCTACAGCTCTTTTAATATTCTATACATTCTTCTTAAAAAAACATCTATTTTTCATTCAGTAGCTTTATATTCACACCGGAACGCTTAATGAATTCTGTGTAGTCCATAAATACTTAGAACTAAAATGTTAGTCATTTTCACACTTGAACTCTTCTTTAAAAAGTTTTTTAAAAAATTTAAATTTACATTTAGTTCATCCACAATAATTTGAAAACTGCACATTCAAACTTGATATCACTTCTTTAAAATTCTCGAACTATTCTATTCCACCAGATAAATTTATTTTATTCTCTTATACAGTTATGGCAGTCTTATACATCCTCATTAGCTGCAATCCAGGAATCTCATGAAAAGAGAACAACTGTCTCTGAAATCAAAATTAAAGCGCATTTATATAGAAAAAAAAAAGACGAATTTCCGCCATCGGACGGGTTTTTTTTTTAATACTGTGGATACAATCTTTTATTCTTGCAATGTTCAGAGACTGGTATTTTTTAGGTGGTAAATAACTGGTATAAAAGGAACTAAAAATTCTCAATATTTTCACAACTTTTACAAAATTTTTTAAATTTCCTTGTTTTTTAGGCGATTTTTTAAAACCTTCCTGTATTTTCCCGGCTATTCCAGTGCCATGGCAACCTTGTATTCTCAACATTAAACTGAATATTCTCCTATAAACATTCATAGAGATTTGTCTTTGAATTCAATTCGAAAAGTTCACTACTTATTTAGACAGAAATTAAACCTCATATTCCATTTCTTCCTGAAGAAGAATTTACTTTATTAAATTCTTCAATAAATGCATTATACTGAATATTTTATTTAATTAGCACAAATAAACTAAAATAGATTTCTTTTCTTAAGGGAAAAATTTTATTTATTAGCACTGTAAATACTGATCTAACTTATTGACTCTCTATATTATTTGACTTAAGTGTTTGTCTCGGGGTTCGAAGTTTGGCGTGGCTCGGGCTCAAAAGGAAGCCTGTTCTTGATGAACAACAATAATTTATATTACACACTGAAGTGACAAAAGTCATGGGATGACTGTTAATATCGTGTCGGTCCTCCTTTTGCCCGGCGAAGTGCAACAACTCGACGTGTCATGGAGTCCACAAGTCATTGGAAGTCCTCTGCAGGAATATTGAGCCATGCTGTGTGTATAGTCGTCCATAATTGTGAAAGTGTGGATGGTGCAGGAGTTTGGGCACGAACAGACCTTTCGATGATGTCCCATAAATTCCCGATGGGATTCATATCGGGCGATCTAGGTGGCCAGATCATGCGCTGGAATTGTCCGGAATGTTCTTCAAACCATCGCGAACAGGTCTGGCCCGATGACATGGCGCATTGTCATCCATAAAAATCCCATCGTTGTGTGGGTACGTGAAGTCCATGAATGGCTGCAAGTGATCTGCAAGCAGCTGAACATAACCATTTCCAGTCAATGATCGGTTCAGTTGCACCAGAGCACCGAGTCCATGCCATGTAAAAACAGCCCACACCATTATGCAGCCACCACCAGCTTGAACAGTGCCTTGATGACAGTTTGGGTCTATGGCTTCGTGGGGTCTGCGCCACACTCGAACTTTAACCATCAGCTCGTAACAACTGAAATCGTGACTCATCTGACCACACCACGGTTTTCCACTGGTGTAGGGACCAGTCGATATGCTCACGAGCCCAGGAGAGTCGCTGCAGGCGATGTAGTGCTGTCAGTAAAGGCACTCGAGTCGGTCTTCTGCTGTCGTAGCCGAAGGAAGACAAATTTCGCCGCACAGTCCTATCGGACACGTCCTTTGAACGTCCCACATTGGTTCCTGCAATTATTTGACGATGAGTTGCGTGTCTATTAACATTGACCATTCTACACAGACGTCGGCGGTCTCGGTCGTTAAGTGATGGTGGTCGCCCACTGCACTGTCCATGATGGGATGGGATGCCTGAAATTTCATACTCTCGGCACACTCTTGATACTGTGGATCTTGGAATGTTGAATTAACTAACGATATCCGCAATGGAATGACCCATGCGTCCAGCTCCAACTAACATTCCACGTTCAATTTCTGTTAATTCTCGTCGTGCCGCCATAAATCACGAAAAACCTGTTCACATGAATAATTTAAACACAAATAAAAGCTCTGGAAAACGAACTGCGCATTTATACTTTTTCGCTGCGATACTACTGCCATCTGTATATTTGCATATTGCTATCCCAAGACTTTTGTCACTTCAGTCTTTATAAATGTATAAACAATCAAATGAATAACAAGATCATGGATGTGGATAAATCAATAGTTTTAATGACAGCTAAATAGCAGGTAAATGACAAAACTGCATTTACTGGGATTCAAAGGCTTACAAAAAATGTTTCTGTTGTCTTTTCTTAGCTAATATAAATTTATTTTATAGTTATGCATAAATATGATTGCTTAATTTTTTAATGCAACTGTTAAATCAATGATACATGCTAAAATAATGCTAAAAACAGCCATTACATATGGAGTATGATAAACCTTTTGTAATAAAATATGTAACTAAATATTAGATATAACGGAAGCTCACTTTTTGTAGTAACAAGAATAATGCCCAAAAGAAAAGAATCTTGAAGCTTAAATATTCCCTCACACATTAGAAATAATTTAGGTGGAGTATTATGTTAGACCATTGTTAATGTCAATGCTTGCTAGAAATTGTTTTTATAATGAAAAAATTTCGTTCAAATAAGTCGTATGCAAATATTATAATTATTTATATTTTTCTGATAAGTTTTTTAATTAATCAAATTATTTATAAAGCACACTGAATTGAATTTGAAGTTATAATGTGCATTTCTAGTACACAAAATATCACAATACAATTCATAAAATAATACAAGTTAAACTATTACTCATATATAGAGAGAATGAAAATTCCTAAATAAGAAGTGAATGGTATTCAATTAATTTTCTTTCGCTCATTTTCTGTTAAGAGTTATAGCATTAAAACTGGATATAAAAATTTAGAGCTTACTTTTTTAAATAAGGTTTCTATAGCAGCTTTGGCTTGACCCATAGAATTTAATGACTCCAAAATAGGGCAGGTCTTGCCAGCTAAAAATATAATTAAAACATAATAAACAGATGTAAATGATTAAAATGAACACGATTAAATAAGATTAAATACAAATATTTATAAAATACTATGACTAAGGCTTGATAAACATATCATACTTTCAGCTTTAACAGATTCCTTGATTTCGGCAATTCGTTTATCTATTATTTCAACTAAAGCTTTCTGTGAATTGATATCTGGTCCATCAGTGCTAGTCGCCTACAAGAGTCAAACAAAAATTAATACAACTTATAGTTTAAAACTAGTAATAAATATATATAAGGCATCTTAAACAGCTTTGAATATATATTTAGAAATAAAATTATTTTATACCAGGCAAATACTATTCTTTTCGATAAGTAGCTATCCTTAAAAGCTTTCTGAAACATTTTAAATGCTTTTGCAGCATAACTTTCATTGTAAAAACCAAATTTACGGCCTGTCCCCCCCCCATAGCATTCGTCATTTCAGAAAATCAACAGAATGAACATTCTTATCCGAGTTTAAAAAGTAAAATTATTTCCAGATGATGAAATTAAATAAGCTTTTGGCCATTGCTAAATGTTAAGGGCTTCATAAAAGTTTGTGGACGATGCCGAATATATATGTATTTAAATGAAGTATTCCAGATTTTCTTAAATCACAACAGTACAAGGTAATGTGTGCTATGGTTACTCTTATTTTCGCAGTCATTGGTCATAGATATATACTTCTAAACACAAAAAATCAAATGAGATGAACATTCATTTTATAGCATTTTTGAAAGAAAAATAGACATACAAGTTACAAAATCCATCCAAACAACTTTTTACATAATCTTCGTTGCATATAATTATATTCCGTAAATATTTACACAGGTCCTAATGAATATAATACAAAAAGTGCGACTTCTATGGGACAAAAGTTGACAGGCATTTTATCTTAAAATTTGAGTTGTTTTAGTTGGTAAGAATTTCGATGTTATTTTCACATATCTAACTATATAACTGAATCCAAATGGAATTGACACTATGAAAATGAAATATGTTCAGGAAAGAATGGTATCAGAATACAAACAATACAATTACTGCGTTTAAAATGTGTATGCATAATAAACTGCAAGACTATGTAAACAGAATAGTACAGCAGGCACAGTTAAACCAAGTTCAGTTCCAATTTTGAAATGAAATATCCTTGTCCATTATCATTTTACAGAAGCCAAAATTTGTGATATATATTTCGTAATTTTTTTTCCTAACAAAAATACCACAAAATAAATGTTTACCTTATTTGAAAAGTATCTATAGCTAGAAATATATGTTTATGACTGATGATTGACAAAACAAAAATTGGATAAGAAATTCTTTTTCACTCTATTTAATTCCCAGATACACATTTTCCAATCTTAAATTATCTACTATCTATTATTTTCCACTTAAATTATCTACTTGGATTAAATATATACATATATATTAATCTCTAAAACCAAATTTCTTCAAGTTGATGAATTACCAGAATTTTTAACAGACCTATGAAAAGGACGTGCAGCAGATTCCAATTGAACAATCTTCAGTATTTTGTGTAAGGGTAAGATCTTTAAGACTTGAAAGATGCAATCTTGGTATATTTTTAAAGAAAAAACTTCTTTTTCTTCTTCTTCTTTTTTTTTTTTGGTAAAATTTGTTATTCGTAATATTTTAGACATCATTTTGTAAATCGAATTTCATGGAAATCATTATAACATAATATAAATAATTGGCATAAATAATAATTGAATGAAGAAATGAACATCAACAAATAACGCTCTCTTAATAATAAAAGATTATATGAATGTATATAGGTGCAATAGCAAGTCACAGATTTTCGAACCTGCCAGTTTAAGCAATTATTCATTGAGAAGAACCAAACCGAGCCGGCACATTTCGTATAGATTTTGAAAAACTCTTTAAAGACTTTCCTTACGAATTAATATAAAAACACATATCTTAAATTAGTTTATGTTACCTTATTTTATATGCCTAATCTTATATATCTTAATTAATCTATGTTAATTTATTTTAAAATAATTTTTATCTTATTTCTTGATTCAAATCCCTATTTTCATTTAATTAGTGCCAATAGGAGCTCTAAAACCGCTTCTTTCTCTATTTCCAGGAGCGAAGGGGTAGAAATCCCTGATGTCTATACAGGAGTTTAAAAGATATTTACGATTTCCTTTCCCTAAATTGGCATGTATCAAAGGAATAATCCTTACGGGAATCCAGTAAAAAAACAACCAAAAGAAAAAATCATGTCACTCTTACACTTGTCTTCTAGAGCAAACGTACGCATTGTGCCAATGTTCTTGTATAAAAATTATCCACCCATAGTAAAATAAATTGAAGATAATTCAAAAAATACCTTGCCTTCAAACATGAATCTGAAAAATTATATTACAGGCATGCCTAACATTCTCCCTCAGCATTAAAAAAAAAAAAGAAAGATACTGGGGTTTAATTAACTATTTCCTCCCATCCTTTATTTTATAAAATTACAGCTACTTTATTCTGAAAGAAAAATATAACACTTCAATGCTGTTAAAGCAATTTTTTTGAAAATTCTCATATATTTAACCACATACCTTTAAAGATTAAAATATGTAAGAATTAATTTCAAATCAAGTTTCTACAATGACAGCGAACAATTTAATAATTCATAAGGATACAAAAAAATATTGTAAAATTTAATTTTAATTCAATATCATTTATTCAATAATTTACACTTATAAGCAAGTTAACTATAATTCAAAAATTAGTCTAGCCTATAAATGTCTCTGGTAATATTAATCCAACTCTGCTGATGCACTCGAATAGCAGCTATAGACAATATTTAGAATGATAAAAAAAAGTTTGTTAAAAAATGTGACAAGAATCCTTAAAAGATAGTCAGCTTATATTGCAACTAACTTTTTTAATGGTTAATTTCAATAAATTAAATTTAACTTTAATTGCATGACATAAAAATAAAATTTAGTAATAATTAGGAATACTATTCTTTTAATAATTATTAAAAAAAAGTATCTCAAAGAAAAATGTTCATAAACAAAAAGAGAGCAATCACAAATTATTTCCATTTAAATCAAAGACTCTTCCTAATCATCTAAAGGCACACCTTTCAATTTTTATTATAAGTATATCAAAAGCTGCACCTGAATTTAGAATAAGAAAATGCAAGAAAAGATGTCAGAGAAATACAAATGAATAATATAATTGCCCTTTGGTTACAGTAAAACACAACATCAGGTTAATATTTTTAATATGCCTTTTTAAAGATAAGTAAAATTCTGTTGAAATGCACAAAAGTGAAATGCACAAATTTGTCACACAGTACACAATTCAATACATAGAATTAATAGTACACATAGAATACATAGAATTAAATTTTCAAAGTAAACATAAAAATTTTCACAAACAAATCCTCTTACAAAAAAGTTTCATTTTATGTCCAGAGTTGTATATGAATGGGGGAAGGGGATATAAATAAGAATAAATATTAATCAAAACAGATAAATATTAATAAATCTTGCTAAAATACAACATATATATATATATATATATATATATATATATGTGTGTGTGTGTGTGTGTGTGTGTGTGTGTGTGTGTGTGTGTGTGTGTGTGTCAAAAAATATTGGGACACACTACAAGTTTATAGATTTTATCACTTTTTACTTAAATATAGAAATGAAATCAAAACAAAGAAATGAATATTATTTTGTTATATACAAATCATAATAATACAAACAAAATTCTTAATTTATGCAATCATTGCTGTAATTCAAAATAAAAGAAATCGAGGAAGAACACATGCTCAAAAACATATTGGAACACAAGCCAATAAATTAAGAAAATCAAGCAAAAAGTTCCTATTGGCACACACTTGCATTTTATGGCCTTTTGTAGACAATTTGGCATGGATTGGATCAATTTTTTTTTTGCAAAATGATCCATCGATTTTGACCCACTCTTCGACCAAAAGTTTTCTTAAATGTTGATTGTTAAAAATTTGATGTATATACCATTTTTGCTGCAAATAATACCACACATGCTCAATATGGTTAAAATCTGGACATTGTGCAGGAGTCTTAACTTTAGAACAGCGGTAGATGATCCATTGTAAATATCAGCATATTTTATAAGTATATTTTGAGTCATTATCTTGGTCTATCTTAAAATGCCTTGGTATTCCCAGTTTGCTTGCATTCCATTTTAAATTTCGTAAAAGAAAGTCAAGATAAACATATTTATTCATTGTTTCATCAATCAAACGTAAGCACCCGGCAACAGTGCTTGCCATACAACCTCAGACTATTTTGCTTGACATTTCCCTATTATATAAGTAGGACAAATTTTTGACATGCATTGTTTTTGGTTGGTTCCCCACAAACACTTTTTTGTCGTCCAACCCGAGAATGTTATATTTGCTTTCATCAACAAAAATTACATTATTCTAAAATTCTTTTGGCTGCTTTGCATACTTTTAGTAAATGTCAGCCAGACTTGTCAATTAGCTTTGCAGATGTAAGGCTTTCTTTGAGGTACTCTGCTACGATATTTATGTTTATAAAAACATTTCTGACAGTTTCAGGATTTACAGATGTTCAACTTACTTTTACATAGCAGAGTCAATTTTTCTTCACTAGTTTTTGGATTAAATGAACTTGTTTCACAATCCACTTCTCTTCAAGTTCATTAAATGTTCTAGGAAGCCATGATCTTTGCTTGTTTTCAATACTATTTATTTTCTTAAGCCTTGAACAATGGTAAAAAGAGTTAATTTAAGCAACTTCAAGATATGTCCTATATTACGAACCGATTTTCCATCCCCCCAATGGATTATTACAAGATTTCGCAGATCTACTGATATATCTTTGTCTCTCCACTTCTTTCTATAAGTAATCTTATTTGTTGAAACTTTTAAAATTATAGTTTAAAAAGAGTGATATTAAAATCAATTTTATTCACATGCTATATATTTGTTGTGTCTCTCATTTCAAAACTATTCTAATACTTTTTGACTTCTATTTGCTTTTGAATTATATTTGAAAAGCTATATCAAATTATTATTGCATAATACCAATTAAATTTCCAGCACAGATTGTATACTAAATGTTAAAATACTTCTTGATTCACTTTGTTTTTATTTTAATGTGACAATTAGTTTTATAAATAGCTTTGCAGCTATTCACGTCAAGTGTCCCAATACTTTTTTGAGTGGCTGTATAATAAACGTTGCATTGATAATTACAGAAAAGAAATAATAAACAATTGTTATTCAATTTTTAGCTTTTACAGTTATAAAAAATGAAATATGATGGCAAAATATTTTAATGCATTTATTACTACTAACGAAAGGGCAAATTCTATATAACTTTTTTACATACCTCTGCATCAGGCTCTGAAAGTTCCTCCATACTTTTAATCTGTTGCTTCAGAGATTCCGATTCTTTTTCTAAAATTTCACACTGACGTTTAGCCAATTCTTCATTAATTTTATTTTTTAATTCTTCAAGAATCCATTCCTAAAACAAGCATCGCACTATATAGCATATAAAAGCAAATTACTTTTGTTCACATTTTTAAATAAAAATAATGTTTTTAATATACTTAAGCACTCATAAAAAAATGGCAATTATATAAGTAAATAGATTACAAAAGAAGTTCTTAAAGACAAAAAATTAAAAGAGTGCAGAAGCCCTTGAATAGCATCTAATAATATTTGTTAATTTTGTTTTACAATACTAGAATAAAAAGATGAATATTGCACGAATTGCCCTAATTAATCAATTTTTAAAGTAAAAGTTTGAATATGAAACATTGTAAATGAAAAATCTACAATAAATTATTCTTTAAAATCAGTTTTTTTTTTCTAAACTTAATTATAGAATTTCCATCTAGACTCACTGTTTGTAGAATTTCGTTTGTCATGGTGCACATAAAATTTATTAACGAAAGGAATAAAAATTTAGAATTAAGAGAAGGAAAAAATTTAAGTTATCTTTGAATTAATGCAAACATTTGTAACAAATTATTTAATGATAAAGCAGATATATCTATTAAAAATAATTTCTTGCAAAACTTCACAGGCACCTTATGTTCCAATGAACTCTCTAACAGAAGCTTTCATTTCTATTTTAAGGAATGGAAACGAATTGAATCAAGCAATTGTGATAAAATATTTTTAAAAATCTATCTACAGTTGCCAATATAAAAATGCTTTAAATGTACTCTTGCTACACACATATATATATGCATTGAGTGATGCATTTGTGAAATACACCATTTAGAAAGATATGAAGCTTAATTTATTCAATTATACAAAAGCAGTTTAGTAAAATTAAGGAATTGAATACCATCTGAAACAAATGGTAAGCTGAGGAATAGCTATGAGTCTATATTTGGATGACAGCAACTCATTTCAAAATAAAGGTGATTTACTCTTGTATATTAACAAACTGTAAAACAGTATATACTATATATCTGCATATAAATAAAATACTAAGAATTGCTGAATAACTTTTAAAAGCATGGATTTGATTAGGGGAATATAAATATAGCACACACACAAGTCGTAGATGGATCTTGATTTTTTTTACATACATTCTGTCGAAAAATGTATATGGATTTGCTCAATAAATGTAAAATATTTACCAAATGAAAGTCACACATATTGTAACTTTCTATATGTATTATAATACACAGAAGTATTGATTAATCTAATAACTGAAATGAGTTTTATAAGCATGTTCTGCTATGGCTTTCAGATTTATCAACAAATTTTCTTTAATGGTTTCAATTGACTTAAAACATCTTCAACAACATATTGATTTGAATTTAAGGGGCGAGGGGAAATCATTTGGCCCATAAGCAAGAAAAAGAATGCTTAACCAATTACATCTATTAAGTCTTTTCATACAAATTGGTTTTAAAGTGCTGATGTGAGTGATGCAGTGTTTTGGTGCTGGTTTCTAATTGTATAACTCAATCTGATTAAGTAACTGTTGAAAATTTCTTTATTTTTATATTAAATCTTTTATTCAGATCTTTTAAAAGACTAATTTCTTGCAGAGTTTTGACAGAATGAAATTATTTATTCTTATAATGTCTCGCAAATGCCAGCTCAATATATTCATTTTTTTTAAATAAAATTTGTAAAAACAATAGAAAATCAAAATTTGAAATTTTTATACATTTCTAAACACAATTTCTTTTTAAAAATATTCAAACAAATTAATTGAAATCATTTTTTTAAAAACTGTTCTTCTACTTTAATGTTCACAGATAAATAAATTTTATATCACAGAAGCAAAATGGGTGCATAAATATATAATTATTGATGAAATAAAGAAAATTCTCAATCATTGAGAACATTTAATTTCATTATGATTGTTCCAATATAGTGTTTACAAATTTTGAACACTGACTTTAATATGGAAAAATAGACTCTAGTTAATTTAGCATTTAATTAAAAGTGGCTGCCCTTTTCAACTATGCATTTTCGCCTTTATTTTATTACAAGGATATAAATGTGGGTCATAAGCCTTCTTTTGACACTTCCTCTAGAGTTTTTATTATTGCACTTCTTCGAAACTTGAGAATTGTTGGACCTTAAGCAAATTATCCAATGAAAAAGTCACAATATAAAATCATGAAAATAAGCTTCTTGTGAAAGAAATGAAATGTCATGATTTGGCATGTAATTTGATACAAAAATAGACACAAGAGTCACCACACTAATTTGAATGTCTGACCACAAACTACCAGCATGCACTGTAAATATTCGAAATTAATGAAATCTGTTCTGACTAAATAGTTATATGATACTCTTTTCATCCTTACTTCAAATAAAGTTATAAATTATTTACATTTCAAAAACAATTTAATACTTCTAGAACTTCTTAGATATAATAAAATTTATGAACTCATAAAAGGGTTGAAATCCTTTAAAATACAATTTTTCAAATGTGTAATAAAGAGCTCTTTAAAAATGCCATTGCAGTTGATATTGAATATTAAAAAGTGGAATGTTTCAAATATCAACACATGAAAATTTAAATAAAATCATACCTGCATATTTTCTTGGGGAGTAGAAGTTCTTGATTTAATGACTCCACTTTTACCATTCTTTTTCATCTCCCTGTTTTTAGCAGAAGTTACTCGGTCAATTTTCTGTTTTAAAACATTCACTTCTCTTTCAAACTTATTTTTCATTTTCACAAGTTCATGTTCTTTACGTCTTCCTTCTCGTACCAATTTTGCAACTTCCCTTTCCTTTTCTCGCTGTTTTTGTAAATACTTATTGCAGTCTTGTTTCATTTGTTTCACCAATTGTACCTTGGCCCTTTTCAAGTCCTATTAGCACGCAATTTATTAGAAGAATTGAACAAATATTTTAAAATACTCACAACATACTTCTAAACAGAGGCTTTATGTATAAAAAACCGTAAACTCAAAGTAAAATACACAAAGAATGTTAAAAGGAATATAAAAATTAAATATATTTTAATCTGTTCAAAATAGATTGCACATTTTGTGAGCAATTTATTTTAAATGACTAAACGTAGTAAAAAAAATCTGTCTCAAATAGTTTCAAGAATTAATTATATTTTTATTTCTGCATTTATATCAAAATAAAAGAGGAGAAAAAATAAATGCAGAAATAATGCCTTAAAAAAACCCTGAATACAATCTTAAAATTACTAGGAATAATTTTAAAAGTCAAAAAGATAGATAGTGGCAAAATATATATAATTGAATTTAGAGATCATAAACCATAAATGATTAACAAGCTCTCTTTAAAAATTAACAAATATAACTATTTATTTAAGTATTATGTAAGTCAATATATAACTTATTTACGTAAATGATGCATAATTGAAAAGAATGGAAACTGCAAATTACAATGTTATGCACCAATCATGAAAGAAAGCATTGGATGTTAGATGATTGATGATCATCATAAAATGCATATAAAATTAAATAAGATAGAGTGTACACAATTCAACAAATATTCAGTATAAAAAAAACCAAGAATAATATATTCACATTATTATTAAATATATGGCACTAAAACTAACTTTTAATAGAACACTTCTTATAAGTTTTATATATATATATTGTACTGAATACTTTTTTTAAATCATTTATAAATGATGGGCTTGAATCATCAATTCCTCTAAATGTGTAACAATCTGAAAGTTTTTATTCTATTTATACACTTTAAATCTCACTCCAATCACTAGTAATAATTTACCATGCAGTGACTATTATAGGGTACTTTCCTATTCATTTCTAGGTCTACAGTAGCAATTAGCTTTTTCAATTTAACAAGATGTTAAAATTTAAAATAGCAATAAATTAGATTGGCACATTTAAACACAATTTTGTATGACTATCATAGTCTCATTTAAATTGTAAAATATAACAGCAGTTCGTTAAATGTAAATAAGAAAAAAGAAGTTTAACTACTATTTCAATAGGAAAATGCAAATCATGAGATATTTGAAAACAAAATGTAACATATTACATTTATTTCTTTTAAGAGCTGATTGATTTTAGCCTGATTCTCTTCTTTAGCTTGAAGAACAACTTTCTTTCTTCGTAGTTCCATTTGCAAAGTAGAAATCTGTTTCTCATAATTTTCAATTTTTTGCTGGCTTTCAGTCCGAACTCTAAAAGAGAGAGAAAGAAAATTGCAGTATTTAAAATTAATAGTTACAATGTTTTCAAACTTCTATAGCTGAATATAGGAAAAAGAATATAAAAATAAAGACAAAAGTTCATGTGAGCTATAATTTTAAAAGAAAAAATAACTTAAATTATGTGTTTTTAATACAAACCATTCTTTCAAGGCAATTTCGTCTTTTAAAAATTATATGTATAAATAATTTATGCCAAGATTATAAAACACATTTAGGCCTTTATCAATTTACATCAATAGATGTTAGAAACTTTATTTTTTAGTCAAATTTGGTTTTTAAAACCAATTAATTTTGAAAATGTCAAGCAATTTTAATTTAATAAATTGTTACTAAAAGCATTACAAAATTTAAATAAAAAGAATTGCTTCGTTTAGAAATACTGCATATCAGATCTCAAGAAAAATGTCCCAGATTTCCCAATACTTTTAAAGATTTCCAAGTACAATGCATATTTAAGTTAATTTTATATTACTACTTTTGGCAGTAAAATAGTTTTGCAAGTAACAAATTTAAACTGACGCATATTATTTGTTTTATAAATAATATAAATGATTTGAAAACAAAGCCTATATTATTATAATAATGATTGCGGTTTACAATGGAAGGAGGGGTGCAGTAGCTTCTGAGGGTATGGACCCCCGAGCGCAGAAGTCTGACTTCTAGCTCATATGAGGATGACAAACTCGCTTGCACAACCCGTTTTTACAGGGGGAGGTACATTCACACACCTCACAGGTAATACACAGAAGAATAACCATGCCATAACCGGGACTCGAATCCGGGATGCCCAGATCACGAGGAAGACGCAGCAGCATCATGCAGGAATTAATTTTACAATAAAATGAAAATTCTTTAACAAGTTCTAGTCTTCATAAATAGTGGTCACAAATTCATAAACAGTTCCATAGTTCGAAGTAAAACGAAAATAAATCAGTGGAGAAGTCTCCCCACAACATTCTTTATACTTTCAAAAAATGGCTAGCATGAAATTGGCGTACAGTAGTTACGAAATATTAACTTTAGGCGTGAATCAAGCACTTTTACTATTGTGTGATTCTTTGCAAGTGTTGAAAGTATCCAAAAAGGGAATTTGGGTTCTAGACACATTTTTCAAATATATTAAAACAAAAATTTGTCTCAAAACTACTCTAGTAAACACACAATGACCTACCAAATTTATTAAATTTAAATCATTGTATGTGAGTTTTCGCATTTAAATGTTTCTGGAAGTACAGATTGACAGATGGTTAATTCTTTGTTAGATTTAGCTCAAAATTTGATAGATACCTATATTATACATGTTAGATATATGCTAACCAAGTACAACTAAAATAAATTCTTCAACATATAAAATATTAAAAATTGAAAGTCAAAAGTTCTTAAGCAAAGTACATATTTCATACTGCCACTTCCAGATTATTCCAGGATTAAAATTTTTTTTTAAAGCAGAAATAAGGGGGGGGGGATCATTAAGTGTTATCTTAATATGTGCTGAAATCCCTGGATCACTTCTTCGGATTCTTCCCCGTTGTTTTTTTTTTTCTTTTTCTTTCTTTCTTTCTTCTTACTTTTCTTTTCTTCCTTTCTTTTCTTTTTTTGCATGTAAAGAAAACAAGATTTCACGAGAATAAATTTCGAATTACAACAATCAACTTGCGGGGATAAATAGCAAAACAAAAAGCTTTCTTTACTCTTCAAGAGAAAAAAGCCCTTTTTAAGGATCCTTCCTGAAAAGAAAGCACTTTTAAGGTGCTTAAAAGCGATTTTCAAATTTAAGAATTGTTCCTGACGTTATGCAAGCTGAAATTACACACAGCTACAATACCAAAGCAAACAATTTTATCTATTGAAAAAAAGGAAATGTCAAAAATTTTAATGTAAAAACAGCAGAATTTTAATAAATTTATCGTATAACGCAAAGACTATAATACAAGATATACTTTTTTAAAATTAAAAATAAATTATAAAATGCTTTCAAAAAGATATAGTTCTGGCACAAAAATATATTTTCAATCCCATATTTTAACCAATAAAAAAATTAACAATTAACAAAAAAGCCTCCGAATTCTGGAATATGTTACAATAATTAATCAGTAAAAATATTAAACGTTATTATTTTAGTATATAATTCTTTTTTGTGCGTCATAATTATAAAAATTTGCTTTAGTAGCAAAGATATTTTTTACATATTAAGTTAAAAAAACAATGTAAACAAAATTTCAGTGTGATAAAACCAAATAAAATTAATAAGTATCATTTCATCCTTTTCAAAAAATATTTTGTTTCATATATTTTTATGTTTGAAAAGCTTAAAAATATTTCAACTATAAATAACAATGCAAAGCTTATGAGATAGAAAATTAAAAAAAAAAAATACCTTTCTTCCGCCACTTTCATATGTTCTTGTAGCTTATTTTTCTCTTGAACTAATTCTTGTATTTGGTTGATTAAAGTATTTATGTAATCCTAAATTTAAAAAGCAAAATATTTACATCTCTATAATATACTAATACTAGATGAATTAAATCAAACACACTTATTAAATTAATTGCTAATACAGAAGAGTGTTATTATCCAACATTCTGTTTTAAGCAAAATTTCTGAATTTTAGAAATTCCTCTAGGTAAGCTAGAAAGCAAAAGTAGATTCCTTTTAATCTATGTTACGATTTCCAAATTTCCTTCAATCCTTAGATATAAACCAAAAGAATTTGTTTCAATCCTTAGACAAAAGTCTTCTGAAAACCTTCTTACATGCCCGTCAATTAATTTCACCTCTCTCCACATAAAATTATGGAACTTGGATAAGGCCACAAATATCTTTAACGGTGTTTATAACTGCCATGAAAAGTGGTTACTAATTACGAATCTAGCATAGTTACATAAGTATAGATCTTTGGCAAGTATTTAGCATTATTATTGAATCTATTATAAGAATATATCTTTTGGACGGTTTTATTTATTTATTTATTTATTATTATTATTTTTTTTTTTTTGCAGATCGATGTAACACCACAATTTGACACGGAACTATAATTGTAGTCATAACAAATAACATTGATTCAAGTCAATGCGTTTATGAATTATCTTGTTTACGAGCAAGAGAAAATACAGGTCGACAAATATTCAACCACTTGACAGATTTGGTTCAAATTCTGGCAAGAATCTCAAATTCAGATGCAAACTTGTGTACTAAATTGTTTTTATATTGCTCTTTGCGTTTTGTAATTAAGTCTATTTTTACCAGATTTCATCTGAACAGATTTTGCTCCACATTTGATAGAAATGTACAAATTTCGCGAAAAGAACATATATGAAATATCATTTATCTACCTCAAATCGTTTTTGAATTATCTTTATCACAGACAGCCATAATGCCAAAAATGTGTTTTTCAGACTCAGGAATATCCGAAAAGAAGAATTTCTTCAAAATCTCGAGATCGAATTTTTAGATAATTACCATATCTTCTCTGCACTTCGTTTACAATGAAGTAAAAATAAATTATTATGTATTGAAGCAACCTTGGGTAATGTTTACAAGTACAATGCTATAAAAATAATATACAAATCTAGGCTTGTTACAAAGTTATTATTGAAAAGCTTTGAAGTTTCTAACAAGTGCCAAGTTGGTATTAGTCAGTAAGAACTAAAAGTTTATATCTGTATTTTAAACCTATTCGAAGAAATTAAATAATTTTCTTTCAATTATATGCAAACAATAACGTTTTATGGCAGAAAGTGCGAATTTAGCTTTTGATCTTTCATTTATATTGTAGGGGAAGGGAAATCAGTATTACTTAATTAATTAATATTGGAATTAAGATCTAATTGTTGCACAACTAAATATTTCAGTCAGAACTATTATTTGGTGTAAAAGGAAATTTGTCATCAGATTTTTAAAAAATATACCCCTCGCCTACTATTGTATTTATTATTACTGGCATTCCATTGACAAACATGCCATTAACCTCATGTCATGGCGAACATATTCAATTATATCTTTGCCAACTTTCTTTTCGGAGGGGGGTAATTTATTGCTACTAATCAATAATGAAAGTACCCATTCTTAGGCTAAAGCCCTAACGATCGTCTTTTATTTTTACAGTTTTTAATACAGTATACTCTCAGAAATGAGACAGACATCAAACCTAGACACCATCAAATTAACAGAAGCTCTAGAATAATTATATAACTCTAATTTCAATTGTAATTAATTTCCAAAGTTTTGTTTTAGTTTAGCCCTTAGTAATGCAATTCTAAAATATTCTTTTATTTTCTGATCCGATTCAATTTTTTCTATTTAATAATTAAGCTTTGTAAAAATACTGCACCAATGATCCCCACGTGCCGAGTGAAGGGATAGAGATCAATGAAGTAAATAGACTGTCTAAAGGAATCCTGCGTTTCTCGTCTCTTGTGAAGAGTCAATCGCAAATTAAAATGCAAATGTTTACAGCTTCAGTGCAGATGAGCGACGCATGAACGAATCATATAAAATAGGCTTTGTATCTTTAGTTTAAAATATAAATTTTACAATCTATGCTTCCTGAAAAATACTTTAAAATTTTATATCATGAATTACAGAATATAGCTTAAAAATAGCACAGTCAATGAAAATGCAATTTTTTTTTTTTTTTTTGAAGAATGCTTACATATGCAAATATATTTGCCTCTGATTAGTACGTTCCATAATCTCAACAGACGAGTCATTATATTATGTTATTTGTGCTCTGTCATTGAATAGCATAGAAAAACTCGTACATAAATATATCACATTTCTGGTACATTTTGACAGTGCAATTAGCCTTTGCAAACATTATGTTACAATACAGCAATGAAGAACTTTTTGAAATCCTAATGTTTCATAGCTAATGAAATCGCAATGGTTGCGAACTTCACGGGAATTTCTGCGTAAATATCTCAATTCCCGACATCCTTCTAGGAGATTTATCTCCGGATTAGTGCAACGACGCATATATCCTTTATATTTACAAATTTTTAATGCTTTTGAACCAATGAATAACAAAAATATTTACTTATTCAATCATTACTTTCATTATTAATTTGTATACGCCTGTAAAGCACGAGCATCCGACACGATTTTTCCTCTTTGCGAACTCATATCCAAGCATCGAAAAATGGTTTGTTTCATGTTTGAGACATTTTGTGATAAAATTCTGAAATTTTTTGTACGACCTGATTAGAGGATGGGGCGCATTTTACACACTAATAATTTTTTTTGTATGGAATGTGTATAAAAATTTAAATATTTTGTGTTATTTAAAGTTTAACCCCCTAAAAATGTTAACCAATTTCATCACATTTTATCGCTTTTTTTTACAGAACTTACAATACATATACAATACATGTCAAAAATCAATGTTTAACGAATAAAAGCCAAGGTCAAGGTTTTTGAGATACCCTGTGTATATATGTTATATATATAGAGAGAGATAAAACACATGTAGTTTTTGGAAATTTTAAGTAGATCGTTTTTACATAATGTTGCCATTAAATCTTTCTCTTTTCCTCCCCCCCCCCATTTAATTAGATTTATTGAACCTTCTCATCTTTATTCCATGTGCATTTAAAAAATTTCTAATTATGGAAATGAAAGAAAAGTAAGCTTAATTTCATTTCTTTTTTTTTTCTTTCCGAAACTGACAACATAAATTGTTGGTGTAAGAAACAATCAAAATTAGGGCTTGCAACTTTTTAATGCCTAACTTCTCTGATATTGCAATTATTAAAAAAAAAACTTTAAATATAAATGTTGATCGTCTTTATGAGGCGCTAATTAGATCTATTTCTCTATTTTCAGCATTAAGGAAGTAATAGTGAAATGAAAATATCAACCCTTCATTATTTCCAACCTCTTTTGAGCTGGATGGGCCATTTATGAACTCTTTCGAGTTTTTTACATATCTTACAACATATTGCTAAATGGTTAAAATCCAGAAAAATAACTTAAGTTATCATGTTTTCAAGATAATATGGGCAAAGTGTTAAATGCATATTACACACACACACACACAGTTTTGATCAAAGGGGTGTCTTGATTTCTAGGAACCATAATCAATGAAGAACTGTTGCAATTTTCTTGGGATCTCGTCATGAGAACCAATATAATAGGTAGTGCCCCTGCAGGAATCTAAAAATGCACAGAAGTTTTCACTTTTCTTAGATGAATATATTGTTTGTTCATTTATAAAAAGACCAAGATCAAAAAGACATGTTTTCTCAATCAGTTGTAGAGTCAAGCGATACTGCAGATTCTAAATTGACTGGACCAGTAGTTATCTTGTTTGAATATTGGTTGTTCTTGCATCTGAATTCAGTCAAACTTCTGTTTTGAGTTTTTCCTGGGCACTCATTTTATTATGGTAGTTACAAGTTAAAAGAATAGTTTTTCCAACAGATGAGCCAAAAGACAATAATGTAAAAATTATTCGAAAATATAAATTGAATGCTACAGAAGAAAACTACATATGCATAAGAAAAATAAGAGAATGCTTGGGTATAAATTGTTATTCATTGTTAGATAAGTTGCCTTTTTTTTTCTTTTGTAAGGAAGCATAATAGACAGTGTAGAGAAATATAACAGTTAAAAAATATTAATGAACAATAGATTAACCTACTATCACAAACTTAAAAACTAATTCTGTTTAAAAATTCATTTATATTACTTTTTATTCAGATAGCAGTCGCTACATAGCAGTAGCATTAATGATATAAGTTCTTTAAATACTGTATATTATGAAAGATATTAAGATAAATACATGGTACATATAGTTTTACATTTAAAAATGTATGGCATTTCTTATTCTTTGATATTTTCACTTATCTGACATTGATTTATGCTGAATAATTTAGACTTTATTGTAATTTCACAAATACAAAATAAAAAGATACCAAAATACAAAAATAAATGCAAGCTATAAATAACTAATTCAAAAATAATTCTCAGGAGGAGTAAAACATGAAAAATCAAGTGCTAATTCTACATAAATATCTGAAAATTTTTTTAATACATTTACTTTTTTAAACTAGACACTTGTACACTGGTAATCCATTCTTAAATGATGAAATGCTTTACTGGGAATAATTTACAACTAATAATGAATTTCTAATAAATGTCCAAATTTATCATACTGTGTCAAACTTTTTGTCAGAAGAATGCTAAGCTCTGCTAATCGGCAAATACTTAAAGAATTGAAAATAAAGAGAAAAATTGTTACAACCTCTTTAATAATTGACTTTGGTAGATGTAAAACAAACAAACAAAAAAAAACCCCATTGCTTCTAAAGGGGACAAGATTGGAGGAGGAAAATATAATTATAACTGTTTTGAATAAAAATGTCATTTATTCAGTTTTCAATTAGTAAACATTAAACTGTTTTCATTTGATGAAGTTGAGTAGCTGTAATAAATGAATTGCAGTAAAATAGAATATTTTATGTGCTCAGAACACAATGAAAATCTTCATTAGTGGAACAAAGGCATTCAAATAAATAATCAATGATCTCCCCATTCAACAAGAAATAAACATCTATAAGAGAAGCAATCAGTAAGTCAAAAATATTTCTGAAATGGAAGAATAATTCATATTTATAGATTATGGATTCAACCAGCCATGATTGGGAGTAATTAATGCAAGAAAGAATAAAAATTGCATTTGAAAAAAAAATTACTAAAGAAAGAATTTGTAAAATTATTTTCCAGCATAAAAAATTTACACCTCCAGTTTTCTCAGATCTATACTTATTTTCAAAATCATATGACAATAAATCAAATATTCTTTTCTAGCATATTTTACAAATAAATCCCAATTACTTCATTCCATTTTATTGATTAAAGAACTTTTGAGTGTAAATAACACTTTCAGCAAAATGGTTGCAAGAATGGCAATTTACCATCTTTAAGAGAATCTGAGTGAATAAAATTTTATAGCATGTTTTAGGAAAAGTATGTATCAAATGTAAAGAGTCAGATAAAATATTCATTTTAGCTAATGAACAGCATATTGCATATATTAAAGGCTAGCTATTTGTGCTATGTTTAACAATCTGATGTATTATCAAAGATTATGTCACTTGAATAAAATGAAGCAACTGCAAAAGAACTGCGCTTGAATCGCATATAATTCTATTACCTTTTGATTCCCAAAGTGTTGAACTTCTTCCCTACCCTCTGAAAAAAACTATCCCACAAAGGAATGCAGCTATAAATCATTAAACAAAGTTCTGAGCATTTGAAAAAGAAACCCCTCAGAAATAAAATGAAATTATCTACTTGTCAAATTTTTTATTAGTATTTCAGAGTTTTATGGCATTTATAAAATGCAATTTATAGAATATAAAAATTGTGGCATAATAACTAAAAGACAAACATAATGAAATCACTGAAATTTCTGGCAGTTGCTGAAGTATGTCTTCATCGGCTCCATTTTCATCTGATATAGTACTTTATACGTTTTCTTCATTATTTTCAAAACTAAAACTTTCAAACTATTGAAGCAACAAAATGTTGGAATTCATTGAATTTAAGGATAAATATCAATCAGAAAATTCAAGTTCCAAATTTTATAGACTGAATTTTATAATTATTGCTAATTTCACTAAAATATAATTAGTAGAATACTCATTTAAAAATTAAATATAAAATAACAAAATATAATCATTTAAATAAATGCATATTGAAGTTATATAATACAAACATAGAAAATCAGATTTTTTAAAAATATAGTTCTTGCTAAAAACTAATAATACATAAAAATTTACAACAATAATAAATACTTACTTCATTTACAGTAGTTTCATAATTTTGGAAGAAAGCAGCCATGTTTTTAACTTGGTCATATTTCAAATTCAAAGTTCGATTGATACTTTCCAAATTTTCACTACGAGCTTTTTGTTTATCATTCATTTCTTCAAGAGTTTTTAATTCAAGCTCAGATGCTGGATTCAAATTTTCAGATTCCTCATTTTCTTCTAAGCTACTACCTTGTGCTTCTGCAGATTGCACACTTTCATCATATTCGAAATTTGTTACATTTGCTGAAATCTAACAATAGATATAGATAAAGCTAAAATATCCCATTTTAGAAAATAATCAAAATTTTATTAAATTAATTAATAATTTTAATTCATTTCTTTTCATACCATCAACTGGAAGCAATGAGACTGAATTTCTTCTAATTTTACAAGATGGTCTTTTAAAATTGGATCTGCTGCTGCAGTCATCTCAGTAACAAGCAATCTGTAAAAAGGATTCACATTGGTATAGAAAATATGTGCAACAGATATTATGCACTACTGAAATAAAACTAATAAAATTATTCGATTGTGAAAAGACACTGCATTTTATACATAAGTAATATTAAAGGTTTTTAACAGAAAAGGAAATGTAAAAATATTTACAGCCCCACTACATAAGCTGAAAGAGTAAACAGAAAATGCCTAGAAAATCAAATTTTGCTTTCAAGAGTAGAAAAATAGTAGCAAAAATCAGAATTAAAGATTTAATCATTAATAACTAACTTACTTTATCTTTTCATACAAAGATTGTATACTATCAAGAATGACACCACCTTTATCTTCAAGCTAATAAAAAATAAAAGTTAATTATCAAGTATTAATTGTGTAATCGAAATAATAACACAAATCAAGATATTTTAATTTACCTTAGTTATTCTATCAACCAGATTAGAGATTCTGGTAAAAGCATCATGCAATTCTACTTGCAGCTCTTCTGCTTTAGATGCTTTTCCATCACCAGGTACACTAGGCATATAGGTGACAGAACCATTTCTACTTTGAAATTCATACAAAGCAGTTTGTAAGGCTTCAACCTTTAAATGAAATGTAATAAAATGTTAATCTTTTATTTGAACGACATCAGAATTCAGGAAAAATATTGCATACTTCAAAGTATAGAAATGACAATATTTAAAAAATAAAGAAAGATTGAGGATAATAGGCCTTTAACAAATAGCAATGATGTTATTAAATTTTTTTAACATAAGTATCAAACAAATAGCTGTCTATTACAAGAACGAAAATAGCTTGGGTGTTGCTTATTTAGTACTCTAAATTTTTTTTAAAAAAATAAAACAATTCTATCAGTATATAAGGGCAGCAATGAAAGAAGATTTTTATCTTTCTACCATTTGTATTTTTAATTTGCTTCAATTAGAAATAGAAAAATATATACAACGTACAATTGAGAAATACTCATTATATATATATATATATATATATATATATATATATATATATATATATCCTCATAAATCACACACATGTAGATATCTGAAAGGAATTCTTCTACTTTTGACCTTATGTTGACCTTTAAACAAGGGGAAAGCAGGATCTTAAAAGCATCTATTTCATATAAGTGATTTATTATTCATCGCAGGAATCCTTTAAAAGAATATTTACATTGGAGATTTATTATCCATCCACTTGGCCTGTTGACTCGATTGCTATTTAGTTTATAATACTTTATTTGATTTATTAGTGGATCAGGAAATAACAATTTAGAAGGAAATTACTATGAGCTAAATTACAACAAAATTTTGGGAATTAATAATTTCATTTAAAATTAGAGTTTAAAATATCATTACACACACACACACATATATATATTAAACTTCAGTAAAAAGTTAATGGGACTATTGAATTATCAAGCATTTATTGGAAAAACTTTTCACATGAATAAAGTTCTAAAAAAATTCAGCACAGTATTGGAATAATTTTCTTAAAGTTTGAAGGGTTTTCAAAGTTTTGTGGCCTGCTGATAGTTCTTCTAACTCATCTTCACTACCATTGTCCCATATGCTATCACCTCTTCAATTCTCATGCATTAAAAATTGTTCCTTCTTTAGTTTTTTTTTTTTTTAGTTATCTACTAATTTACCTTAATGATGATCCAGTTTCATGCAATCTTCTAATTTTTTAAAGAAGTAAGTCTATCCTCAGGCGCAAGTAAAATCCTCATGAGAAATCCCCTTGACACCAAATCCGATAACAACAAACGAATTGTTGATCAATTGAAAAGGCGGAATTTCTCTATGTATTTGGATACGGGAGATCCGATCATCATTATTTTTATCAGTATAACCAATTAATCATTGCATCTGTTATCATTACTAGCATTGATTACTGTAGTTCTAAATTATCAACTCAAGTTTTGAGTGGTTAATTTGTTATATTAATGCTCAAAATAGCTATAAGTTACGAATCTTTTTAATAATTAGCTTTCAACATGGTATAAAAATGTAAATCAAGAATGACATTTTGCTTAAAAATGAATTTTCCATATTTATACGCCTTATCAGTTAAAACAATTTTTCCCCATATCACAATCTAAACTGAACTTCAAGCTTTATATAAAGCTAGAACCTCCCTTCCTTTTGAAAATGCAGATATTGCAGATTCAAGCAGAAATAGTCTCAGATATCTTGTTTTTACCACATTTTAAGCTCACGATCGGAGTGAGAGGATGGAAAATATTCAGAAAGTGCATTCCTCTAAAAGACTCTTGTGCTTCCCTTGCCTGATTAAGCGTGTGTCGAGGAAATCCCCATCGAAATCTCATACTATAAAAAAAATTTCCCTATCAAAATGTTATGGTATTTAAGACCAGGGATAATGATTTCCCTCTCTTTACGCTTCTGCTTTTGTGTCGCGCGGTGGGCGGACGCGCTCTTGTATATAAATAGTAATCTCCCGGGATGGAATAAAATGGACTTAAAAATGCAAAATATCATCTATGTCTTCGAAATCACTTTCTGCTTTCAACTACACACACACACACAATTCTTCTGTGCGTATGTATGCGCCTGAATTCCTCCTAAACAGTTGGACCGGTTTTGATGAAAATTTTTGTGTGTTCAAGTGGATTCGAGAATGGTTAAGATTCACAAAGTTTTTAGTTAGAATTTTAATTAACTAAAAATTAAGCAGAATTTGGACGGTTTCTTTGTTTTGTGATTTCCAAAAAAATTATCACACAAAAATGATTTTTATATCAAATTAATGTTCAAAAAGTTATGTTTTTAATGATTATTTAATCCTTTTCAATTTTTAAATAAATCAATTTCAAATTATCAATTTTTAAATAAATATTTTAATCATCTTTCTCAACAATGCATTTCGTGCAAAATAACAATTTAATCTGCAAAAGCATGGCAAAAAAAAAATCTTTTATCAGCATATTGCCATCAAGTTGACAAAAACTTTGAGGAAAAAATAAGTTGATTATTACAGCAAATTAAATCCACAAAAATGTAATTTTCAGCACATGATTCTATGAAATCTATATTAATAAAAATGGAACTCGAAATGGTTGCTAAGCGCAAAACTGGAGAACGGCTCGACCGATACGGCTAATTTTTATTTTAATATTTTCGTTAAGACACGAGGATGGTTCTTATGGAGAGAAAAAATGAAAAAACTGCGAGGAAAATAGTTAAAACGACACTTTTCTTACTTTCCCGCCAAAAATCTTCATTTCCTTCCCCCACACCAACTGAGTAAGATAGCAGGAAGTAATAAATTATCATTTGTTTAGAAATCAGTTGGTTATAGATAACGGGATGTTTAAAAAAGAAATAAAATAGTTGCTTTTATTATTAGTCTGTATGGATATTTAATCTATGTCTGCTCAAAATAAAGTCATAATAAAATAATAAATAAAGAAAAAAAAAGAATAACAGAGGCCAAAAAGGGTCTGTAGAAAGAAAAGTAGTGAAGAAAAAAAAAAGAATAGAAAAATAAAGAAAAGAAAGGTGTGTGTGTGTCACCATTTCCTCTGTGCGCGGCATTTTCCAAGCTGTTTTTAAACTTTCGCATCTCTTGAAAATCAATTGTGTCTTTGTTTAGTGTGTTTACATTTATGAAAATTTGAATCTCATTATTCTATAAAAACGTAGAATTTTAGACCTTTCCCTCCGCCATTTAAGTAAAATATCAATTCCGGGACAATCATTGCTCGGATAGAAAGAGAAAGATGAGTAGTACAGTGAACAGATCATCTGAAGAAAATAATAATAAATAATACTATAAATTAATTATATGATTATCAAAATTTGTTTGGTTTAAAAATATTTTGGTGAAAAACCTGTTATGAGACACAGCGACATAAAATATTAGCGAGCATTAATACTGGCGAACCGACTGGTCGCCAAAGGCGGCTGGTAATAAATAAATCAATATGATATTTTCTTTAAAAAATAAGCTCATGATAAAGTTTCTATAATTGTTCACAATATCTATATTATTAATTCAAGAAATCAACTTCATGAAAGCGATCATGGTTTAATTCATCCAAAATACCCATTCAAATCCGGATCCAAAGGCTAATTTGTAAATCCTTAGTAATAGTCATATATATTGTTTAGTATTATAGTGTTTAGTACATAAGTCTGTTAACAAATGAATAAGCAACTACTACAACAAAGTTTGTAAATGAAATAAGCAGCTACATTTTATGTAAATTGGGTCAATAAATACTTTGATGAATTACGAATTTAAAAAATTTTGTTATTCTGCTCTGCGAATCGTATTTAATAAAATATTCTTAAGTCACTAATATTTTAAACAGGAAAAGTTGCACTTAATGAAGAAAACTAATCATTAAAATTGACTGATTTATGAAAATTTGAATCTTACTATTCAATAAAAATGCACGATTTTAGACCTTTCCATCTACCATTTAAGCAAAATATCTATTCCGGGACAATCACTGCTTGGAATTTCAAATAGACTTAAATGAATGTATTTGCGTATATGTGTATTGCTGCTCTATAGACTCCAGACCATATGATCTAGAGCTACCTAACTAGGCAATGTATACCTTGGAGGGTAAAAATAAATAAAGCTCTCTAAAGCTGTCGAATTTATGAAAATTTAAATATCACTATTCTATATAAATGAACGATATTAGATCACTTCACTGACTCTCTCACAGAAACCAATCACCTTCTAAGATTTCACTAGAGTAATTGACCTAGATTATGAAAATGGTGATTCATATTATATTGTAATATTCAAAACTTGATAAATCAGTCAGATTTGATCGCAACAGACATAAAAATTTACTTATTTAAAAGTTCAAACGTCAAGAAAATTCGCAGAATATGATTCTTTCGGGCAAAAGGACTTTAAAAGTTTAAAAAAATTTCATGAAAAACCTGTTATGAGACTAAATTACATAAAATTTTAATTTAACATTTTAGGGAGCATTAATCCTGGCGAACCGATTGGTCGCCAAAGGCGGCTAGTATAAAAATACATATATATATACTGACAACCATATTAATTGTAATTTGATGCGAAGTCATGGTCCGGAATCAGGGAAAAGAGCGTTATAATTTTTGCTTGTTTTTATTCCACCTCGAGAGAAACGCATTATGTACAAGCAGAGCAGATGAAAAATCTGACGAAGATTACAAAAACATAAATAGTGTAAAAAGGGGGAAATGCATAAAAAAGAATCGATATGATGTAGCCTGCTCTTATATACCACGACATTCTCATAAACCCGGCACACGTCAAATTTTGACAGGAATTCTCACACGTGTTGACCTTGACAAGACAAAAGCAGAAATAATTTAGAAGAATCTGTTTACATCGATCACTCGGCACATGGAGCCGCAAATGACACATTATTTTTTTACAACGCTTCATTTGATTTATTAAATAGAAAAAGTGGAATGGGGTAAGAAAATGAGAGAACATTTTAGAATGAAGTTATTATGAGCTAAATTAAGACAAAACTTGGGAAATGAATCCCAATTGAAAGTAGTTTAAAATATTGCACGCACGCGCGCGCACACACACACACTAAAAATTATTTTTCACTTTCTTTACGATGCACAAGGTTACAGCATTTTACAGGCAAAATATTTGGTATTGTAAAGAAGCGGTAACCTGGTCTCCCCTTTGAAAGAGAAACAGGTTCAAACATTGTTACTTCTAGCCAGCGGTGAGACTATTCATCCTTTGTTGCGCATTGTGTTTCTCCCTTTAAGTGTTACCCTTTGGACTTGAAGGGAATCAGATAATGGAGAACACATGCGATTGTGACCCTTTGAAGAATGGAGCTGTGTCAAACCCCCAGATAGGACTATTTTTTCTATGAACCAACCAAACTGAGATAAAGTTTCAATAATGAACAACATATGCGTTTTACGACCCATTGAAGAAAGGGCTAAAACCTCCAGATGTGAATATTTGTGTATAGTGAAGGTTCTGATAAGAGGGTGGATGTTTTCAAGAATATTCCCAAAAACATAACGACGCACCATTGGGAGTATTTCTGAAGAATAATTGGACGGTCGGCGCCTCTAGTGCGCCAATACGAGCCTGAGAGGCGGAACTTAACCAATGTTAAAATGGAAGGTTTTGGAAGAAGCTGGAGGAACGAGACAAGATGATCCGGTAGACGAGACCAGCTGATCTGGCTAGAGACTGGACGAGAGCTGATACGACAACGAAATGAGCTGACAGCAGAGCTGAAGAGATACCACGTGATCTCGAGTTTATTGAAAAGATCTACCGGAAGTAATCCGTAGATCTCCGGAGCTGCACGCAGTAGCCGGATACGTGGACAGCCTGTGAGTTCTCAGTATAGATGTCGAACTGACAATCCAGTTGTAAATATTTCCCAGCATTTAACCTAGAGGACGTGTTGTTGTTTTTGTTATTGTATAAAGCTGTAAATAAAACCTTATGTGTTTAAAATGTTACCATTTTATTTGATCGACCAGGATCAAGTCATTTCAGTATTAATACAGCTTTATAATAAAGCTTCTAATTTTAGCATTTTCTTTGAATTCTATTTTACGCATTTAATAATTCAAACTGTTGTAAGTAAATTTTGATATATCATTGGTCAACTTTCTTCCCTGCAAACAAGAAACAGAAAACCATTTTAATGTTCTAATGCAGAACAGGGATATTATCGTTTTGGTTAAGGATAAACAAATTTCCCTTTGTAACATGCAAGAAAAAAAATTAAAAGAAAGATTCGTATACCACTTTTTAAAAAAACCAAGGTGTAGATAAATGAATGCCCACATAATAATTGCCTACATATATATAAATACAAAAACATATTAAGTTTACCTGTTTTTTTAACTTTTCAATCTGCACAGCAGGTGGATCAACATTAACAACAGGACGATTTTTAATACGACGAGTATTGCTTGCATATCTCAAAGTACTTAATGTCTCTTCAGTACTTGTGGCTGATGGGTTAACACATGCAATCATTACAGTGTGACTGTTTCCTCCAAGAGAATCTATAAAATGAATATGATGTGAAGTCACAGATCAGCATAGTGATTAATAACTGTGAAATTGATTTCGTTCCTCCTTACCTTGCAGCAACCTTGTTAGTTTTGAGTCACGATATGGTATATGTTGTTTCTCTTCAATCAAGTGAGTGATAACTTTTCCAAGAGATAACAATCCTAAATTTATGTTAATACCTATCATAATAAAAGTAACAACATTAGAAAACTATTCTCTGAGATAACTGAAAACAGATCAAGAAACGAAATTCACAATGAAATTTTAGGAATTTATTAGAAAGTGTCACTATAAAAACAAACATTGGATTTGATATGAAGGTATACAAAAATCTAAGTCATGAAACCCCAAAGACAACAAAAAAGAAAGAAAAGATATAAAAAGAAATGAGATATGGTAGCTGCTTCAGGGATCTGACAGCAGACAGGCATTTTTGAAAATAGCTGACAGTTGCAACCTTGTATTGTCACTGAAAAAAAGTCTTCATCACTAATATTGTATATAAGTATGTACTGTAAACATAACAATTTTGTTATTACACCATGAGTTCATGATTTGGACATATAATGTTATCTATTGAATTGAAAATTGGTTATCCCAGTATTGTTCTTGTAATCCTGCATGCATATACTTTAACTAGTATTTCGGCCCTTTTGTTATTGTGCTATCATAGTGAACTCATAAACTAATTTCTGATAAGGACAATATGCTTTTATCTAAAAATATCTCAATTGTGACAACTTTGAAAATTTATTTAACCATTTTTAATTTACATGATTTGATTATCTAAACACTTATATTTAGATGTTGAAATGTTTTAAAATTTACTATTCGTATTTTATGTCCTATGTCAAAATTTACACCATTAAGATTTGTTAGGGTGAAAAACTTTGACCTCATTCCTCTTTCATTATTACTAAAATCTTTCACCAATAAAAGTCTTTCAAAGCTCCAAGAAACATAAATAAAAAAGCTGGCAGTTGATATGAATTAAAACTTAACTTTTATTTTGGCTAGGCTGAAATTACAGTTTTAATTTCATTACACTAGCCTGAAATGGCCCAAATTCAATTAGTTTTACAATAGTCAGAGGAATAAAACATAAAATTGGTTGTCTTTATATAAAGCATGAATTATAAGTAAAAATTACCAAACACTAAAAGAATTTTCTATTTCTATGATTAAAAAAATCATGCAAAACAATTGTAAAGGCTTCTGTCCCAAAATATTTTTAAACATGGGTGCAAAGAGATATTTCTATGTTCCTTTGAAACAAAAAGTTTCAAAAAGCAAGGAGGAAATGTTGATTAAAATCGAGAGAAAATTAACCAGGGTGAATAGACCTTTTGTACCTTTTTAGCCTGTTTAGAGTAAAAATCAAAACCAATCTAAATGTAGTATTTTTCATACAGAGCTATAATTCTGATTAAATAAATTAAGCTGGGTATTAACTAAGTCCCTAATTTTATACAAATATAAATACAACCAGGAATTATTAAACTGAAATGAATTTACTTAAAATCAGCCCCGAAACAACGTTATTTAAAATGTGTTTTATTCAAAACCTTATTAAATTAGTTTTTAAATCTTATGAAATGACTTTCATTGCATATCTTTAAATTAGCCGAGCACAGTACCATAAATAGTTTAAGGAGGAATAGAGATTATACTGCAACTTCATTAACATTCCTGTTTCTCGGAAAAAAATGATTAAGAAATAAGTAAACAAATCTAGAATATAAAAATCCTGCTAATTTCACTAAACATGTAAATAAAAAGTTGCTTTTTTTTATAGATGTTTCCAAACACTTTTAATGCGTTCAATGTTCTCACTTTTCCGAATAAATATTGTTAATAAAGAGAAGTTGCTGGCATGTCGAACAAACGTATTAGCTTTATATTCAATTTCTCGATTTTCTTTAATTCGGAGAAAATTCTTTTTCCTTTAAGATATTAAAAGAAAATTATATGCCAATGACAACCATATCTTTTAACATACCGCCTCCTCCCCCAAAAAGGCTATATTTTGGATAAGCGCATGTTTTTAAATTCCTAACTTCGTTTATTAATGTTTATATACTGGATTCTACTAGACTACTTTGTGTGGTCACAGACTACATATTACGAAACATGATATATTTCATTCGAAATTTCCACTTCAATATTTTTATTAATGATGAATCCTCTTACAACAGATGTCTGTTCTGAAGAGAGAAAAAATTATCCAATCTATCCACAGTTTTTTTTTTTTTTTTTTTTGTCTTCAAATAAAGGATTAAAAAAAATCCCATCTCATTTTCCAGACATAAAACTGATCGAAATCGAGTAACGATTATTTGACCAAGAAATCTATAAACTCTATGAGAATAGCATCTCTATCTTTTATGAAGAAAGTGCTACAATAGAACACCCCCCCCCTTCTTTTTCACACTTTGTTTCTTTCTGTCGAAACAATTTATTAACCAAGGCAAATTCGGTCAATTTGTTAACGGATTTGATCAACATTTTGAAATGGGTCAGTGGTTGTTAAAAATATATACCAAATTTGAGTGATGTGTCCATTTACGTTTTGAAGTTTTTGGTGCAAAGAAAGTTCAGCTCAAAGCTTTTTTGTTGTTCACATACAGACAAAATTCCAAAATGTGTCATTCAGAAACTTGAATCATGGAGATAACGCAGAATCTAAAATTCGAAATTTTTGGTTGTTGCAGTTCATTCTCTTTTAATAGTTCGTATACGAAAAAATACAAAAGGAATTTTATTAGCATTAATTCAAATTTGATATCTTTTAGCCAAGTAAGAAATAACTTGCAAGTAATTTTTTTAGCATCAAAAGCATTTTGCTTTATTTTTATTTTAAGAAAGTTTTGAATCATTCTATGTATTCATTTTTGAAAGTTTATAATGAATGAAATACACATATCATCATGAAATACACATATCATTCTATGTATTCATTTTTGGAAGTTTATAATGAATGAAATACACATATTCTGGTATAAAGTTACATAGTTCTTAACTTTTATGCAAAAATTCATTGAAGTAAGATATTTTAATAATTCAAAAGTGGCGAGTCGCTAAATGGCGCTGAAATATAACCAACGAATGCTCGGCAAACAAGTAATTGCATATAGAAAAACACCAACTCACTACTAAAAACCAACATTGGTGGTTTTATTTGAAAACATAAAATTATATATAAAAAGAAAAGATTTTCCCTCTGTCAAAACAGGGAAAAGAAGGTGAAAGAAGAGTCAAGTAAAAGGCAAGGATATATTTCCCTTTTTCTATCAGTATTTTTTAAACGAAGGTAAAATCTTTTTCACTGGCTTCTGGTTATAGTAAAATCTATTAAACAGTGAAAGATCCGACACTGCAAAGAAAATATAGTCTTTTATAAGACAGATGCAGCAAGGCAAAATGGTTTTCTCCCTCCTAATCCATATAAGCATTTGGATGGGGAATGGGAGGGGGTTCACTTGTAAGCATTTATATAAGGACCATAATAAACAAGAACTTTTAATGAGACAACTCATCCAGTTAATAGCTATGTTCAAGTAGTTCTATCAAAGTAAACTTATGACAGTTCTTAGCTATTTTATATTCCCTCCATTATGAATAAATTTATCAATAACATTCGCGAGTTAAATATATCAATATTAAGATTAGGTAAATGAATTTTGAAGCATGTAGGTTGCTAATAAAATCTGATATCACAAACATAACTACATTTGCAATTGCATATTTAAAAAATTCATTTTAATGCATTGCAGCTGACTCTTGTTTTTCTCCAGAAATTTAGAAATGTATTAATTACAATTCTTTTCAAATGTGGCATAGTATATACATAGTATGAATTTGTTTTTAGAAAAATATATTAATGATAATCCAGATATTTCTTCACATGCAAATGATTTCATATTATCAAAATTATACTTATAATCTATGTAAATTACCATATTGCTTCATAAAAAAAGCAGCAACTAAGATTTTTTGTTGAATTACCTTCTTTGACTTGTAGACCAGCAGTTTTACTGGAACTCATACGTTCAGATCCAGCCAGATCAACTAGTTGGAATTTAGAACGCTTAAAGTTGAAAGTTCTTTTATCCGTTTGCTCAATATACACTGAAAAAATAGCATGTGACCGAGATGACTTTAAATTTTTGGCTGTTGCACTGGTATGCCTCAAATTAGAGCCCTTTTCCAATGTAACAAATGCTTCCTCAACAGATTCAACAGGTACTTCAGTCAAATTAACTACCTGAAAGGGGAAAAAACAAAAATGATTTTAAATATCTAAAATGATTTAAAAGGTTTTAAAGGAAAGAACACAAATCACTATTTTCCTTTAAATATAAATATTGATAATATTAACAAGGAACGCTAGAATAGCCTTTTGAAACTTATACTATTCAATTTCTTTAAGACTAGTTCTCTAAAAAGTTAAAATGATAGCTATTTTATCCTCTATTAAAAAAGCCTCTTCAGTAATTATTAATTAATTTTGTTCTAGTTTGGAGCCATTTCTTAACGTTTAATCAATAAGAATTTAAAGTTTTGATAACAATAAAGGTGTCAGTTCAAAAAACTCTACTATACTGAAAATAAATATGTATTTGGTATCAGCTTCTTGTAAACAAAAACAAATGATAAACATTTGCATGAGAAGTGGAAAGTACGATCTCCTCTCTTTTTCAATAAAAATAATTGATGAAGATAAATAAAATATGAATTTGGTATTTATACATCTGAAACAGGTTTTGTAAAATCTGTTTCTATGTTTCTGTTTCAAAAAATATTCCATGTTACAGACATTATTACTCCCCCCTCCATTAACAAAAAAAAACCCCAATAATTGCAGAAAATTATATTAAACAAATTATCTTATTATGACAGTAACAAATATGGTGTTAGCAGCTGGTATATTGTTTATCATTATGATAAACAATATACCAGCTGCTATATTGTTTACCAGCTGCTATAACAATATACCAGCTGCTATATAATATAAATTTATTCTTATTATAGAATAAATTTTAATTTAGCATGTTTATTTGGTAATATTTTTTGTACAATTTATCTAAATTGGTTTTTCTTTCAACAAGTTACATTCTATACAACTTCCAAAATAGAATAAATGGATTTGTTTTACCTTACTTCTGGAAATATTTTTTCCTTATGCAGCATATTTTCTTTAAAATTTAATATTCACAGAGTCAGCATAAAAGGTTCGAAACACTAAATTGAAATTTCTTCCAACTTATTAAGTGTCCATTTTCTCTCCATCATTAAAAGATCCAAAAATACAAAGCATGTTACTTACTCGTATACCTTCTGCATCTTCTCGTAGGCTGCATGCAGTTTTTGTCTTCTGAAGTAGATCAAATATTTCTTCTCTGTATAACTAGAAATGAATTAACATAAAAAGGTACAAAGAATGAATTCAATCTTTAAAGATATAAAAATTTCCCTTAAATCCAAATCTTCTTATTGAAAATAAGAGCATTCAAATTAAAAATTCTATGCATCTGAATCAAACAAAGTAAGAAAAAATTAATGTCATATCTTACAAATAAATACTGAAGGAAATATTAAAAGCAAAGTATAATTATTCCTTAAAATTTGTCATGTCATTTGTTATTAATTTTACATGACAAAAAAAACTAATTTATAAAATATTTCTTATACTCAAATGAAAGTTAATTCTTTTCTCTGAACAAAATACGAATGTGTTAAATACTTTTTCTGCATTCTTCAAAAAATAATAACTTTCACAAATATAGCTATTCTTAAAGAACTTTACAAGCCTTTTCAAGATACCAAATTAATTATTTCTTTTAATATTTCATACACAATTAGAGGTATTTTCTATATCTAAAAAATAAAAAGACCAGCTATTTATTTGGCATCCTCTTTAGTGTTAGACATTTGTTGATAATGCAAGAAACATTCCAAAATAGTAATAGACTAGAATCATTGGAATCTTTTAAGAAATTTATTTCCATCTCTATTTCATCCAAGATATCATGTGGAAACTCAATAAAAGATATCAAATACTAAAAAATTAAATTTTGTTTTTTTTTTAGTGCTATCAACACTATTGACACTCTATGCTGAAAAATTAATCAACATTATAATGAAAATTTAATAGAATTAAAAATAAAAATTATGTTTTTAATTAAAACTTTATTCAAAAATTAAAGTTTTTAATAGCATTATTTATGTCTGTAGCATCCTATAAAATGACATGATAGGTAGATTAAAGTATTTCTTTTTTTAAAAAAAATCTTAAATAGATTCTAATGAACTGCAATTATAAAAAGCTTCACTTGCAACTAGCATTACTTAAGGCAACTGAGAGGAATATTCACACCATTTTATAATAATGGGCAGATAATTTTCCAGCTTGGATTTTTCATGAAATTATGATAATCCAAGTGAGTCCACGCTAATACATTTATTTTTATTGCCTTGACAATTATGAAAGCCTATACCCTTCAACAATTATGGAATGTCGATAGTTGCTGTGGAAATTAGGTAAAAACAGTGATGAAAAATTACAGATAAGTACATAAAGGCCCTATCACACGGCAAAATATCGTCGGCACTTTCGCCAACAAACGACGACGAAAGTGACGTCACTTCAGGATTTGCTGTCTGGTAAACCTAAAAACTTAGGTTTACGTTATAGTGCATTTATCGCTCTTTATCCGTTTCTCCTACTTAGTGAATATCGGCAGTTTTCTTATTTCATAATTCGTGGGATTCTAGTCAAGACGGTGCTTAAATTTATAATTAAATCCTGGATAATTTCTTAAAGTGATCCGATTAGCTTTCAATGAATATAAAAGCCCATGGTAGCAATAATAGTTGTAATTTTTTTAAAAAACTCAAACTATCTTGGAATTTGTAGATATGTAAATTACGAAGCCAATGCAATAAAATTCCATTGCTTTAATAAATTGCAATTATATTGATGCATTATTGAATTTATTGGAATTGAATCACTTTTGCTTCTAATTTAATTTTTTGAGTGCTTAATACAATGAATATAATAAGGATTGTAAAATGAGACAAGTTGCACATTTATCGAATTTAAAAATACTTTTCTAGCCATTTTTTCTTTTGAATGTCTTTTTCATTTCTAATAGTATCAATCTTATTGTCAGTTATTGTAAATATTTATCGTACCATTCAACTTATTGTAATGTTTTCATCAAAATCAATAACAATGAAATGTGAAAAATAATAAAACTTTTTAATTATTCTTATTAACAGTTTTGTAATTATTTTTGTAGTAATAATGACTAGTTAGTAGTAGTTTTTGTAGTAATAATGGCAATCGTTTCTAATTTATCAAAATTAGTAACAATAAATTCTGTAAAATAATGAAACTTTTTAATTTTTCTTAGTAACAGTTTTGTAATTATTTTTGTAGTAATAATGACAAGGAAAAAAAATGCTGATTTTGTGTTTTTATTTTATAAATTACTATAAATTTAACTAATCAATATTAAATTTAAAACAAAAATATATTGAAAAGAAAAATGATTTGTGGTTGTGCATTCAATTAAGCTTAAAAGGTGCATACCATCATCGATAGTGCTGAAATTTTAAAATCATTTTTAAGTACCTTAAAAGTGCTTATTTTTCTAGAAAAGAGCAAATAAAACAAAAGTTGATAAATAAAACAGAAGAGGGGGGCCAATACATTTAAAATAAAATTAAATAACTTTTGAAATCAAATGATTTTGTCTATATGAAAACTGATATTTGTTGGATCCATCTCGACAAATTTTAGGTTTTGTGTACATAAAAATAAAAACTGTGTCCAGATGTGCAGTGCAAATAATTAAAGTTAGGAATTTGAAATATGGCAAGAAATTGATTCTAGGACATAAAATATTTACTAAGAACATATTTTTTTGGATTTTAATTAAAAATAAAAACAATATTTAAAAACATTACCACCATATCATTGATTAAGAAGTATTTTTTACTCTTTTAAATTTGATTGAATGTTTATTCCCTCCTATTTATTTTTTTAAATTAATTTTTGAGAAAGTATATTTAACTCAATTTGTATTTATCATTCTTTTAATTAATTTTTATTTTCCCAAAGAAGTTCAAAATTATAAAACAATTAATTGAATAGGATTCTTCATATGATAAATATTGGTAAATTCTAAGGCATTACACTATTTAGACTCGCTCATTTCTAAAATTGCTCTTTAAAAAAATTTGTTAAATGTTTTGTTTTCATTTTATTTGCAACTACAGAGCTTGTTTTTTTAAAAAAAATCTTTGTGGATTTATTACCAGTATTTGTGATAAATAGGAATCATTAAATAATTTTCATTCAATAATAATAATCAAAAAATAATTTTCCAAAATATGTTATTGCATTTTCCTTAGTTTTTTTCAAAGCTAAAGTATTAAAACTTCATTTATCTTTACATGGATATTAAAAAACAGGTTTGTCGTAAAATTTCAAATTGCCAAGCATTTAAATAAAATAATAACCTCGACATTACATCAGGAATGAGAAGCAATAAAACACTTGTTTTTTAATCTGACCATTTCCAAGTGTGTGGTTATTGTATGCATCTTTCTCAATGCAAATGTATAATCAGAAATATCATTCTAAATTAACTGTTAATTTGTTAGATTTAAAGAAAAAATGTGGAAAAAGAAGCCTGAATTTTATTGTCTATCATCTATTAAAAAATAATTTTTGAGAATGTATATTGGACTCAATTTGTATTTATCATTCCTTTAAATAATTTTTATTTCCCCACACCAGTTCAAAATTATAAAACAATTCCATTCCAAAACTATTTCTAATGGTATCTATAGTAGTTTTTTGCTAATGATAAAAATATGATCTTTTTATATTTTTGTCAAAACCAAATATGTTTTATATTTCTTCACTATTTAGTCTCACTTATTTCTAAAATTGATCTTTAAAAAAATGTTAAATGTTTTGTTTTCATTTTATTTGAAACTACAGAGCTGTTTTTTTAAAAAATCTTTGTGCATTTATTACCAGTATTTGCGAAAAATAGGAATCATTAAATAATTTTCATTCAATAATAATAATCAAAAATAATTTTCCAAACTATGTTATTGCATTTTTCTTAGTTTTTTCAAAGCTAAAGTATTAAAACCTCATTTTTTTACATAGATAATTAAAAACAGGTTTTTCTTAAATTTTTAAATTGCCAAAAAAAAAAAAAAGAAGAAAAGAATATTATTTAAAAAAAAAAAACCCTCTACATTACATCAGGAATGAGAAGCAATAAAACATTTGTTTTTTAGTGTGCCCATTTCCAAATGTGTGGCCATTCTACGCATCTTTCTCTATGCAAATGTAGCATCAGAAATATCATTCTAAATTAACTGTTAGTTTGTTAAATTTAAAAGAAAAAAATATGGAAAAAGAAGCCTGCATTTTACTGTCTATCATACAAAAGGTGATTTCGTTTTTTGCTAATGATAAAAGTATGATCATTTTTATATTTTTGTCAAAACCAAATAGTATGTTTTATATTTCAGAAACATTGTAGGAACATCTAAGTATTAAAATTTAAAATCACTATTATATTTTTAACTCTAACATTGAGTTCAAATTTTTTAATTATATAGAAGCTGTTAACAAACTATTTAAGGAATTACTATAATCAAAAGATTATATTATTATTTGAATAAATAAAGACTGAATATGGTCAAATATATTTCACATAAAAAAAACAATTCACATCAGAATTAATATTTTTTTTTTATTTACTTAAAAATATCCTGTTGAATATCTGAAAATTCCATCACAATTTCACAATCCTTCTAGATAACTATACCCCATACGGTAGTGCCAGTTTTTTTAAAGTGGGGGCAATAAGTTGTTCCACAGAATGGAGAAAAGATACCGTAGTTTTACTTCGCTTTTTTCATTCTGTCGAAACTATTTTTAGTATTTAGCAATATGTAACATTAAATGCACGCTTTTTCAATATTATTGTAGCGCCAACCGATCCCTTTCTTGGCACACTACGTCACAGAAAAGTTTCACATGATTGGTTGAATTTCGTTTGTAAACAATATTTCCCTCACTATCGTGGACATTTTCAAGCAGGTTAGAAAATGTTGACGATGACGGAAAACTTGCTTGACCGGTTACCAGAGGGCACAAATCGACAACTATTGACGAAAGTTTCGCCGTGTGATAGGGCCTTAAAACAGCAAAAATGACTTCTTTTTTTTTCAAAACTTTGTTCACCAATTCTGGCAGTGAAAGAAATATTTTAGCATAGTTAGAAAGAAAAAATAGGAATCTTATTTTAGAATGAATACAAAAATAATGAAGGTCCTTCTCATTACAAAAATTTATATGGGTGATTATTATGATGTTAAACAATGATAATTTTTAGAGTGCTTGCTATTTAATGAAAAAAAATGTAAATGTCTAACAGGTAATTTATTTGATTAAAAAAATCATGATATGCTTTTTTAAAAAATTTCATTAATAGATTTAGTCAATAAAAGTCTTAAATAATATCAATTCTTCAATAATTTGTTGATATTACATTAAATGTAATATATCTGAAAAAAAAAATGCTACTGATGATTGGGCAACCAATGTTTAAGGGCATGAGAGCCCATAATTGAATTTGTCCGAGCTTGAAGTCATGTTTGTCAACTCTAGTAGGTATGTGGATTACTTTCAGTATCATCTGAATCTAGAAGTACAGCTGATATTAGGCATTCAAATTTTCCTACCAAATGGCGTAACTGCTAAAATCTCTCACAATCTTCTACAATTATTCAATGAAGAACACACTTTCTATCTCAACTCATTTTCATGGAAAAAATTGGCATCTCTACTCCTCTTGTGAAAAATGTGCCTTCCAAGGGATTTAATGCTTTTCGAGGCTGACCTACAGCCCTTTAGCTTTAGGAGACATGCATGCCTAACAAAATACTACAACAAACTCAGCAGTCTAGGATCTCAAAATCATACTTCTACCTACTTCAAAAACTGGCATAATAATCTGAGACTAAGGAGAAGCAGTCCTTTCAACCAAATAGTCTCTTTAAATCTAGTCAATGGTGCTGTGGAATCACATCACCTGACACAATGTCTTGAGCCAATGGATGATTTTGACGGTGTCTTTTTCCATTTTGACTTGTGAATAAGCGAACAGATCTTCCTGAATTGGAGATATTCTGATTGATGCCGTTCAGGTTTATATGGATAGCAATAGAGATAAATATTACCAACCTGGAAGTGGAATTTACATCAAATAGAAAAACCACAACTTAAGGATTCAGCAGAAAAATCCCGATTACTGCTCAGTTTATCTAGGAGAGATAATAGCCATTGATGAAGACCTTGGTTCTCTTGTGTTTATTCCCCATGTAAACAAGATACAGGTTCTGTCTGATAGTAGAAGTACAATACAGCACTTGATCAATTAATAAAGTGTGAGAACTAATGTTGGAGTGTCAATAATCAACAAGTTAAAAGAGCTTTCCATATTGCCTCAAATTCATCTATAGTGGATCCCTTCCCACGTCGATCTTGAGGGAAATGAGATTGGTGAGGCCTCTATGCCATCAGCACCTCACACCTTTTTAGAGATATACTCAAAAATAAAACACAAGAATAAGACTATGTGGATTGTCCCCCTCTAAGCAAACAAAAACAATGAGAAGTAAAATAAGTGCTTAAAAGAGTAAAATAAACAAATTTAATCAAAAAGAGTTTGAAATATTTAAACTATAGCAGGATTATTAAATAAAAGAAAATTAATTAACCCCACAAATAATAACATACAAATCCAAAAACGCTGAAATCTGCAGAAATGTGTCATACCTATAGATATAATAATATGCTAGATATAAAAGAGTAAATAATTTAGAACATGTAGATTTTCAAAATCTACTTTCATTTCTCATAATAAACAATATATTCAAATACAAACTGAAATTATATAAACATCCTAAATTACAATTAGCAAGATAAAATTAATGTTTTTATTTAACTAAACAATGAGCAATGTACTGAATTTTTAAATAATCACAAACAATTTTAAAATTGAGATATTTTTCTTAAATGTAACATTTTTATGTGAGTGTTTAGACTTGTTTACCATAAATGAAACCTTTACTTACCTCAAGAAAGGAAACTTTCACTGAAAAGTCTATGGAATCTTTTTGAGATTCTATTACTCGAAATATTTCTGAAATACCTCGAGGAATAATACCTATATCTGGATTTGTAGTTGTTTTAGGATTATAATCTGTACCCATAGTATAAGTTTTCCCTGATCCAGTAGGTCCATAAGCTAAAATTGTCACATTGTAACCTTAAATAAAAAATGATTATTATTATAAAATAAGGAATAAATATTGAAAAAATACTTCACGGATATCTTAAAAATTATGCATTTGTACAAAACATTTTTAATAAGATACTTTATGAAAATGATAAATGACTATTTTAAGGAAAAACAGTTATAGAAACTGACAATTATAAAATCTTTTTTCCTATTCGCTAAGGAGAAAAGCAGAATGGAAATTAAAACTTAATAGCATGAAAAATAAAAAGGTATTATTGTATTACACTAAATAATCAGACAGTGAGATCCATTTAAGTTGAATGGTGATCTTCCATCCCTTATTAGCTCAGGTAAAATACTGTGTTTTGTAAAAATGCAGGATCTAATGAAGGGTATCACTAAAGAAGCTAGTAAACCATTAACAAATTGCACTTCAATGAATTCTGACTAGTAAATTACTACTTCTACATAATTATTTCCATAAAGTAGAAGAAATCTACAGCCATTTTGATCCAAGGGGAAGAAGGAAACTCATATAACATATCAGGTAGCTGCATATTATCAATTTGTAATGTAATATTACTCAATATTTCTCTCTCATCTCCATATCATTAGATATCCCACACCAGAGCATAATAATTGTCTTAAAAAGTTTTAACAATACCAGAATGCCCTTCATGTTATCTGCTTAAATTTGTTTTCTGTATACATTTTATATAACAATTAAATCTAGTCTTAACAACAAAACTTTAATAATAAGTAATATTTAAAAAAAATCGCTAAATTCCTACTTAAGTGAACAAAGAATTTTTTTTTATTTCAGTTCCTTTCCACTAAACAATTATAATTAATATAAATAATTTATCAAAAAATTATGTCTGGCCAAAACAAAATCAAGTCCATATCCATTGAAAATAAATCAGAGCACATTGAGTGTGCATGAATTTTCACCATCAATTGGGACAATGCAAATGCGTGAATTTTCTACACAAAAAAATGTATTTGAATTTGAGTGGATGAATAAAAAGTATTTTATTAATGATTAAAAATTTGAACAATATATACCTATATATAGGGACAGGGTGAACTACAAGTAGGAATAGAAAAAAAAACAGATCATTTTAGCATTAGAAATGTGTTTTTTTAGCTACAAAAGTTTAGCTCACATAATTACTAAAGTTTTAGCTCACATAATTACTACTATATTTCTTATAGGCATACACCCAATCAATTTCAATAACCAAATTGTGATTTTAATTCTTGCAGTAAATGGTCATTTTTGTCAGCATCTACTATTTCTTGCAACTTAATATCAGATATCAATAGTATATCTAAAATAGTCAAAGCTACAGTTTTCCTCAACAGTTGAGAAGTGATTTTTAATCAAAGGTGCTATTGAAAGTAGCAGACAGATACTTTCAAAAACATTTTTCACCAAATAGGTATATATGCAATGCATTATTATTTGTTGAAAGCAGAAGGTGGTTTTGAAGACATAGATGACACTTTGAATTTTTTAGTTTGTTTTATTCTATCACGGGAAGCAGGTATTATGTACATGCAAAAGTGATGAGCACAACACAGAAGGACACGAAACGAAAATGACAAAAAGCTGATTAAACTTTTATCCCTATGAATATATACTTTTAGATTTTAATAGGAATCCTTGATGCATGTCAATCACATGTATAGCAAGTGCAAGGGAATCATAGGGATTTTTAAAGGAATGTGCTAAGCTGGATAATTTTTATCCCTTCACTCAGAGAGAGGGAAATAAACGGCATTTATCTGATTCAGCAATTTTACAAAGCTTCTGTTGAATTAATTGACTAGAACAATTGGAATGGATAAAAAATAAGTGAATATTTTAGAATGAAGTTACTAAGGCTAAATTAAGATAAAAATTTGGAAATTAATTGAGGTTTAGTTTAATTTTAATACACCATTATATATATATATATATATAAAATTACATAACCATAATCAAACTTTTAAATCAATATTTTTATGTCTGATAAAGGCTTTTTAGACATGGCAGAATAATCTTAAATTTGATACCATAGATATACTGATGAAATTTTTTGCATCCATATATCACTTTTGAACCACTTTCTGTAAATGGGCATAGTTGAGCTGAATTCAAATTTAAGTTAATGGAACAAAAGTAACTGGCTTATCCTTTTGCTGCAAAATTACCCTAACCAAAATGAGCCAACACCCCTAACCAAATGAGATAAAATACAAATATAAACTCTCTTCATTTTACAATATTTGCTAAAATGCTGCCATGTTGTTTATAACAATAAAACATTTGATTCCAGCTAATTTACTAGTTATATCTTCAAATGTAAGTAGATTATACTGAGGATGCTTAATTGCTGTACTGAGGGTACAAACAAATTTATAAAGTTTAATTTTTCCTCCCAACTCTTACTAATGAACAAACCCTATCTGTTCATTCAAGTACCTTACCTTCATGATTACTCTAGTTTTAAACATTTTATCAAATTCAGCTTTCCAGGACCCCAAAAGAGAGAATGCAAAATTTTAGGACAAAGTAAGAGGTTATTTACCTGATAATTTACATAATCCTTAAAATACTTGATTATATTTACATATCAAGTAAAAATTACTTTTTTGATAACTTACACTATAATGTTGTCACATTTTTTTAATGAACTATACTTATCTGCAGAAGCATTTAATCATAAAAAATTGGTTGATATGGATGTTTGGTTAGCTTGAAAATTGAAAAGGGGTGCTCTTTTTACTGACAAGCATGTGTATATTTGTAAAAATAAATAATTTACAGACACTTGTGCAAACTTAATCTGACTATGGAGAGAGAAATTCTAATGTATGGTACCAATCCTTTAGAAGAAACATGGATTGATAACACCATTTGTCAGAAAACATTTAGCTCCAAAAGTCCAGGGCATGTGTGTATCAATTGTTGTTCAAATCAAGCTACATCATATTGACAGAATGCAGCCTTTAGTCCAAACAGAATCTTGATAGATGAAATTTCTAGCATAGCGGGTATAGAGCTTAGGAAATGAAATTAAAGAATTTAAAATTATCTTTATTTTCAACTAAAGACATAAGTAAGCTTGAATAGAATGAAAGAACGAACATCAACTAACCACAGGAATACAAGATGCAATCTTTAAATTCATGCACAACTTATCAGAAGTATAGAGTTATGAACTGCACAAAAGGTGAAAAAACTTTTTGCAATCTTAATTTCAACAAGTGGCCATCGCATGCAAATTATTTCCTCACAATTTATGAAAAGATCAGAATGCAATAAATAAGGTCAAAATTTACAAGTTCAGATTAAAACTTACCACTTATATAAAGTACTAATAAAATTATTTACTGCATCTTAGGTTTAGTAAATATATGTCTTGTTACTTTTATTATTGACATATTTAATTTCGCCAATGTTTCCTAAAGACTGAGACCATATTACGATACACTTTGTTCTGTAATTTTTGGATGAATTCAGATAAATGTGAAAAATTCATTGTAATTAATCAAAGATTGTTCTGAAAATTCAATATTACAATATTTATACTCATTCATTATATTTTGAATCCAAATAGTTTCTTCAGCTAAAGATATGTTCTCGGCCTCATTCATCATTGACAGGCTAAAGAATTGAAATTCAAAAATATGCAAAGAAATTGGGACCTTATCAATCATTATTAGATTGCCTCTCCCCCCCAAGAGACTTTACCATCTCTTTTAGCCACTAATTAAGAGCCGTAAAAACAAAATTAATATTAAACTTCAAGTATCATTTACACCTTTCAATAACTTTAGTAAAATATTCCAAAAATTTAATTCCAGACGATTCTTGAAATTGTAACAAAATATTCATAGTGTAGTTTTAATCAGGTCTAATTTTGGATACAATAAAGGATAAATATTCTTTATTGCAGTCAGAAAGACTTCTATATAGGTATTTTAATTTCTTTTATATCCTTACAATTTGATGGGTTATTTAACTTTGACAACATAATGCCCCTTGCAGTAGGAAGTGATGAGTCAGGATACTTAAAATTTGTAAGATATTTCTTAAATTTATCCATATATTGTTTCTGATGAATGAAATACTAGCTATCAATATAAAGCAGATGTGGATTGCTTTAGGTCCGAATTTACAATCTGAGGATTTGTAGCCAAGTAACATATCCGTTAGACCAAAAGTGACACTTCAGTCTGGCTTATAAAGTTTTCATCGCATACTCTCCCACCAGTGAATTGGTGGTTAGACAAACAATACAATTACACCAAGCTTATGGCAAATATGAGTTGTATGTTGGCTATTGCTTTTAATGCATCTGACAATGTTTGTAGCCGATAAAGAGCCCACAACAGCTGCACAAACATTGCTGATTCAAGGTCGTCAATAACAGCCGGTCACCATTAAAGATGTGGATTGCTTTAGGCCCGAACTCGCAATCTAAGGATTTGTAGTCAAGTAACTTATCTGTTAGACCAAAAGTGACACTTTGTTCCAAAGGATGTTATCTGGCTAATACAACTTTCACCACAAATGTTTAAAAATTCAAAGTTAAAAATTTTTTAAGTTTTACTTGAAATTTTAATATCACATTTATTTGCAATAAAGAAACATCATCAAGATTCTATGTTTCATTAAACAAAATAATATTATCAACATATAAAAGTACATTTTTCTCGTATATAAAAATATAGTTATAAGAATTTAATTTGGCAAAATTAAAGTTTTTTTAAATACATTATTAAACTTGTAAAACATTCATAATTTCTTTGATATATTCTTCTTGATTCATGATTTCTTTGATATATGGCTTTTCTTACGTAATCAGCATGATAATTTTTAGCATGATCTTAAAAACTTGTAGTTGCATCACATAAATGCATTACTTAAGTTTAAGATGTAATTGTGGACATCTTATACCCAGTTGATGATTAGACCATTTTAACATACTAATAAATATTATAAGAAAGATTCTAACAACTGAGAAATTTACAATTAGATTAAATGTTTCTTGTTATACTTCTTTAAGTTTGTTATGTTCCAGTGCCACTAATCTAGCTTTATATCTACAGATTTCCTCATTATTTTAAGAGTATCAATGCAACAACAATCTTACAGTTTTGAAAAATAGTTTCAAATTTATTTTTAACCTTTCATTGCTCTTCTTTCTTCTGCCATTTAATAGCTCGAGTTTCATCGAGCTCGAGTTGGAAGTTTCATCAGTTTCGGCATAACCTTTAGAGCCCTCATCATAATCAAATGAGTTAAATAGCTTATTAAATTTGAATTTAACTCTGTACTTTTACTTTTTGAATAAGGATTGCTCAAAATACCATATGAAGATCCTTTAATTTTCTAAAGTTTTTAGTTTCTTTAGTTTGGCACATTTTAAAGTCATACTTAAATTTAAAAAATAGGGAGAAAAAATTCTTCCAGTATAGAACCTGAAAAACCACAAAAATTCCAACAAAACATTTAAAACTATTTCTTTTTCAAGTAAAAAAGCAAATAATAAATTCATCTCAATTTATATTTTTTAATGTTACACAATGCTTATCATTTAAACATGCATGATGAAAAATTGCTGCAAAAATTAATCACTTTTAAACACCTTAATCCTAAAACACGAAGCACCTTTGTGCATAAGTAAACCTGCACATTTTCTAAGCATAGATTATGTTTTCTGTTTTATAATAATGTATAGGTTTTTTGAAAAAAAAAGGATTTTTAAAAATTAATATTAAAAATATATAGTTAGAATTTTAATATTTCTATATTTGCTCAACATTTTCTATTGCAAACAAAAAATTTTATTTTTGAATTTGGCAAAAGCATAGAAATGATAATAAAAGTAAAATGCTATAATTAACAAAAAATTAAGTCAACTTTTATACAACTAACAATAAAAAATCTGCGATATTTTAAAAATATTTCTGAAAAATTACAGAAGACAAATTAAATTGGATGGATACAATATTTCTAAAAATGTCAACAATAATGTAGAAGCACAGCATGACCAAAATTTTTATATATGCAGCAACAAAGAAGATTTGGCACAACAAGAATGGATACAAATTTTCCCATGTGCAAACTCACTATATTTAGCAATCTAGAACATTTTATTTACAATCTTACAAAGACAACGAGTCAAAGCATTCCAAGATGGCTACCATCATAAGACTGAAAAATGCCCCCAAACTGATGAAAGAATAGTGCCATGTTCTAATTGAGTTTTTATAGATCAAATTTCTTAATAGAAAATACCAGTGTCATACTATAAAAAATTATTGCTTTTTATTTCTCAAGTTCAGTAATGGGGTTTTCTAAATCTTTCACAATTCAAAATTTTTATAAAAATCTGTCTAATAACTTGTATGTAAAAATAAAAATTGTCACCTTTAACTTTAAAAACAGAAAAACATTATTATACATTTGACAAAGAAATGAAAATGATTTAAATCATTCATAGTTTTAACAAATAATGGAATCAAATTCACAAAAGTAAAAAGACACCTACACCACAGTTAGAAGCAAAATGAAGTTTTAAAATATCAGTTAATAAAATTTAAAAAATATATTTTTTAACAAAGCAAGTGTGAAATAATATATTCCATTGTCTCAAAATTTAATAACACACATCAAATGAAGAATCTTATTCAATGAACTAAAACAAAGGAAGTATTTTTTTTATCAGAACATTAACAAACAATAAGCTTGTGATTCAATAAAATAATAATATTGTTTTAAAATTCATTAAAATAAAAGTGTTTTCAAATTGTGTCTAAAACTAAATTTTTAAAAATATGAATGAATAAAGAGTAATCCAAACAAAATTGGTGTAACTGATAAATTTATGTATAAAAATAACTTTTTTAAACATTTAAAACAGTATAAAAATAACTTTTGAGTAATAATATATTTTGATATTATGGCAGAATAAAGCTAAAATTCTGCTTTTATTTCTTTAATTGAGTTTCTACTTAAAATTTTGAAAAATGTGCTCTTAGTGGGCATTTAACACCCAAGAAACAACTTCCAGCAAAATTTTATGGTCTTAACTTCAATGGTTTAAAGCTACATGCTGCTCTATCCATCTGGAAGAAACTTTATGTATATATATATATATATATATATATATATATATATATATATATATATAAACTTCACTGAGGAAGAAAAAGACACTGTTATAGTTATAAAGACATAAAAAACAAAAACTGTTAAATTATGGAATTTGAATTCTGAAACATAAAAGTTTTTAAAAACTCTTACTTTAGAATTCAAATACTAGATCTAGCAATTTTTTTAAAAAATAATAATAATAAAAGCTCAATATTGGTTTAACAAATTATAATTTTTAAATGGATGGAGACACTGTAATGGGGGGGAGGGAGGAACTGTTAAAGAAATCACGATAATTTAAAACTTCAAGTTAATCATATTGGATGAAACATCAACAAACATAACTTCACACTGTAATGAAATACAATTCAATATAGTACAGTAAAATATCTTTAATAGATCGTACAAAAGATTGCTCCAAAATAACAATTTAATGAGAATGATTATTGAATGCTTAACATACTAGTGGTTTCATTGTGTTTTTACAGTAGCTTCTACCATGTTTGATATATTTCTTTGGAGCACCAAATTTATTCTGTTGTATTCCTATTTTCTATTAATAGCACAATCTGCACATTCTTCTTTAACAACACATGAAAGATTTATTTATCAGGAAAAACTATAAAAAATGTTTCACCATCTAAAACACCGTAAATTGAAACTTGAACACCATCAAGGTCATTATAAAAAATGACACAATGCAAATTCTGTTCAACCCTATCTAAATAACAATCCAGTATTTTAATAAACTAAAATCATATTGTTGGGGGGGGGGGAAAGTAAAAAAGGTCAGTAACCATTATCTTAATATAAGTTGGCACCTTTTGAATTATTTTTCCAAAGTTGGTTTTCTTTCTTGATGCATCTGGTAAACAAACCTTTGATTCCATGCTTTTGATTTATTATATTCAACATTGGAGGAAATAAACAAAAAAGTTTTCATTGCTCTTCTTGAGAAAATTAAGCATTCTTTAAGGTTTTTAAAATAAAATAAGGCATTTTTAAGGTACTTAAATATGGTATTCAAATTTAAGCACTTAGCATGAATGCTATGTATCTTGCTTTATATATCTTCTTTATCCTATTAACTACTTCTATGCAACTTCTAAAACACTATTAGCTAAAAATGCAGGTTTACTTTCAACATTCTTCAGATCTGTAAAGAAATTTTTGTAATAACAAAAATGCTGTATTGTTGCTGTATCAACAATCCAGTTTAACTTATCAGTTATAATATTTACATAAGTTTCATTCTTATCACAACAATGATACATAATCTTCAAGGATAGACACTAGTTCTGAGAATTAGAATTTAAAAAATTACAATTTCTCATAAACTGACTCATTTATACAAACATAACAAGATCCAATTTCCCTTTTAATTTTTATAAATTTAAACTTTAATTTTTTGCTTTGAATTATCAAAAACAATATTTAGCTAATTAAATTTAAGTTAGCAATAAAAGTACTAATAGTGTTATCATTTATTCCAATTTCATTAAAATCATTTTTCAGTTGTTTGATTTTCTTCTGCAATTAATTCAATTTTACTCGATTTAAAATTTGCTTTGGACAATTGAAAGAAGATTTGTATAATATCTTGAAAGTCTTGATGGAGTATCCCAGTGGCTTGAAACGCTCTATACATAGCATTTATAGGGAATCCAGCATTTTCTAATTACTTGACAATCCTCTTGATTCTTCAATGAAGATTATAGTACTGGTCATTTTAGGATTAAACCTTAGTCAGAAAAAATTTGTCTAGCAGTTACTTCATAGAAGCTCTTGATTTAAATTTGAATTTGTATTTTTACAAAGCCTAGGTCTTAGATAAACTTTACACAATAGATATTAGTCTCATGCTACTTGTCAATGCTGTACTTAATAGTAGCTAATGTACAATTCTTTTTATTGCTTTAACTTAGATTTCTCGTTTCATTAGGGATTCTTCCCACTGTACTTCAGTTCTATCCACTACTGAACAACACTCATAGTCGATCAGGAGCAAGTTTTCTTTCCTTGCATTTTACATTTGATTCTGTTTAGTAATGTAAATAGCAGGTTTTTATAAAATCAGCTCACTTCAGTATCTCTCATTCCTTAAATCTTGAAGAAAAACATCCAACTCACAAAATATGGAAAATTCAAAGCAATACGAAAAATTAGACATCATAATTCAAATCCAGAACTTTCTGGGTTCATAGCAATTCATGGAAATTTTTTTAGCAAAGTTGAATGGATACCGCACTTAGGAAATGAAATAAAACAATTTAAAAAATATTATTATTCAACTTTAAAAAAAGGGGGCTATTACCTCAGATGCAACTAAAGATGTAAGGAAGTCAGGAAAAGGGGGGCACTAACCACAGAAATACAAGAAAAACATCTTAATTATACAATTATTCAATGTACAATTAAAAGCCTAGAGAATAAATTATACACGGATTGAACATAAGGAGAAAAAACAATTAGCATGACAATGAAAATATCAATTTCCTTAATACAACGTAGACATACATATATGTTGTTCATCCTGAGAGGTTTAATCATACAACACTGGAGAACCTGATCAAATTTTTAGAAGAACTAACATAACACCCATTTGTGATTAATTGCTACTTGAAATAAACATGATTAATCACTGATTTAGGATTAAAGCACAAGTACTCAACAATAATACACGAAAAAAGTCAATTATGATAAATATGTATTGTCATGTTTTAGACAACACTAATGTTTACAAGTGAAATCAAATCTAATATAGCATGTTTAAAAGCCTTACCTTCAAATATGGGTCGAATTTTCTCTGCAACTACAGCATTATAAACTGTTTCATTTGTTACTCCAGGACGAAAAACATAATCAAATGTATAGGTCTTTTTTTGCAAATGCACAGTTGAATTACCCTCAAAACTTAAAGTATCAGAAGACTGGGCTTCATTCTTGAGTAAAGGACGAGATCTAACAGCAACACAAATAGCACTATCAGCCATAGCAAAGCTGAATTCACTGTAAAAGATATTTATATATGATAAAATAATAATGTATAAAAACTTATCTTTATAGGAGAATCAGGTATATGGTACCGAATGGTGTCAAGATTTAACTTTTTTTTAAGACAATACATTACCAAATAATTTATTTTTTCCACTAATGATCAGAAATGAAATGTTCACTAATTTCCACAGTGACCTTAATTTACAAAATTTTATGTCTCATGATATTACTTGTTATTTCTCACAAACGAATCTGAATGTAGAATTTTTGTAATAGGATACAAATCGCAGTCTTTATAATGAATAAATAAGTATGAAACCTAAAATATTATACTATCTGACAGAAAAATTGAGTAAATAACAGAAATAATGAAAATGTTTGTAAAAAATTTTATAATACTTAAAAACTAATTTTTAAAAAACGTAAAAAAAAGAAAAATTATGATATACTAGTGAGACTACAAGATGCCGATCATTCTACCGACAATAACTGTTTGTAATTATAGAACTAAAAACCACAGTTGCTATAATTATTATTAAACAATATGAAACATGAAATATAATATATTTTCAAAAATTTTACTTACAATTTCAGCAATTTTATTTGAAATAAAACGCACAACTTCCGATTACGGTAATTCAAATTACCACCGCCAAACAGTTTTCTGATTTGTTTTTTTGATGTTCTGATGCCAACGGCAAAAATCAAGTGCTTTATTTAAAATCGGCTGGTAAATATACCAAAAAAAAAAAGAAAAGAAAAGAAGGAAAGAAAGAAAGAATCAATATCCGTTTTGTTAAATTATTTATTTAAACTTCCTCAAAATATAGATATTTAATATATTAAGTTGGTTAACCATAATTTTGTACTGAGCAAACACTTCACAACTAACTCTAGTGCGATTGAATTAAAACGATTAATTTTTTTTTCATTCATATCTGGATTCCAAATTAAGAATTACGAATATTTTACAAGAGGTAATTACGTAACAAATATCAAAAAGCTACAAATATCAGTGATCAATATTTTTCAAAGATGGATATGATTCAAATCCTTGATGCAATATTGCTGGTGATATTTCGATTAATGGTCTTCTTGTCTACAACCAATCACTCCGCTACCACTGAACGTAACGATATCAACAGGATTTGTTGTGTCCAACTGCATTCGAATAAAAGTCTTGTATTACTATAGAAAGTAAAAATCTATACTATCTCTCAAACAAAAATTCAATCATGTAAAGGAGAATTCACTTATACTTTGACGCATGTTCTAGGAACAGACCTCTCAAAATTGGTTGTGGCGAGCGGCAGAACCTACTGATCATATGTAGAGAGTTTTCCATTTCACAAGGAGTCAGATACGAGCTCTCCTAATATTATCGCATGATAATGTACTTTACCGGAAGCAATACGAGGCTTGTTTCAATATACTCTCAAAAATTATCATTATCATTCTCTCCTCAGAAAAATATTTATTTGTTTTTCAAACAAATTTTTGAAGATATTCAATGCTCCTAATAAATTTCATATATGATATCCCTAAATGGATATAGGTCTATAATTACTATTTTTCCATGATTGAGACGATGTGAATTTTGTAAAATTAAATTTTCTGTACCTGGTTAGCATGAAAATTCCGCTGCTCTGAATGATTTCCCATTTAAAAAAAACCGATTTATGGTTTTTTTTTTTTTTTTCAATTTTAAAAAAATAAAAGTGATGCTTTAAATAAATTGCAAATGATAAATTTCTTTTCGGGGAATTTTAAAAACATATTGGTGAGGTACAGATATTTCTCAAAATGTAAATGTTTTTTAATGTATAACAGAAAATATAAATGCTAGCATCATCTGTATAGCAAAACTTTTTTTTTATATATCCGCATTATTATGGCTGTCGATGTGTTAGCGAAAAAAAAATGCTTAATTTATTAAAATTTCTTGAATTTCAGAATTAAAATCCTTATTGAAATTAATATATTGTAAACAATCGAAATATCCAAGTAATGGTTAAATTGTTTAGACTATATTTGGCTAAATATTCGATAGGGTGGTAGATCAATAATATGCCGTATTTTCATAGTCAATTTTTGATAGACCTAAAAATTGAAAATAATGGATGTCGAACATATATGTTAAGCAGATTTTCAGACATCTGATTCAAATGTCGTTCATTCAGCTTATAATTTGTACTACTTTTGGCAATATAACCGACAAAGGTGATAAGCTAATTTATTGACAATTTTTGATCAATCGACTATTAATTCAATGCGACGATTGTCAAAGAAGTCTGCAGATTTCCGACATTTGATTAAATAGTCGTTCATTTAACGTATAATTTGGACTTATTTCGGCAATATATCCGACAAGTCAATGAGATATCGCATAACATCATTTTTTTTTACAAATGTACAATGAACAATGAAAGAAAGGGTCAGTATCTGAATTAAAAAAAGAATCTAAATAATACTTAATTTTCTTTAATTAAATACAAAATTAACTATTTTGAGTTGTTTGAAGCCAAATGAGAGATATCGTGCTTGCCCCTTTGTCGTATTTGTCTTGCCTCTCCGTCGACAAATTCCTGCCACCACTTCTGATGGTTTATCTTTTACATTAAATGTTTAAAAATGCAGTTGAGCCTAAATGATACTCTTATATGATTTGCATAGCATACAAAATTATCCTAATTTAATATATGAATGAAATAATTAAGTATTTCGCAGATTTGGTTCTTGTATAATATTAAAACAACTTTAAATAAAATCCGATGTGTTAAATACGCTAATATTGTCAATATTTATTGTGCCTGTGCAGATTATTAAAAGTTGAAAGCTATTCAAACAAAAATAATAAATCAGTCATTAATTTAATTTAATTTAATTTTTAAAAGAAGTATCATCTGAAAAAGATAAGAAAAAGATTTAATCTGAAATAGAATATCATCTGAAACATTGTTATCCTTCAAATATCCGATTAAGTTAGTGTCCATAAAATAATAATAAAAAATTAATAAGGAAAAATGTATTTTTTTATTTTAAAAAAGCTGAAAATCTTTTTCATATCTTAAGCACAAAATAAATTAAATCATTCCTGATGGCTATCATAAAAAGCACAAATATTGAGTATATTTATTACTGACAAATCTTTTGTCTGATCGGATGCATATTTTCTGAGTTCAGCCATTACGGTTGAATCCTTCTTTGTTCCGGCAAAATTAGTTGATGACACTGCATTTCAATGATTGATAATCAATCAAATTCAAGAGATTTGGAATCCCTCAGAGACCATCTGTTGGGAAAACCTGAAACCGCCTCAGACCAATGATCCATGTAAAGGCGCTGTTGTTTGCAATAAAATTTAAGTGTTCTTTCATTTTTTTGGTTTCGGTTAAAAAGTTTAAAAAAACATGGGAGCTGTTAAGCATAAGGATTATTTCCATTACTCCCTTAAGTTAATAAAAAAAATTTAAAATTAATCTGAAATGATGAAAAAAAAATTCTTTTATACAACAATGCATAGAAAAAATGTCTCGCTAGGTTTTGCATATTAATAATTAAAAATTTTGGGAGATAGAAAAAAGAAGGGACTTTCAAATTCTTTTATGAGTTATAAGTTAGAATCATGAAATATTTGGAAATTATTTTGTGCAAATGGAAGGATTTAAAATAATATATTCTAAACTTATAGGTGATAAAAATGTCTAGAAAACATTTCATAACCAAAATAAAATTTATTATGGATTGATTTAAAATGAAACCATTTTGTATCGATTTAAAAAAAATTGCATACCTGAAACATAATTACTGAATCAAATATCTAATTTTCTGAATATTTTTAGTTGAGAAGTGCTCTTCTTATAAAAAGAGAAGTTCGAAAATTTCGCAAGAAAATTGACTCGTATCTTCCCAACATGAAATCAATAATAATGGACACTGCTATCTAAAAAAAAAATAGTAATAAAGGCAATCGTTTTTGCTTGGTACCAAGTCAATTCACAAACCATTATAGAATCTAGACTTTAACTACTGTCAAGTCTTAGACTATTATATATGAAGCTATTTCATTCTGAGAGTTTGTTATTGATTGAGAGCACCTGGAAAAAGTAGAGAGATTATATATATAAATGAATGATGTTTACATGAAAATGTAAAAATAAAACAATTTGAATATTACTTTCGATTTCCTTGATGTTTAAAAGATATATAGTATATTGTTATGTATAACAAATAGAAAAAATAATATTTAAAAAAATATATACTTGTATGATACTTAAAAAATATGATGACATACACTTTAAAATTATATGAATTATTTCTTTTACACAGCTAAAAACAATTTCATAAACAAGACTGCAGCTCTGAAATTCCTCGGAAGATTCTTCATTAATGAAAATAATATAAAAACAGTACCTCATATGACGGTTTCTCGCTGGGGTTGTTAATGGTTTCACTGGTGGTTTTAAGATAATTTAGTTATTTCATCGGAGATCAAGGGAGACACTGCTGATAGCCGCTTTTGAAAGGATCTCTGAAGTAGATGTAAACTGTTAATTTTCATCTGCAGACCTTCTGGAGTGGTTATGAGAGCAACTTGAACGACGAGATAACTCCACTTGAGCAGAAACGTTTTGTTATTTGTTAATGTTAGTAATGAGAGGCAAGCCGCGGTTCGGTAAGCTTTTTTTCTCCCCATTTTAGACACTAAGTCATTTTTTAAAGGGATAGTAATTCAAAATAATCGGTTACTTAAAGAAGATTTTTAAATCCATCCCGGCTGAGTCTCCAATTATTTCTGTGGGAGCCTAACTAAATCTTCATAAAACATTAGACTCTTCAGATAACGGGGTATTAGTGGAGTTGGCGTGATGTCTAGGGGCCTTTTAATATTTACGGGTTAGTTTCTAAGCCAAGACTAAAATAATGCAAACGAAGGACGAAGAGACTTCTTTAAAAAAAATTATTTAGAGTGGAAGAGAAATATTTACAGGGGGGGG